>VMKM01000143.1:0-562547 GCA_008360985.2 Macquaria ambigua
CAAACAACATCACAATCCTCCACACAGCTAACAAGTTTTATCCAGTAATTACCCATTTTATTGATCTTTGTCCCAACAGTCCTTCATCACTCGAAGCTGGCCTATTTTCACCACATCCTCCCCGATCAGGTTTTCATAGATGTCGTGGATAGTGTCGTAGATCTTCCTCGTTGATTTCAGTTCGTGTAAAAGCGTCTCTGCGACTGTTTTGACTCTGACCTCGTCCGCTTGGATGTTGCGCATGCGCAACAGACATTGAATGGTAGGAAGGAATTGGGGGGTCCAGAGTCTTTGCATCAGTCGGTAAAAGTTGGTCGAGTAGAAATCATCCTCGAGTACTTCCAAACACCCGTGTTGTTTCTGGCTGGGGTGGTTGGTCAGACAGCCGTGGCAGGCGTCTTTCCGGTAGTTGCCCAGAGTAATGTTGAGCAGATGGAGCACGGCGGTTTTTACAGCGTTGATGAATACGGAGGAGACCCATCCGTCGACTTCATCTTCCTCGGGGCTCGCTGCTCTCGGAGGAGATGAGGGAGAGGGTGGAGGTGAGGGAGAGTCAGGCGCCTGGGACTTCTCGAATCCGGCGTCCGTATCGTCTGAGTCGGAGGAACCGTCGGGGGAACCGTCGGGTGAGTCACGCTTATCCGGAGAGGGTGGGTTCGGTGAAGGCTCTGTCGGAGGCTTCTTCACCATCCTCATATGAAGGGGCTTGGGACAATCACAAGTCAGCCCTTCATCGTCGGACGAGTTACACGGCGGATGTGGCTCCGGCGAAGGTTCTCGCCCCCAGAAGGTTGTTAGACTGGACTGGCGCAGGTTCTGTCCGGTGCTCTCCATGTTTTTTTTTTTTTCTCCTGTTGCTCGATGTCTGGCTGCATCAGGTTGTTTCTGTCGGTCGAGGTTTGACTGTGTCCCCAACGGGTACTCCTTATATTGTGTGGTTGGGGTTGTGGAGATGTGGTGGAGGCGTGATTAAGGTTGTGGAGGCGTGGTTTAAAAGATCATAGCTCTCTTTGTGACTAGAGTGTCCCTCCAGTTGCGACAGCTGCGAAAGAGAGAGGTGAATCTTTCAGCTTCTTCTTCCATCTTTTCAGACCAAGCAGCGACCGGCAGGTCTAACAACGTCCGAAATACCCCACAATCAGAATTAAAACACTCCAAGACGAAATGCTCTATAGCTTCCTTTTCCGCGGACCTGCTTAGGCTGATGCGGAAGAACCATCGACCAGAGGGTGAAGTTTTCATCTGCCACACAGCGCAGGTAACAATTTTTCTCCGAGCTTCCTCGTTCTCTGCGTCGAAACATTCCAATCTTGCGCGTTTAGCGGGTGTAGTGACGGTTTAGCGGTTGTAGCGACGGTCTTCATCCGTCGTCTCATTACTCCCCCTGAGATGAGGCATCACCAGTTTCAGCACTCCCCAGTCGTTGAAAGTCAGCGTAGCTATGGCGGTCACAGGCTCCAACGTTTCACCTTCATCCAGCTGATAAAAACAAAGATCACCAGTTTCATACTTGAACACATAGCCCCAGACCCCACGCAGACCGTAGGGTTCTAAAGACCATTCTTCTTGCAGAGACTCGGGCGGAGGCACCTGCGTTCTACTCAAATAGACGATAAGTTTCTTAGGAGCATCCGTTAGTGAGGTTAATTCTTGATAGATTGTGACGGGCGTCTCGCTAATGAGCGCCAGAGCGGGTCTTGTCTTTTTAGAGTCTTCCATGTTTGTTTGTTTGTTTCTGTCTCTTCTCTCAAAAAAAAAAAAACGAACCTGTTTTAAACTTAATGGAAAAACAAGGGTTAATAAATGGGCTAAGAAGGGGGGACGGATGACAGGAGGAGCAAAAGGAGGGGCCCTAAAAAAAAAAAAAAGGAGCGGGAATTACGACGATGACGTGGCACGGTGTGATTGGACGAGGCGGGGTGTCAGGGGGCTGGAACTACGGGGCGGGACTTCCGGTAGTGAATGGCGTGATTTGATTGGATGGGGCGGGGCTTGGGGGCGGGGCTTGTGACGTGGCACGTTCTGATTGGGACCTGTCAACAGTTTGACGAAAGGTCTAATCAGTCATAATTATTCAACATATACTTCTTATGTGGCAACATTTTTGATGAGGATCTCTTGAATTTGAGTTTTTAAAGAATTGTTATCTACCAAGCCAAATATTTTACTGTTAAAAAAATATACTTCAGTGTCAGTGCTCTCTGTAATGGTGCTACATTTCTAAATTACATCAAACAAAGCTTTGGCATTTCTCTTTTGCTATTTCTAGTTACTTATCAGCCAATATATATGCTGATAATGATATATCTGCCATAAGCTAATGTTGGCCAATAAATCGGTCTAGCTCTATTTTATTCATCTGTAGCCTCCGTCTCCTGTGGGGTCCCCCAGGGTTCTATAATTGGACCCATTCCTTTCTCAATTTATATGCTCCCGTTAGGTCACTTTATCAAAAACAACAACTTCTCCTTTTACCATTATGCCGATGACACCCAGATTTACCTTAAAATTAAATGACATTTTAGTCAGCTCCTCGTTACGCAGAACAATTCTCTCTGCTTGCAAGCTATGTGACGATTTCACGCTATTCCATTGATCGACATTTAGTGGCAGCGACACGCCAAGAAACGTAGCAGTGCTAACATGATGTTAACATGGATGTAAACGATGTAGGTTTCAAAATATTTAAAAATATTGGCTTTGCAAATGTTAAATGTGGAAGAAAACGCATTGAACACGTTTTTTAGGTCTTAAGAATACACGCTATAATTTTGGTGAGAAACACTGACTGTAAACATAACTGTGTTTATTTCTAAGAAAACTCCACAGGGTATCTTTAATAGCATATCACAACACAGTGCTCATTATTTTGTATGGATATAAAGGCAGCTCTGTAACCGAGCAATCTGCAGCTGTACAGCCCTCTCTGTGGTAGCTGGTCCTTCCATGGTGAGATTTCTCAGACTGAGAAAGAGAGAAGAATCCAGTGCCCTCTGTCATTAGGCATGGTGACGGCTGAGGGCCTTCAAATGGGAAGCAGATCCCTTTAAACTCTGACCCACTTCAGGCTGAAAACCCAAAGGAGGGAGATTCACAGAAATATTAGCATTTGGTGTTACATAAGCACTAACACACTAAGAGCACAATCAGTCAGTTACACACTAAGTTAACCAGCAAGTTAGCCAGAATAGCCTTAACTCAGCTCTCACTTTCTTTCCGGTCAGTATTATTTGCCCTGCAGTGATCTAACTGTCCTGTGGCTAAAACCTTCTCTCTTTCAGAAACGTACTACAGCAGCAGGACACAATTATCTCACATCCCATAATCTCTTTCCATTTCATCCTTCTTGCTCTGAGGACTCGGTGACAAGTCAAATCACTGCAATGCCTTTGATTTCACAGTCCAAGGTGTTTAACTTTCAACTGCTCTGCCAGCTGACCAGAACACAAGCTACAGAGGCCTGGGCCCCGGCCAGTGCCAGGCAAGTATCCCTGGACGCTGAGCGCTTGGCAGGGAACCCACTAAACAGTATATGGCATGAAATCCAGCCCGGTCTAGCAAGCTGCACCTGAAAAGAGGAGACGGGGGAGAAAGGGCAGGGGAAAGGAAGTGGCAAGAGAGGAAAGAGGAGATTGAGGGAGAAACAGTGTGAAAGTGGTGGAGGGGAAAGGGGAAAATCAGAACAGGAAAAAGAGACAAAGATGCAGAATATGGGGGCATGAGCAAGCCTGTCTGGCCTTGTCTTTTTGTCCACAGCTTTTTTTTGGGCTCTTTTCAAGTGACTGCGGGGCCATCCCAGCGCTGCTATTTCCCCATTAACAGGGGCCCACATCTGTTTCTCTCATTCCAGCCACGCTTTAAGGTCCCTGAAGGTGCAGTTAAATTAGAGCCAGCACAGGTTTATAAATGTAAAATCCTCCAATAATCTGGAGCTGACATGACCCCTAATCTTCTTGCTCTAGTCAGCAGGGTGAACGGCGCTAACTAAGGCTTTGGCAGCACCAACATGTGTTTTGGCCACCAGATTTTTAAGAGGAAGGTGCAGAACATGGAGGATTTTATGGGGGAAACAAGTTCTTGTTTGTGTGCATGGTTGCACACCAGCATGGTTGAGACATGTAGCTGGGTAGGACAGGTATTTGTTTGTTGTTTTATTGCTGTTTTGATAAATTATTTAAAAATCCTAAATATTGTAGTTATTCCAAGGAAATAATTAGTGTCCTGGATGTCCAACTACTCTTGGAAAAACATATTTTATGCAGAAATAAAGGTATTTTCTTACATTAATTTAACTTACTCCTTCTATTTACAATATATGATTCAACAGTGGATCACAAAATCTTTCAAGATCATGACTAAAACCTTTGGGGATACAAACAGCGTATAAAGGACGGAGAGAAGAAAAGAAGACAGAAAACCCATGTCTCTCAGCTCCAGAGGAGGGGGGTTTCATTAAACTAGCCTGTCTAATGCAATTAATCTAATTGGAGCCGGCGTAAAGTGACAAATTACTACCTTTCACACTAGGGACTAGGAGGGAACCTCTAGAGATGGATGTAGGAAAGGATACCTAGGTAGTTAATGTTATATCTTTTAATTCCATCTTAAACCCTATTGTAAATGGTAGAAAAAACAGTCCATTAGATCAAAATCATTTGCCATTATGCATTATGCTTTGTTCAGAGCATGTGTTAATTTTGATGACATATATACATGTACAGTATATACATACAGCAGACACATTTCTATAGTTTAGTTGTGTCTTTGGTTTGGGGCTACAAATACAAGTAGATGATATTTCTAACATCTAAGTTGTTTTTAAATGACATTCATGTCTTCATTAACAGATGATCAATACAATAATTGATTCTTGGGAGAGGCTAAATATTAAGCATTAGTCATTTTTTGATTTGCATTCACTGACTGATCATAACCTGAAATCGTATATCTTGCTGAGCCTTCCAGTCATAGTATCAATATCAGCATCTCTGCCCTATTTGCTTGGATCTGCATGCATTTACACTTGACATTTGAGTTTTGATTTAATCTCGGAACATATGCACATGAACTCTGCATATTTCAGTGAAACTGTGTTAATGTGTGCCCTGTAACCTTGATTACTTGCTGTGGTATCAAAAACCTTTTTGCGGACATTGATTTCTGCCTGGGGCCATAATACTGAACCTGGAGCTGCGTATCTCCACGGATATAATGAACTTAAAGAAAGCTAGCTATTACCGAAACCTCTGACATTTTGACATTATCAAATGCCTTGGTTAAAACGCACATATGGAACAAAAATACAGCGTGATATACATATGATTTGCATTCCATTTCCATAAATGATGGGAAATTGCACATCATCGCTTTTGGTTTGCAGGTGTTGATCTCAATCATTACATAAAAGTTTTAATTGGATTTTAGAGACAGCTATGTCAAGTGCTCCTGAAGTATTTATGTAAAGTGGAAACCATCCACTTCAAGAGATTTTTTGTGTTTTAAACATTTGTTGTGGGCCATGAAATTCCACATTTGTGCGATTCCACTTAACCACGATAACCATGAACTCTGACCCCAATAATTGTTCCAAATTGTGACCTGTGCACCTTTGATCTTGTGAAAAAACAGAGAAGGAAGCATCCAGAGGTGGAATGCTCTGCCGTTTCTCTCGCAGGGCAGGTACTAACGCGCTCCACGTGAGAGCCTCAATGATCCCAAAATGCGTCTCTTCTCTCTAAATGCTGGTCCACCTAAATCCCCCCTCTTCATTCATACATCTTGTTGTTTTTTTCCTTTCTCCCTTTCTATAGTGTTTTCACTTTTTCTCTTTACCTTTTTCTTCATCCTTCTCCTCTTGAGTCTCTCAAAGTCCATCCCCCTCTGTCACCTTCACTCCAACCTCCGTCCCCCTCCCTCTCTTTCTCTCTCTGTCTGGAGAGGAAACGGTGGCCATTAAACGTGTCTGCCGGGGTCTGGGGGTCTGAAGAACAACCGTCACATTGTGTGACCCTGCCTTGGACCCCAGACGGACTAATGAATAAGGGTAACCCCGCCTCCCCACCTCTTTCTCCACCCCCTCCTTCATACCAGACCCCTGGTAGGTAATTCTCCCATTTCTTTCACAGGGTCCCAGACATCTCCCGCGGCCTTTGACTGAGGGCTTATCTTTTCAGAGGGAAATGTGTGTCATTTGGGGTTTAAGGAAAAACAAAAACAAAAACATTGTCACTACCATACAGTTCGACCCCCTCCCCGAACCCCCGGCCCTTCACTTCTTTCCCTTCTCTTCTAAAACTTGCAGGGTCTGGACGCAGGCTTAAGGAAATAGTGTGAGACATCTACAGTGTCTCCAATTATCTTGAGGGATATGTAAATAGGTGAAGAGACAGTGGCGGGATTATATGCAACTGGCAACGGCTCATGACATGAGGTGGACAAAAGGCTCGGTGGAAAACAGGATTATTCTAACAAAGAGGGGCCAATATATTACTGAGATAGATTCAGGACCCAATTATACTCTAAAACTACTGTACAAACTTTGCAAAACACATTAGAAATAAAATATGCTAAATATATCAGAAACATGTGCGAAACACTGCTAAAAAGTACATAAAACGATCATGTATTTTCAAAGGATAACATTGTATCATGTCATTTTTCATGCTCTACATCTGATCATTTGCGCACTGACAAACAGAATCCACAGCCATGAGAAAAGAAAATGGTCCATCTTTTTGTTCTGAGACACTCACGCTAGCAGTAGAGTCTTCAATAACCACATGAATAACACAAAGCACTGGTGCTCCTCTGAAAGGCAACCATGTATCCCTAGGAGATTTAACAATGGTGACATGTGTAAGCTCAATGCATACAAAATATCTCTCCTCTGCTCTGTCTCTTTCTCTCTTCTCTCTCTCCCTCTCTTCTTCTTCTTCTGTCATGTTTGTCTTACATGGCGCCTGCCCACAGCACATCTGAGCATCATTTCACAACACTCAGCAATTCAGAGTGGTCTCATTATTAGTATTTCTTCAGTAGCTTTGTAGCTAAAGTACTTGCACTTATGGCTAATGTATTCCGCACACAGCAAGACTGACTGCTGCTATCAAAGGACTTGCCTGAACGGCGGTAATAACTGGAAAATTATTTCTGATAGCCTGAAACAATCTTCCAAATCATCACAGAACTTTATTAAAATAATATCAAATCAAATTAGCCAGCGTCCCCCTGTAATGAATTAAGTAAAGGGTTATGCCAGCATTAATCCCATCATGCTCGGAGGCACTGGGGCGGTGGGAGCGTTTAATAAACCAGTCAGTCCCTTCAAGCAGAGGGGCCAGCTTCGGATCCACCATCCGCCCTGATGCCCGCTCTGGAGAGGGAAACACATCAAAAGACTTCCTCTCGCCTCGCTTTCTCTCTACCCTTCGTCCCCTCCCACCCTCCTCCTTCCCTCGCCCTTTATTCTCTCCATCCCGCATCTCTCTCTCTCTCTCTCTCCTTTTTCCTCTCTTTTTTCTCTCTCATTCCCCCTCAAACTAACCCTCCCTGTGTCTTTCTAAATAATCTGTCGCTTTTTCCTCCCCTTCCAATGCTCCATTGTGCCTGTGGGTGAGATTATTCATAAGGGGGTGAATCTTGGTGGAATCTCAGAAGGCTGGTGATAAGTGGTAGAGCCCGTTGGGACGGCTTGGCCTGTCCTCCCAGTGCAGTCTTTCCTTCCAAGCCCGTGCACAGAGAAAGGAGTAAGACGAAATCAAATAGGTCACTCTTTAGCCATGGAAAGACAGAGGTATTTTGGATGTAACTGTGGCAAAATATCATTGAATAGCTCAGAAAAGGTTTTCACTTTTAAAAAAAAATGTTTTACGTGAACTACCTTTCAAATGTGGGAAAAATAAAATATTAAATCTGTAATCATCTGTTCAAATTCAGAATTCTCATTATATAAGCGCAAAAAGACATGTGTTGTACTCCAGCGGGGGGTGTTCATAAAATGCGCTGTCCGTCTGACCTGACCTAGCACAAGCCCTGTTGCCCTCATTAAACCCGGCTACTGTTATTTTCGCTAATGCAAAATGGAGAAACGTAGCACTCTGTGCTGAATGGATAATCATGACACCACACCATCTGAGAAGTAATGCGCAGAAGCTTTCGACTTTATACGTGGCAAATTTGATGATAAAGGTAAGGCTGTTTGCTGGCCTAAAATACAACTGCCCTACAGTAACGTTAGCTTGTCACTCAAGTGAGGCAACAGAGGCTCCATGAATAAGCTGGAAACTGTTAATTTTCCAGTATCCTTTATCCTTTTTTTATCCTATTCAGTATCAGTAGTTCAGGACAAGGGCGAAGAGTAAAATTATTACCTAAACTGTCCCCTGTAAACATTAATCACAGTTTACAGATCGACTTCTTAATTCAGCTTTGACCTACCATTCTTGGTGTAGCCGTAAAACAGTGTTTTGTGCAATGAGGGATTGTTACTGAAAATGTTGGGCACCCTCACTTTTAGTTTTACCTCCGAATAAAGTGGTTCCGACAATCTGGCCACACTGGTGGCTTGTTTACAACCTGTCTGATCATCTGACCTCTTGTGTTTCTGGCCCCATCGCACTTTGTTTACCGCTGTGTTAGTGCAACGTTAACAAAACTATGAGCAAAAGACCCAAGTTGTAATAAACTGGTGTTATATATTAACATAAAGCAAATAATGAAACTGTTTCACAGCCTCCATTTATATGACATATGCCATGGAGGTGCTTTGATTAATATGGCCACCACCAGCAACAACAATATGCTTCAGCTCTTCTAATTTCACCCACATTCATTCCTACACTTTCTATCTCCCCCTATCTCTTTCTCTGCCCCTCTCTGTCTCTGAACTGCTCATCCATAACTACCACCACCATGCCTTATGAAAGTTTTTGGACAGGATTCACAAGTCCTGTTTCTGCACGGCAGCAGAGGTCTAGGGGCGGGTCACCGTGTACCATGCAGGCGGAGGTGAGATAACATCTTCAGGTAGCAGGGCACGGATGGCAGACAAAGTGAAGGCAGCTAATGTTTGATGTAGGGCACTGTCCGTGAGGCAGTGCAGCAGGCCCACAGGCTAGCCACATTTTTGAAGGGCTATTCAAATTCTTCGCCTGCCTCAGAATATGTCAAGGCATGCCTTGATATCGTTGCATCTCAGGAGTTAGTCAGTGCAATGCTTGTGTTAGTGTGTGTGTGTGTGTGTGTGTGTGTGTCTCTGTACTTTGATGGGCATCACTGATAACTCCAGCCTGCCCCCCCATCTCTCCATCTCTGTTTCCATGTGTCTTCAATGTGTGAGAAAGTATGGGTGAGAGAGGGAGGGGTCACCACGCTGTTTCCCCTGAGGAGGGTTTGTCCTGTGCCATCTGGCACCTCAGAGGCATGGGCACAGGAGCAGGAGGGGGCCGTGTGAGTGCCTTGTATGTCCCATGTGCCCCAACCACACTCCTTCGTACCTCTTATTTCTGCACCTCAACATCCCATACTCATTTTTTTTTCATTCACATTCTCCTTTTCTTTGTCTTTCTTTCTTTAGCCCTCTTCCCTTTCTACAAACTCCAAACTGTGATGGGAAAGTGCATTTTTTCCCCTTTCCTACTTTTTATTCTTTCCAATCATTTTCTCACATATTCTTTTCCTCACCTTCTTTACTTTCTTCGCTAACTGATCACATTGTTCTTGTTCCCCCTTTATCCTCTCCTCATTTCCCACTTCTTACTTCCCTCCATCTTTCCCCTTTCTTTCATCCCACTTTTTCCTCTCCTCTGTATGTGATGCATGGCGACAGCTCGGCCAGCTGATGAGGGCCAGTTAGAGATAGCACCCAACCTTGACACCCGCAGCTGCAGTCCACACACACACACACACACACACACACACACACACACACACAGAGGGGGAGAAGGATTGGGGGCATTGCGCTATGTAAAATAATCACAATGCATTTACATTCATTGTGGTGTGGATTTGTTTCTATAATAAGGCTGGAGAAATCATGAATATTCACACACACTTTAAGCAATTATGATAATCTGCATTATTCCTAGCCTCACCGCTATCTGTCAGAGGAGGCGGCAGCGGAGGCGAGAAAAGTAGGTTGGGATAGTCTGCAGTTTTACACTCTTGAAATTATATTACATTTTTCTTTCTTCCTTTTTCCCTCTCATCCATTTTCCCTCTCTCCTTCTTTGTCTGCCTCGCTCTGCTCCTTTGTATCTTTGTTTCTCTGTTCTTCCTCCGTCTGCTCCCTCATCTCCTTCTCTCCTCATATTTTACTCTCTTCTTCTTCTAGGCTTGTTCTGTGCTAAAGTCCATTGTGCTGTATGAAGAGGAGGGGTAGGATCCCGGAGTGAGAATGGCCCCTGGGTGCTACAGAGCTGGCAGCAGTGTTGCTCTAATCTTCCGGGTCAGGCTTGGCGCTTTCATCTTCTCTCACTTGGAGCCCCTTGTGTTTGATGTGAACTTAGCCCAGGAATAACCGTTGCTTTCTTCTCTACTAACCTGGCCCTGGAGTAGGGAAAAGCACTTTGTTGTTATCCTAGGAGCCAAACAATGCTGGAAGGAGTGCAGAAAACCTTAATGAAAGGCTTTTGATCCACACTGATATTAAAGCGAGAACCTTGAGAGAGAGTGTGAGGAAGCAAAATAAGAAAAAGTGCAGAAATCGCAGAAATCAAAATGCAAATTGCATCGGAATGGTTGGATGGAAATGTTCTTTAATTCCCACCCTTTGAAATTTATTATTTTAGATTTGCCTGCATTTGTTTCAAGTTTGAGGGAAAAAGAATAAAGGAGCAAGCTAATTTATTGTAGAAGTGGAATTGAAATTAGCACATGGAGCCTTGCAGGGTTTTAATGATTAATTTTCTCAGGTCTGCACCATGCAAAACAATTTCTCTGCTTCCCACAATTAAAGCCTAGTGTATCTGTGCCACGCGTGTCAAGGCAAGCATTTTTTCTGCATGTACAGTATGTATGTGTACATTACTGCTGCACCACTGAACCTCACTACAACTGGCCCGTTGTTATCTTCCCTTGAACCCATCCAATGACCTCAGCCCTTGACCCTGTGACCTTTCGTTCATGTGCTGCAGGCCTCATACGACTGCAGGAGGAACAAATGTGCTGGTGTTTAAAGAAGAACTTGTGGATCTTAGGGGTGATTTAGTGCTCTCTGCTGGGCTGTTGGACAAGGTTTCCATAATACTGGCTCAACAGCAGCCTCGTCTTTTTACCCTCAACTTACTTGAAAGTGTCAAAGCTAAACCTTTTCAACCTACAATTTGAAAATGAAGTTGAACCCAAAGGCCAAAAAAACAAGTCACAAACAAACCTCTCTTTTAGGAGGAAGGAAATACACCTTGGTATTCGACATGCTTGCTGCCATGGTGATAGCCCAAACCTCTGTGCAACAGCAGCACATTAACCCCTCTTGACCCTCTATTCTCACCTGTGATAAAAGAGGAGGAAGAGAAGGAGGAGGTGCCCCCCTTTCCACTGCGCCGCACTTTCGAGTACCCGGGCACCAGCAGGCCCTTGAGAGCCCACGGTCATTAGGAGCGCTTTATTCTTGTAGAGGTAGAGAAAAGGAGAGAAGAGGAAAAAGGAGAGGAGGAAGAGGAGCATTGAGCCTGAAAGATAATGTATGGTCAAGGCTGGAGACTTGTGGGCACTGGATGAAGAGAGGGTCGAGAGAGAGGCAGTGCTTTCATACGGTAGCACCAAGCAAGCCAGCTGCTTTTGGGTTTTTGTTTGTCTTTCATTCTAAGTAAAGAAAGGTAGGGGAAAGAGCTATGGATAATTGGTCCAGGGCGCTGACTTACACACAGGGCTGTGGACACAGGATATAGAGTTTCAGACTCTTTGTTCCTCATCTTACCTATTGGCCCGCTTGTGTTTTGTCTGCTGAAGACGGAAAAAAGCTTTTTCATCACTTGCCTGGGGTGCATGAAGTTTGAATGAACCGAGGAAAAAATAAGAGTATTAAGAATGCATGTATGATTTGAACATTATTTCTCCTGTCTTTGCGTACACACAAAGCATCTAACCCGGACATAAGAGGGTAGCGTGCAGTGACACTCCCCTGACAAAAAGGACTGGCTCTCTTCCATTGACCAACGGCTCTGGGGGGCTAACCTTAACTTTCACTGGGAGCTAATCCCTCTGATAATCAATAATAAAGACTAGCTTTCATCTCAGCTGGGGTCCTGATAAAGTTGAGAGGCCATGAATGATTGAATAGTGTGAATGTGTTCCATGAGACCCTGAGAAGTAATGGAGGGAGAAATAATAATAAATGCCGCTCCCCAAAAATAACTGGGTGAAGCTTATGCACGTCTGATGATATGATGAAAATAAATGAATAATGCATTGGCTATCAATGAGGGAGCAGAAGACGCATTGCTTCAGGCCATGGTTAAGCCTCTATTCATAAAGAGGAGACAGACACAAAGGCCCAAGGACTGTGGGAGTCCACCATCGGGGAGAAAGGAATGAGGACACACATTTTAAGAGGAAAACTATTTTTTTTTTCCTCTCATGTGGTTTCTCTTATTCTGTCATATTTCTAATAATTAGTTGTGTTGCAAAGATTGTCGTTTGTTTATAGTTGGATTAGCCTGAAGAAGCCAGGATGTGGGAGTGAAGCCACAGGATTAGGTAGGCAAACACATGTTTAATGCACTCCTCTATTGTTATTCTCATCCTGTAGCTGCTATTTCCAAATGCTCCTCTCACCCCGGACTATTAGTTTAATTATTTTGTCCTATTCCTAATAAAAATAGTAATTTCTGAGATCTTTTACATAGCTTACATACTTAAATTTTGCTTTATGTGTGTCTTTTAAAACACGTTAGAATTGTTATTTCCTCGAATCAGTTAGGTGTCATGATCTTGGCTCACCCGATGCGGCATATGTTCATAAAAACACACACAGAAAACGCTGCACATAAAGAAGGCCATCTTGAATGCAGGATTAAGCAGGGGAGACAGGAATATCACTGTGCCTTGGAACACGCAGAGAGAGCAGAATAGGGGGCTCTGTTCTTTTTCCTCCCTTTGAGCAGCAATTGAGCTGTCTGCGAATAAAGATGTCTGGGCCTGTTGGTTATTGATCGGCGAGTATTTGGAGGAACAAAGAGTTAATCCTCATGAAGTCCCACAGTGAGTGCTCTCTTAAGTTATTAAAGTTTGAAACGTCTTCTATTATGTGTTTCCCTCACTTCTCTCAGTTCATTTTTGCTTCATATTTAACCCTGAAGGATGAATACTGTGTTTAGCTGACTGCGTGACCCAAGGCCAATTTGCAATTCACAACTGGAGTCCCGTTTATCTGACATTGGGATGGTCAGTCTCTATTATTAGCTACTGTTGGTTTGTGAACAATGCACGGCGAAGGACGCTCAGGCTTTGATACTGACAAGAAGAATTTCTGAGTGAAATCAACAAAGCATTTAATCCTGTTTTTGTTTTTTACAACTGCAACATCCACCAGCACTAGAAATGTAGTTCTAAACAGACTTTTCTGGGAAATAGTTATTTTCTTGTGAGTATCCGTTTTTATCAAGTCATTCAAACAAAGTCATTGGGTTTAAACTGCAATGCCCTCGCATTCGTTTTTATCTGTCATAACCCACAATGTTGTTACATAGTTATCATTTTCTCTTGCTCCGTTTTCCTTGAGGTGACAATCTCTTTAACAATGTGTTTTTGAGTATACGAGTACGGTTGTGCTTACTGGCCTTTGGCTGCTGGCTTACACGGTTCTGTTGTGATTAGTTGGCAAATCTAAATAAAGCCACGATAAATGAACTTTCACTCATAAGAGGGAAAAAATGCAACACAAAGTTTGCAAGTTAATATGTTTATATATCATCACTCTGTAGTGTTTAGTGTATTTTCTGTCAAAGCATACCTTTTTGCACTTTCCCTCAACCTGTCCCGTCTAGTGGATAGTTTCCTACATTTTCCAGAATGACTTTCAACATTCCCAAGTCAACTCACTTTGATTGGTGCATCCAGCCATTAGCCACCTGTAAATAAAGAGAGAAATGGCAATAGCACTAGTAACGACAAGAGAATGAGGTTTTCCAGGTGCAAAAAAGCAGACTCTCACCCTCAGGAAAATGGCTTTTGAGAATTGAATTTTTCCATGTGGTAATTTTCTTGCAAAACTATTACAGCAGACTAAAGCAAGGATGTTTTTTTTTTCACTTTTTAGGGACTGATGATTATTGTTGATATGTCAACGCATTAGATAGAATATTCATATTTAAAAAATTCACGGGGTGCCCTGGTGCGAGTCCAGCCAGGGACCTTGCATCTCTTTCTCCCTTATTTCCTGTCATCTTGCTACTGTTTGTATTAAAGGCATGCAAATGTCCCCCAAAAAATTCACAGCACAGCCAAAAAATTCATTTCTCTTGATATTCCTTTATTATTTGCAAGTAGCAACTAAATTATGGATTCGGTATGGTTAAGGTTAGGCAACAAAAACCACTTGGTTAAGGTTGGAGATTGTGATGTTAAATAATTAAAAAGTGAAGTCAGACAAACAGAAGCAAAGCACATATTTTATCTTGTTTATTTGAAGGGGTTTAGTACAACACTTCCACAAAGTCGGTAGGTTTGCCAGACACACACAGACACACACACACACACACACACACACACACAAAGTTAAAATCGAAGAAGAGGCTGAGATATCCTGACTTTTAGTCCCCAGTATTGATTAAGCTCCTAAAACACTGGGTACTACATTTCCCATGATGCAAATCAATAGCATATTTTGTTAGATTTTCCCTACCTGGTAAATGACCGTGTATTGTAAACTCCAGACCCCCAATTTCTGTAAAACAGTTTTAGTCTCCAAGTCCAACCCGAGATAACCCTGATGACATCACCAGGGTTAATTTTCTCAGACGTTAAAGAGCTCTTTCCTGGGCAACATTACAAATTAAACATCTGTTTTCACAGGATGAGTAGTACTCCCCACGATGAGTGACTGTGAAGTGGCCCTTTAAACCTACTAAAGTGTTATCAGGTGGATTTTCTAGTTTGTAGTGGTATTTTGTTGTATTGGCATAAACAAGCCCATTCTTCTTAAAATTACATTTATTATAGACTGCATTTACAATTTTGGGCAAAATATTATAAACCTATAAAACACTGGTAGTGAATATAATCTACATGGTAATATGTTTCCTACAAAACCTAATTGCTAATGCAAAATCTTTCCATATGAATTTGTCAGAGATACAGTTGAATAAATATACACATTTATGCCATTTCCTAGTCTATGATGTGACTATTTTAATTCAAGATGACTTTCTCATTTGTGTGACTAATTTGTGGTGCAATACAGGAAAAATGTCAATATTTCCGCACCACTTTATGTTTTGTGGAATGGTGAAGAATGCAGCGGGGCCTGGAGGCCAAGGCTTGAACCTGTGTCTGTTTCTTGTCAAGTCAGATTTCTTGGTAGGGGGGTCTGGGGTACCCTGGCATTTTCTCTTCTGTGGGGTTTTGTTTATATGGCCGAAGGACTCTGCTCAGTCTCATCAGCCCACAGCAACTAAACACATAGGCCTCCATCACAAAGGCCCCGGAGAGACAAGATTTCTTGTTTTTTAGAGGGATGCTGAGGCTAGATTTGACACTTTTTTTCTGATAAATATATTATTATTTAAATAATTAATTCTTGACCAAAAGAGCAATTTCTGTCAGCCAAGGGACATTTAGTCATCAGCATCATTTTAGCATGCCGCCCCTCTAAATGTTTTGACATGTCATTACAGGGCTTCTGATGGAAAGGGCAGTGACATACAGTGACCATTCCACCACTGTTACAACGTGTTACTTCACCCAGGCAACACACAAGTCATATGGACCAATGACACAACTCCTGCCAGGGCTCCAATGTCCTAATGTCACACACGTCCCAACAGTTTTACTTCAAACTTCCTCCCCTCTCTTCACCCCTCGTTTCCTTTACCCCTCACCCCCCTCGTTCCCTCCTTCCTTTCATGCACAGCCTTCTCTGTCCCTTTCAACATCCACTCCCCCCTCCACCTCTGTTTCTTATTTCTCTCACCCACACTTCTCTGTCCGTCTGTCTGTATGCCTGTCTGTTTCTCTCTCTTATCATACCTTGAATTAACCCCTTTGCCTCTCCGTCTCGCTCCCTTGTGTCTCTCTGGTGCTTTGTCCCTGTGTAACATATGCTCAGACGGGCATCCCATCGCAGAGCCGCTGCGGGTCTTGTCTGCTTCATGTCGTGTGAGGATGGACATTTGAAGAGTCCCCCAGGCATCTCTCTTTGTCACCAGCACTTAGCCTCAACACCACCGCGAACCTGCCGCAAATCTGCCGCAAATACCGTCAGTATGGCTGGCACACTGGCCTCTGCTGAAGAGATAAATGAGGAGAGTGTGGAGAGAACATTGTACATAATCATGCACAAAAATGTTTACATGACTGCAGACATATCTTGAACAAACGTGCACCTGTGTCCACCCACATATGAACACTCTGGTCCTTCACCCCATGTTGGGCCTTACCTATTCCCCACCCGTCTATCTGACCAGGGCATGTAGGTTTCCTTCAGGCACAATAGTGGTTTTGTCTTGAGGTTGTGCTCTGACAGTTGTCACAGACTGATCCCTCCTGATTTGTTAATTGGGTTGACAACCGACGGAGCCGTATTGGAAATTAAGAGTCCCTTTGTCCTATTTTGCTTAACAGCCTTTCAGACCTGCTATCTGAGGGAAAGCTATCCCAGAGATTAGGTGGTTCCTCTGTCAGGCCACAAAAGCCTTAGAATATTTCCCACATATGTTATGCCACATATCCACCATCACCATGTCCACCGGTTTGTATGAATGCATGACAAAGACAGGGGATAAAGGAATATGCTGAGGAATATGCTAATCATGATTAACAGCCATTACAGTCGTTATTGTTCATTCGTCGGATGGTGCCAGTAAAGTGTCTGTAGCAATTTTAACCTTGCTTTCTTCCACTTTCTGTTTGGGGGTTAATACAATATGTTGCTTTAATCTGTCAATGTGATGATTTTCAGTATAAATCAGCAGCAACATTTGAGAATATAATGCAAAGCAGACTTTCCATCATCACTTCATCCCTCTGAGGAATCCTTGTGATACTAATCTGCCCACCTCGTCCAGCGCTTCTCCCGTCCAAGCTGCTTTTCTCCCTCTCGGCTCTTTAAGCCACTACAGTAGGCTTTGCTCACACCTCTTTCTCTGTGAGACTTAGTGTGGCACAAATGGACTACAGTCAATTCTCATTCTGTGTTCTACTTTCAAACAGACAAAATAAGGATTCTGTGTTTTGGGGGCAAATCAACTTTCCTTTGGACCCGCTGAAACGACTCATCATCTCGGGATCAGCTGGCACAAAGAGCAGGCCATTTTTAGCGAGCTGATCATTGACTGCCAGGAAAAAGACTATCATAGAACGAATAAGACTCTTTGAATCGGATTCAAATAGTGACTCTCAGTCTGCTTTTCATCTCAATAAAGACTCTTATATAGAAGTCAGGCAGTAGATGAGTAGGGAAAAGAGTGTGTAGTAAAACAGAGATATTGCACTGCTCGGCGTTGAACTTCGTCCAGTTCTGTAATGCCTGTAAATGTGTCTCATAGGTAGGGGGATCACAGTCTTGGCCAGAGAGGCACAATAAAACACCCCAGTTCCTCTGACACAGAGACTCTTTGCAGCACGAACTGTTTCCTTCTTACCCAAAAAGAAAAACACTGTAGTTCTATATAAAGAGGTAAAGCTACGAGTAAAGTTTTGGCAAAAAAGCCTAAAGCTAATGTAATAAAACTTGGGTTTTAGAGTTATGGTATTAAAATGATTTGTTTGGGGTTAAGGTTAAAGTTTGGTCATTGTTGAAAATGTCTTGAAAAAAGTTGTGGATTTTAACAGCATCTTCTCATTTTCTGTCTACAGGTCCCAGAATTCTGGGTGCAGCACACACTACTGAGCAGCTACTTTGTCCGAAATACAACAGAAGAGCAACTGGTGTTTCCTTCGTGCATATGTAGGCAATTTGAATCCAGCGCCAGAATGCTTGAGAGGTAAGTGCAGAATGGCTATTGATGAGAAAATGCCAACCATAAATAGTATTAAAAAAAATCAGTTTTGATTTCATGAAAATCTCAAGTATTGCAACTTTATTGTGCTACAAAATATATATTCTGAATAAACATTGTTTAGATATAATGAGGCAGTCAGTGTAAATTACACTGTGACATTTTAAAATGCAATACTAGAAAATAAATCTTTGTTTTCCACTTTGTTTATGGACTAAGCGCTTTTCTTTAGTTTTGCAAAAGTTGTTTTGTATGTATTTCTGACTTGAATGGGAGTAAATGAGTTTGGGAGCAGTGGATAAAATAAAAAATGTCTTTAATCGTGTCAAACCAATGTAAAATATTCTAAATTTACAGTGCATTTAAAGGGATAGAAAAAAAAGTGCAAAAACATAAATCGAGCTAGAGCTGTCATTAAAGACATCAGACTCACAAAAGTTCATGAGACCACGTTGCCTACACAGAGAGGACTTGAAAGGAGAAGGAAAATGCCTGTGGCACACTCAATAACAGCCACTCTCTAAAACACCATGTCTGCTAACTTGGCACTTCCAGTTTAGCCCTGCTGCTTATCATTCAGTGTAGATTTGAAGTCATTTCTTTGTCATTCTGAGGTCAAAACATCCACTAGAGGCCAGTTATGTTGACCTCATCACTACAGCTCAGATCTTATCCTTGCTCCTTTCATCTTAAGGTCAGCTAATTGCTAACAGCTAATCACCAATTCTCAGCTGCTCTTTGACACCACTCAGACACTTGCTTAGTGTACCATGAAACATTTTCACCATGTTGCCTCAGAGTGTAAAATAACATGTGCAAGAAATGGATACATAAGGCAGCAAATGAAAGAAGAAGAAGAAAAAAAAAAAGAACCTCATGATTAGTTGCCCTAGATTTTTAAAATTATCTGCTGTTTTGGGCATTAAATAAAATAAGCGTAGTGGTGGTAGAGCATTATCAACTGGCCCCATTCCAGCAAGTTCTCCCATGTAGGGCAATTGAACAAAGTGCGTCTGAATTGAAATCAGGTCGTTCCTGGGGGCCACTGGTAATGAACTTGGCGAGAAGATGGGGAGCGGAGAGGAGGAGAGGGGAGGAGGGCCGAGAGTTGCAGTTGAGCTGACCTCAGTTGTAATGCTACAGCAGAGGAGCATGTGCTCAAACTTGGCTACGCTAACCTTTTTCAGCTACTGACTGCAAAGTGCTGTAAGTAATGACTATAAGTGATGATCCTCTGAAGGTGGCAAGTGAACAGAGCTTTAAGAGCCATGTTGAAAGGAGGGCTGTCATTGTGACATTTTCTGGGCTTCTGAATTACAGAGAGAGCAGGTGGACTAACAAATGTCATCTGTACAGAAATTCACACATTTATGATCATTTGCTGCATTTAGTTTCTACTTATTTGCAATGCTATAGATTTGAAGTTTAAATGTGAATATTGTAATATAGTTTGAAGCTGGTGAACCTGGCCTAGTATGTTGAAATAACCTCATACAGGAATAACTACACAGAAAGCAGCGAATATTCATTTGTGAATATATAGCCATGATACGTTTGGTTTAAGATTGATCGTGAATTTGACCAGTATCCCTCATCTCAATCCCCTGTGCATACATAACTGCCTCATCTGCTCTTCTCTCCCTTCTCCTCTGCCTGTCCGGGGGCCTAATTTAGCCTTAGTAGGCTCTCCTGGTGCCTAAGAGAATTCTCCTTTATGCAAGCCAGGTAAAATAAGACCGCAGCACAGATGAGGCCCCTCTCCATCATGGTGGATGGGGGGAGTCACGGGTGACACCCCCTGATCAGGTGTGCATGCGTAATGGCCGTCCCAAAATAATCACTGCTTTGAATAATTTCCCCGCTCTGTCTCTCGCCCCATGATTCTTGCTGCTTCGACTCGTTTTGTGGCGGGCATCCCATAAATCCTTGCGGTAAATGTAAATCAGTGGGCCGGGTGCGTCTGACAGATGGGGGCTGCAAGGAGTCCTGGGAGATCTCTCCTCTCACCTTTCCTTTCAGCTGGAATGGATGAATCACTAGCCGGGCTAGCTAAATAGCATTAGTGTGCGTCCCTCACTTAAGAAAAGAAGAAGTGAGATAGGAAGCTAAGATATGAGCCAATACAGTGAAAATATAAGTGGGGGTCATTTTGATTAAGAGTGATGTGTGGAGGATGTGCGTGTTGGGAAGACAGGGACAGTACCAGTAAACAAAAATCCTCCTATCTTTTGTTGTTGTTGTTATGATGGGGAAATGAGGTTGTGCAGGTGGAGGAGACGCAGGCTTGCAGATCTTCGAGCTGTCAGCTCCTTGGAGGATTGGAGATCTGAGGGGTGGAGGGGAGGAATGAGGAGGAGGCGGGGAGGGCCCTTCCCTGGTCCCCTTGGCTGTCTGTGGAGCAGAACCCATCTCTCATTAAGGGAGAGTGCCGAGGAGACACTTGAAAGTGACATTCACCCTCCCTCCACCGCCCCCTCCCTCCATTTTAGAGATGCTATGCATGACGGCCACTGCCACTCAGCCAGCAGGGTCACCTCTCTCTCCCTCTGTCTCTCTCCCTCTCTCTTCCTTTGCCTGGGGGAGAATATCAATGCCGTAGTGCTTTTGGCAGATATACATACAACACCTACACCCTTCAATGAAATCCATCAATTACGGACCCCTTACAGGGAGAGAGACGACAATAGTTCTAAGAGAGCAAGAAAAGGAAGGGAAAGATGAAGAAAAGACGGATACTCCTTATTAGAGATGAGGAGAACAGGGTGGAGTCTGATAATATGCAAAGAGATGAAACGACGTGTGTTCTTGATGTGGGGATGAAAAAAGGAGGAAAGGAATCAAAGGCTGCAGCCCGCTGTGGGGTCAGGGTCTCGGGAGCTGGATCATCTCTGCTGTGGCAGAGTGTCGATTTTCGCCCCCAGTTCTAACCTCGGGCCTTGACTCCTCCGCTCATATCCATCTCTTTAATCTTGGGAAGCTCCACCTAATGAGCTACATAGTTCATTGAGTCAAGGAACAATGGGTGCCTCTGTACTCCATTGTCCCTCCATGACCATCAGGCGTTGTACTGTACGGTTATGATCAATGCTTTGTCCCATTATCACCATGTGTTTTTGTATTTTTTTCTGGTTCTGTAATTACTTGACAAAACATGATTATGGTCTTTAAAAAAGCATTTCCTGTTGACTTCCCGGGCCAGTTGTTGTCTGTCCAGTGGTCACGTTTGCCCTGTAATCGCCACCGGCTGCTTGAACCCTGCTCTCAGCCAATGAGGTTCCTCTACCCAGCCAACGCAGCCCATAAATAAATGACCAAAATGGCCCGTGGTGCTGTCATACTTCTTAACTGAGCAAAGCACTTGTAATTAAATTCACACAGATATGCTGAAATAAACCAACCCTGTCTAAGGATTCAAAACACTCCAGCCTTGAAGGGTGTTATACTGTATGCAATTCATATCCAGCCATAAATCCTGACAGAACTATACACTCATAAAGGCGATATAAATGGCTGCAGACACATATGTTCACAAGGATCAAGAAGAGTCCTGTAAGTAATTTGTCGTGGGATCCTTTCATTTGCTAACTATCTGTTTGTCGCTCTGACTATTTTGGACGAGGCTTAAACACAGTTGGGTCGGCGGTGAGACCTCAGCTATGGGTGTTGATGAGAAGGCAATGAGGAGCGAATGTCCAAATGTGTCCAGTGTGGACACTGTAATGCCAGGAATCATCTCAGTGAATTATCTCAAGATGGCTGACTGCAGTGTTGACTGTAATTATTGTGCTTAAGCTAAACATTTTGTACTCGATACGGTAAAAAACATTCAAAACAAATTGTCTGAAATCCATTCTATAGAGATGCCTCTATCATCATGATCTAATTCTTACTGTAAAATGCCGTACAATTAGGGGTGTACATTATTACTTCTTTCAGATTTGGCAGGCACATCTGCCATATTAACTAGAAATCTGTACTTTCTGAATGAAACACAAATCTCTACTTTTAAATTACACTTAGAGCAGATACAAAGTGCATATTCTTGGCTATTTTCTTTTTAGTGCAGTCCTCATCACACTGGCTGAGAGGGAGAATAGCCAGTGCCCGTGTGAGGGATAATTTGTACCTTCTCAATGAATGAGGAGGACAGGCAAATTACTGGCTGAATAAGGACTGCCTGTGGATCCCACTGTCAGAAAGAGAGAGAAGGGCAGAGAAGGAGAGTGTAATTATCAACTAGCAAAGTGCATTCATATCCTATCACAAAAGGATTGGGATGTGGGTGGAAGAGAGAAAGAGCAAGAGAGAGTGAAGGAGGCTGAAAAATGGAGCGAGATATGGAGAGGGGGAGGGACGCGGAGTGAAGGACTCCTGGCCAAATGGATGCAAGGCCGTAAACAGGGTTAAAAACATCCTTCTATGGTCTGGCTCCATGAATGCAGACACATTAAGACCTTTTAGCCCACAAGCACCTCTTTGGAGTTGAAGACGAGAAGAGCCGGGCAAGAAGATGGAAGAAGATGTGGAGAGGCAGGCAGGAGGTGATGGGTTGTGGGCTTACAATCAAAAGCACCCATTTTTAATTTGAATAGACCCAGATACGATAGGACGGTGGATTAGATGGAGATTTTTTTCCCCCCTCGTCTTTTCCTTTTTGGTTGCTGACATCGCAGAACAAAGCGAGTCTATTAGTGACCCTGAACTTTATTGACAAGCCTGCCATTACCCATACTTCGCGGGGTCTGCGGGGTCAGGGGTCACAGACGGGCGGCTTGAGGGGGGCTAGTAAAGGGTCTGGAGAACACATTTAGAGAGCAGGGACACCTGTAGGGTCGCATCCAGTTCAGAACGTGACCACGAACAACAGTAAAAGCCTTTTGAGAGGGAGCAGACAATGCAGGCCTCGTTCCTAACAACTCCCCCACCCTCCTCCTCCTCTCTCAAGCTTTCTTCCTCCTACCACACATGGCTCCGTAATGATGCACTGACTGCAGTTTACCGGCCAGAGAGGTAGAAAATTTGTATGCAATTTTCAATGTGTATGTGCATTTATGGGAAAGTTTGTGCATTTGTGTGTGTGTGTGTGTGTGTGTGTGTGTGTGTGTGTGTGTGCGTGCGTGTTTGCATGTGTGGGAGATTATTAAGAAGGTCATGGGTTTCTGAATTGGTAAAAAGTTCTATAAAACGGCAGGAAATAAAACCCCAAGAAATGTCAGTTTGTGTTGAGGCAGAGCGGGGTGAGAGTCTGGTCACAGATAATCCCGAAAACACTTTCATTCACTCTGATTTTCACACAATCAATCATGGCATTATACTGGACCGTCGTCAATCAAATATCCATCAGAGTATATAGCAGCGGATGAAACCAGATGCTAAACACAAACACACACACACACAGAGGCAGGCGGGCGGGGTTCGGACTACTGAGGGCTAAGTGATAGCAGCATGCATTTGATATATGTGACACTGCAAATGGAGGGCATCAGTGCTGTTTGCTGGCACAGCATGGCAGCGTGTGGTGCACCGCAGGCGACTGGCACACCAGCCAAGCCTGGCATACACACTCTCTGAGTAAGGAAATTAATCCCCAGTGGGTTTGCTGTGTAAGTCAGAGTGTGAGTGTGTGTGTTTGTGTATGCGTGTGCTCCATTGGGCGTAATACTTGTGTAGCATGAGTGATGATGAGTAAAAATGTATGTTAGTCGACATGTTTTTTTTTTTTTTAATATTGTGTGCTCAGGTCTGCAGGTATTCATCCAGACTGTATGGACATGTCATTATAATACATGCTGCAGTATGTTCCCTCTCCAGCATTGTTGTATGTGTGTGTGTTGAATCTACATGTGCCGTGTTTGTGCTCTCTGGCAGCCAGGTCCGTGGCGGTGGCACAGCAATCAGGTGTTGGTGCATATGTTCCTGGTGTCAGCTCCCTGTTTTCCCCAGCGGGCAGGCCAGCTTATTGCCAGCCTCGTAATAGGAGGGCTGGGTAGGGGCCATGACTACCACTTGGCACACAGCACCGCCAATATGGCTGGCTTTTTGTTCCACCTCCCTCTGAAACTTAACCACTTCTGTGCCAAGATTGATTGCTGCGAATTTGCATAGCATCATTACTGCTGCACGTGTCACCGCAGTTGTCGGAAATGTCCGTCTTTATTGTGCCATTAATCACCAGACCACACAGTAAGGTTTACAGTGCTAGTTCATGTAGTACAGTAGAAGGAATAGGGATCAGTGGCAAGGAACAGGACAGAATAAAACAGACAATATAATTGAATATTTCTTGTAATATTATAATGAAAGATTTCAAATGATATAGAGACTATTACCTGATATGCACTCACTGCTATAAATGAAGACACATTAAAATAAAGAATTTTAAAAAGAATAGTTTGCATTTTACTCTGAAAACGTACAAGTCCAATCAGCACCTTTAGCCTGCTGCTCAGCCCTCTTAGGTGCAATAAGGAGCACTTCAAGTCCTCATTCATAGCACCATCCAGCTACACAATGCTTCTTGCTGCAGTGATTCAAATAGACTGATGCCTGTTATACTGTATATTCTGTTTTATCTTCAGTGGTGGAGTGTAACATTTAGTCAAGAAGAGTGCTTAAGTTAAAAATATATATTGTATTTTGTACTATATATATATATATAGGGATATTCATTTATTTATTTGACAGCTATAGTTACTTACAAATTAAAAATTTACAGCAACCAAATAAATATTATATGGTGAGTATACCTAACAGTATGTAACATTTTTAAAATTAGCTCCACTTACAATTAGCTCCACTTACACACATATGCATCAGTATTAATAGTTAATTATGTAATATAATATATAATAGTATAACACTCATAGAGGCCATGTTTCTGCACTGAATGCTACTTTTAATATTCACAGTGTGTAGATTTGATTTTCAGTGTAATGTTGCTACTTTTACTTAAATATATCTGAGTGTTTCCTCCACCACTGTCTATCTTTAAATATGATCTGATGATGTGACTAGTTTGCAGTGCATATTCACACATCTGTACAACTTTCTCACCTTCATTCACACTTATCAGTTAGTCCCAAAGGCTTTGGTTCTCTGTCTAAGGACATGTGATATCTGACAAGTCTTTCTTTCTATTTTCTGTCTTTCTTTTTTCTCTTTCTTTTTTTTTCTTTCTTTCTTTCTTTCTTTCTTTTGTCAAGTTTTCCCTCAGTGCTGTAGAAGACATTCTGACCCAGAACAATATCTGCAGATCAAAGAACAACACACATCCACAGACACACATGCACAGAAGGAGTTCATATCTTTCAGCACTGTAGCTGTCAGAAAGTTTTACAAGACAGTAACAGTAAAGGATATGAGCCCTACATGTGTAAATGTGTGTGTGTGTGTGTGTGTGTGCGTGTGTGTGTGTGTGTGTGTGTGTGTATGTATATGAGTGTGTATACACATGCATTTTGGCAAAATAGTAAAATTGTTTCTATAAATGTACTGGCGCTGATGTAAATATCAGATCAGTTAGGCGTCTACCAAAGTCAACATTTAGATAATTATCAATACACATATTGCAAAAGCCCAATAAATGTCTGCTCCCACACACACACACAGAAGCATGCATGTGCACATAACAGTGACATGCTTCAGCCATGTGCCATATGGAGTGAAGCCACTTTTTTTCTCCCTCTTCCTTTGCTCGACTTCATTCCCTGTGTGAGCTGTGTCCGAGATATTCCACAGCCCTGGGGCCTTGCCTTTGACAAGGAGAGCACATTGTTTATTTTCCCCTGCTGGCCACACGCACGCACGCACACACATGATAATGCATGAACAGACAAATATGGATATGTGAACACACAGACCTGCACACACGGATATTGGAGTGTATATATGCACACTTTGAGCGCACATGAATGCAAATTTGAAACTTTCTACAAACATGCATGCACACGCAAACATGCTCATACACACACACACACATACACACACACACACACACACACACACACACACACACACACACACACCGTCCCTGGCCTGGCCAGAATAGCCAGGGTCAGCAGCAGGGCAGCCTGTACCGCTGCACATCTCTGTTATTCATCCATGTCATTCAGGCCAGGATCACGAGGGAGGGGTGGAGTGGTGGATGGAAGGGAAGGAGAGGCTTACATTCAACCCCCACACTGTTGCCCTCTGCTCACCCATTGCCTCTAGCAGAGGCCAACCCCACCCCCCACCCCCCTCCTCCTCACTGACACACACACACACACACACACTCACACACACACACACACACACACACACTCCTTCTCTCTTCTACCACCTCAGCCCCCAGGCCCCAGTCCCTGCGCTAAAGAGGACACATGGCAAAGGACAGACAGACCCAAGGCTGCCTGGACCCCATCAGACCTGGCCAGGGACAGAAGGAGGGAGGGAGGGAGGAAGGCAAGAAATTGAATGTGTGTATGTGAGCAAGTGTGTACTTTGATTGATTTGATTTGTTTCAATTTTGAAGAATTTGACCGATCAGCATCCAAGTTCATGAAACTTTGAGTACTGCAGACAGTCATTGCAGGGTGAAAACAAACATTTGATATATTCCACAGACAATATGTTTGTGGAATATAACAAGGGTTTAGAATACAAACCATTCCCTGTCATAATATGTACAGAGTCTGATGAAGTCCGCCAACAGAACCTAACAA
Source organism: Macquaria ambigua (assembly GCA_008360985.2). Classification (NCBI taxonomy): domain Eukaryota; kingdom Metazoa; phylum Chordata; class Actinopteri; order Centrarchiformes; family Percichthyidae; genus Macquaria; species Macquaria ambigua. Next base: position 26,858 of record VMKM01000143.1, read on the forward strand.
AGCAATTACTTCCACTGATAAGGCAAACATATCTGTTATGTGCCAATAGTCTGCTTGTACTAATTGATGGGGAAATGCACACAAACATACGCGCACACACATACACAGAGTGTCTCTGGAGTGCGAAGATGAGCGCGTCATTAGGGGAGGCTCACATGCATTTCAGAGGAGTGCCACTAATCCAGCATGAAATTCAATTTAAAACTTGGAGCGCGTCTCGTTCCCCTGCTTTGATACATCGCCAGATACCAACAGAAGACGGAGAGCCGCGGCTACTGAGATGAGTGCGCGTTGGTGTGTCAGCAGCTGTAAACACACAAGTACCTCAAGTAAACAAACACATGAAAAATATGTTGCGTTGGGGCTGCTTGGTTTGTTTTCTGTTTGGGTTGTACAGTATTACAAAGAGGTCTGGAAATATTTCACAGCTGCTGCTTCTTTAAAAAACTGATTATCATTAACATTAGAAGAGCAGATAGTAATAAATTAGGAAAATACTGCTCATGTTAAACTGAATGAACCTTTATGAAACTCACCCCGGAGAAATCCTTGGCTACCTTTATACTCTGAATGGCATCGGATCATCACTTAACAATAACAAGCACATTGAAGCTACACTTTTCATGGTTGCCACGGCGTTACTTTGCAAGATAAAATTGCTGTTTGAAAAAAAAACAATGGGTGAAAAATGACCTGTCAGTCAGCAGCCCCCTCCAACAATACCGCCGCTGGCCCCGCCACTCTTTATGCTCAGGCAGAGAACGGGGCCCCCCTCTATCCCAGAGACTGGGGTCAAAGGTCAGCATGGACCTCTGGACATATCCTATGATAATACCCCGGGCTGTGTCATGTGAGGGTCGTGGGGGGGGGGTTCTATACGAGAAAGAGAGAAAAACAGACCGAATGATGAGAGAGAGATGAGAAGTAAAAAACTTGCATTTAGAAAGGACTGGAAGGCACAGATCATGAGATCAGCATGCAGGTCATCTGTTTTGAAATCCATTTACACGATTCATGCCCTGGGTTGTCAAGTCCATACTGCTCCCCACCGTCCCAGAACCCCCCCATACCCAAGCCTTACTGTGCTTTCCTTCTCCACCGCAACCCTTTCTGGCTTTCCATAATTAAAGAGGGCATTTTGACTGGGAGCTACAAGAAAATGGCTGCCACATTTGGTGGAAAGGGCTAGGAGAGTATGATGGGATGAAGAAGAGTTGTATCCCACAGTGCTTAACATGAGGCCTCATCATTATCTACATGAAATGTTGCTCAAGCCTGGTCATGGACAGAACAGAACATGTTGGTGTCAGCTTTGACTATGATCTTTAGACGTCTTTTAAAAAATACACACACATCGTCCTTGTTGAAGAGAAGACATTTAAAAGGGTTGGTTCCCCCAAATTACAATGAAACATATTTTCTCACTTACTTCTAGTGGCTTCTAGTCATGCATATAGCAGTGGTGTAATGCAAAGCTAGTACCTGCATCTGTTTATGCCTCTGTTTATGGCCATATTGCATGATTTTTCTTTAAAAACTGCTGTGTATAACATGGGATGAGGCCCAGGTGAATGTAAAGTTGGACTAAAGTGTCTATAGTAAAACAATGAGAAAGCTATTGACATAAAATGGGATATGATAACTCATTTGGTCTATTGCATAATTAAAAACTTAACTTCAGCTTGTCATCTTCTAGTCTACTGTCAAGTCACCAAAGTGCCAGGCTGCAATTTTGGATAAAAAACTCAGATGATCGTATCTGTTCATATCCGAATAATGTCTTTGTGTTTGTTTACATCCCTAGCAGATGGTTTTGGTTTGAAGTTACCAGGTTTTGAGTATCCTTTGAGTCTTTCTACTTTCTACCAAAGAAATATACCACATGAACACAGTGAGACCAGTACAGAGAAACTGCAACACTTTTTTGGAAAAAAAGATGTTGCTGCTGAAATTATTAAAACAAAATTTTGAAATTCTTTGAACACCACAAACAAGTTTCAGGGTGGTGGCAGAAAGAAAGAGGCAGATATGTTAAAACTTAGACATATAAAATCCAAACTATCTGCTCAGCTGGATACCAATAAAAGTAAGTAAGAAAATATAACTTGCTCATATAATTAATTTTCATGACCAGCTATTAGTTAGAAAGGTTGTGTATGTTGGGCTCATATACCAACATAAAGATTGTGACAAATCACACGTACTCTTTCTCTTGGCCTGAATACCACCCAGTGTCTTCACTGCCTTAAGAGGTGATGGTGAACAATGGCCACGCTAATAAATAAAAAAAGCAGGCTATCAACCGTCACCGCTTCCCCCTGCTCTCTCTCATCACAAGACCCACATGCTGGACGACATGTCACAGCTAGCGTGGCCTCATTTGCATAAGACAATCACCCCTTTCGGACGCAGGGCACAAATGTTGTCTAGACGACATGCATCAGACGGGTGAACCCCCAGACACTCACACGCACACACACACACACACACACGCATACATACGCCTTCATCCACCCACACAGACACATAAACACCTATATCTGAATCTATGTGCATCCATTCATACACACAGACACACTCACGTCACTTCAAACACCCCAGACGGAGCCTCCAGCCAGGGTAAGACTATAAATCAGCTCCAGGTCTGCACTGACTTGATTCACATGCTGTGTTATTATGGTGCGGTGGATCAGGCATGAGAAAGTATTAAAAACATCACACACATGCAAATCCTTACTGATGGAATGACAGGACGGCCCAGCCAGTCATTTAGATACGTATATCACTCCTTAGTTTGGAGATTATGCGATTATTCTGGTCTATGCGCCATGGAGGGTCAAAGGGACGGTTCCTTTGATATGAGATATGTGTTGATGTGATGACAATGAGTGTTGACAGTGCGTGCAAATATGTGTATATAACTATGTGTGCATGCATATGTGTGTTAAATATGTAGCAGTTCTGTGTGTGGATATGAGTGTGTGTGTCAGTATAGTGTTGTGGCCAGTGGCCCCTGATTGTTTGATGTATGTATTAGTCCAGCTGTAATGACTGTAGCAGCAGCAGGATGGGTCTCTGGAGAGCTGATTATATCTGTTTGTCATCTGCGGTGAAGGTGATCCTGTGACACCGGCAACAACAACACAACCTCTCTCTTCTGATGTGGGCACCAGAAATGTATGTGTGTGTGTGTGTGTGTGTGTGTGTTTGTATATGTGTTTGTGTGAAGAATGCTTTGCATATAACAGAGAGGTACTCGTACACAGCTTGGTGCAGCTGTCACTGTGCAGTACATGTGGTATGTTAGTATATAAATTTGCATGTGTGGACTGCGTGTGTACTTCCTGTCCTGCGTTTCGTCTTTGCAAAAGTGGCACCAAACATCTGTCTGCTGTCACTGTGGCAACACTAATGGTGTGAGGCGTCGGCATTAGTGCAGAGGCAAAGGAGGAGAGAGAGAGAGAGCCAGTGGGGAAATAGAATAAAATGAGAGAAGACAAGAGGAGAGATGGAGAGATGACCAGAGAAAACATGTGGGTCACTTCATCGCTGTCCGAAAGGGTCTCATTTATCCTCCCCCTCTTTCCCCACATGGCCAGAAGGCAAGCTCTGCAATAAGACAGCATCGCCTCTGTCAGGACAAGAGCAGAAGTGACTGTGAGAGCTGTCTCTGCAGACAGAAGTTAGTTATTGTTGGCCGAGGGTGTATGCTATAACTCAGCGCGGTGGGCCAGGCTTGTCTTTGCCACAGCAGCTTGCAACAGCACTAATCAACACCTTGCTATTCACACACTAAGCTAGCAGTCATTAACACATATTCTGCTTGTTTGCATATCTGTCAGCACCTTGCAATAGAGCTGATTCCTTTAGCAAATAAAAAATGGTGGGCTGATACTGTTTATCAGTTTGCCAAAAGTAAAAATATCTGTGCCTTTGTCAGCCTTCACACACATCTAGAAGCTGTTCTCGGTTTGTGAGTAATGAAGGTGACTAATTACTGGTAATTAAGAAAAATGTCGATTTAAAGTTATAATGCTCAAGATTTTCATCATATCAAGCCTAATTTTTGATACTGTGTATGGCTGGCATTTATTTAGCTAAAGCCATGAAATGTGTTTACATCATTATTTACCTTTAGTTTGCATTACCTCCATCTGTTGGATTTCTAAGAGACTCAAAAACATTCTTAGTGCTACCATCCATAACCACAGGTGTCTCCAAATCAACCAGAACTGAAACCTTAGGAATTATAACTTTAAAGGTTTGGTTCACCAAACAAAAACATTTTCTCACTTATGTCTAGTGGTATCTAACAATGAACATAGTTTTGGATGTAATTGCCCAGGTTCTGTGAAAGCATTTTATTTTTTTTTCCCAATACAATGGAGGTGAATGGAATATTGTCTGTGCTCACTGCATTAAAAAAAAGCATTTTTAAATTCAACATCAAAGTGTCTTTCCATAAACAACGTCCCAGTTATAAACCACAGAAAATGCTGTCAGCAGTTTTCATTGGAACTACTTTCTTTAAGAGAAATAGTCCCCATGAAACAAGCGTGTTTTGTTGCTGCAGTGAGCACCATAAATTCCCTTCTCCTCCATTCTATTTAGTTGGAAGCAGATATTTAACAGACAGACATCTCAAAACTGACAAATAAAAAAGCAAAAATACAACATCTGCATGGCTGGATACCACAAGGGGTAAGTAAGAAAATATACCTTTTTGTAATTTGGGTAAACCAACTCTTTAATAACACCCGTGTATGCTGCAAGTGCAACATCTGAATGGCATTAAAAACCAATCTTGTTGGTATAAGAATAGTTAATATCTTATTATTATTATTATTATTCCCTGCCATGAGTTAAAATGTCATCTCCACTTCCACTTCTAGTCTTCATACCTCAGCACTCTTTCATTACAGGCCCTCGCTGATAAAGCGGGTTATACCAAGCTTTCCCTTTTTCCTGTGGAGTTCGAAAACATGCAGAGAGACTGTCTCCCCTGGGCTGAGACTGGCCTATATTATGTGCATCAAATTCTGTATTAAACATGTCATTGTCACTACATGAATACTACCTTCCACAGTACAGTATGACGTATGGTTGTCTGGGAACATGGTGAAAGTGATATGGACATACAACCTATGGAGGTGCAGGGTGAGGTACAGAACAGCACCCCTGGAGGTGGTTCGGCTTATTGTCTTGCTGATGGACTTCAGTATAATGGGCATATGGGTTTTAACCTATTTTTTAAATTGAAAGATCTTCTCTCCAACCACTACACCACCACGCTGCCTCAAACTGCCTCTTCCCAGGGAACCTTTGGGTGGATACTGTTGAGCCTGGATTAGCCCTGCTCGCACGTACAAACACATGCACACGGACACATATACATAAACCTGCATATGCACCACTGGTCTTGTTTTATCCGCGGCGCCTTCAGTGAGAGAAACCACTCTTTAATCATTTCATAAGATCATTTGCCTGGCAGATACGCCTCAGGCTTTTCCCATTACCCCTGGCTGCCTTGACCTAGATATGTGTGTGAGTGTGTGTGTGTGAGAGAGAGAGTGTGTGATTGTAGTTGATGGAGAATAGAGGGATGACTGTAAGTCCACGCATGGCTGTGTCCAGCAGTGGCTAAAATACAAATGGACACCCAGACGAGCGAGCCAGCATATGCATGAGGCAGCATGCACATACACGCAATGAAACAGCAAACCTTGCTGTGTTTTACAGTACCAGCCAGCTAGAATTTACACATACTATTTATTAATGTGAATATTTCTTTGCTTATGTATGTATTTACTATTTAGAGCAGTTGCAAATTCATAATGTATCCTCAGATCTTCCAATTCTGTCCAAAAATGCTGTGATGGATTCGTCACGGAGTAATGTGGGGATTTTGAAATTACCTTCTGATGTCACTTTGTATTAACCATACACTTGTGTGTTTGTGTGTGTGTGAAAAGGGGGAGCTATTTAAGAGACAGGATTGATTCAAATAATGCTTCAATATAGCCAGCCTCAGCTAACAGTTGACAGTTGTGCTGTGGTTGAAAACTTACTTTTGCCCCAACTAGCTACTGTTGCTGTCTGATAGTAAAGCAACCAATGCTAATGATAACATGCAACTACTTGCCACTTTGTTGCTTGATGTTAAGTTAGTGTACAGACCATATATTTGTTATTTGTCCAAATACTTTTTTTTGTTGTGACTGGTTAAAATCTTGTTACCTGGATTCAAGGGATTTGTATGTTTTACCACAGTGTCCTGTTGGACACATGGTGGCAAAGTAATCTTATTCTTACTGTAGTTTCCAAACAGCTGGAGATACAGTACAAGAGCCAAATGATCAATGTAACACCAGCAAGAAAAACAGTAGGGGTGCATTATTACTTCAAAGCATCCCATGCAAAGAAGGTTTACAGTGGATCTCCTGTATAAGCATTCATTTCCAAACATGCTCCTGCATGCGTGGTGACAGCTAGCTTGCAGTGCCACATCAGTTCACTGAGCTGCTTAGTTTTACATGTGGATGACCTCCTTGGGACACTGTCAACCAAAGGCCCACATTAGTAGAATAGAAGCAAAAATATGGGTGTTAAATATTTTTCCTGTTTTATCTGGCCAGCTAGTGAGCCATTTGGAAAAAGTGAGGAATCAGTGGAAAAGTCATTGCAATAATACTGTATGTTCAGACCATACGCCTAATGCTCACTAATGTCTCCTCATGAATTCCAATGATTAGAAAGAAATATCTGCATAAACAATATGTTACCTTCCATAAAAAGACAGATCGCTGCACACACACACACACACACACACACACACACACACACACACACACACACACAACCAATTTGCCTTTTAAATGGACAGCCATGTCATCAGACAAACACGAGCTGAGCAGACAGCAGGGAGTGGTCACCCTTCCAAGACCTCTTGTACAGTCAGCCCAGCTCCTGCCCGCTCGCCTCGGGACAGCGGAGTGACGGATGGCGGGACGGAGGAGCTGTGGGTCGGGGGAGGAGGTGAGCATGAATCAGTGACAGGCTGAGAGATGTCAAGATGGAAGGTAAAATTAGGGGACAGAGAGACAGAAAGCAAGAGAAACAGACAGAAGAAAAATGAGAAGAGGGGAAGATGGGGCCTGAGAGGAAGGCAGAGAAGAAAAGGAGTGAGGAGTGATTATTCCACTGTTTTGGATGATTTTGGATGCAGAAATGAACCGCAGGTGAGGAGGAAGCAGGCCGAGAGCTTGGGTAAACATATGGACTCAATTTATCCTCTCTATATGAGTACAGTACACCAGTGCAGGTAACTCTGTACTTCATGTTTTTAATCCTCAGAGAAGATACAGCTTTTTACTCGTGGTTGTGCGTAAATCAGCACGGCAGCTTAAGCAGTTAGGTCACCTGCTTTTTACCAGGGCAAATGTATTTTTTTCACTCTTCCTCAAACATATTGTATCATCTCCTGAACCTGTGAAAATTGTAATCTATGTAACTGAATTCATCAGTGGTATTGATTTAGGTGAAGCAGTGAATCACATATAGTGAATAATTATGAATATTTTGTATAAGACTCCTGGAATACTAAATGATGTCTTTGATAGCCTTTGCTGGATGGCATGCCTGAGTGTGCTTTGACTGATACACACTTAAACCCAGTGTGGTCTATTTTCACATTCAAGCTGCGGAGAGATAATGCTGGTTTCTAATCCCATGGAATAACCTCCGGCTGTACAAGCATACCTGATATTTCTGATATCACTCCGTCTGCGAGATAGCGTCGAAACCGCACTCCATCCCTGAAGCCATAGCACATGCTCTTGTATCTCTTCATTCCAGTTTCAATCAAATTTTGGTCAAACGTTTGACTTGATGTGGGCGAGGAGTAGCCTTGGGCAGCCAAAGGGTGTGAGGCCAGTGTGTGGCTATCAGGCCTCCCGTGCATGAAAGGACATCTATTATCTGTGGACCTGAGAGCACGTTGAATTCTCATACACAAGGACAAAAGGATACACGAGTTAGGACTCACAGCACACTACTCGATGTTCAACCAATCCTAACCAAAAATTGTCACAATTCATCTTGTTGTGGTAAGTGAACTGAAGTTAGCTGATGCAGAGACAAAGAATAGCGCTGTGTTGGGTGTGTTGCTACAGGTACCAGTAAGACGATTAAATACGATCCAGGAAGTCAGATGCCAAAACACTGCAGAGCAGTTCATATTACTATGAGACAGAGTTTTACATTTCAGTGATGATCATTTCATTCCCTGTCCCAACAGTCACAATGTAAACAGTAGAATTATGCCATTCATAATTATTTTAAGGTATTTTAACACAAATGTGCGCTTATGCCAACGATGTGTGTTGCTGGATGATGTGGTGTTCCAGGTTTAACTTTTTTGCCCAACGAGCCTGGATCTTTTTTTTTCTGTTTTTTTAAAAGACGTCAGACAGCAGCTAGAGTGTCTTTAGCTTCCATAATGTGACACGTTTGAAACAGAATGTGAGGGCAAATTGTTCAGGCATTTGATTGGATTGTTAAAAATGGGCGTCACTTAGCGGACACAAGTCTCTGGAGAATATGGAGCGATGCAGAGCTGTAGAGGACTGTTCAACCTCTCCCACCTGTGTTGTTAGATCAGGAGGCACAGAACAGGGGAGATTAATAAATTAGAGATAGAAAACGATTAATGCAGGAACAAAGGATACAAAATTGAAAGATGTAGTTTTTATAACTTTTCCAAACACATAATGGGCAGTGTTTATGTGTGAAACAAATCATCACCAGATAGCTTTTATTAATTAGGTCATTTTACTGTGGCAGAAATAAAGGGCTCTGAATTAGTGGGTCAGTAATAGAGCAAGTATGTAAGCCCCCAACATATTATACATTCACTTACCTACCCAGTGATATCCGCCTCCAACTTTTGCTGCAACTCCAATATAATAGAGGTCATTAAAAGCATCCAAAACTGACATGTGAAAAAATCAACAGCAACATCTCTTCCCATAAACACAGGCCCAGAGCAGCTTCAGTGGAACTTTCTACTAAAGAAAAGTGTTGACAGCAAGGTCTGTGGATTACCCTTAGTAACTGGGACATTGTTTATGAAAAGAGATATCACTGTTGAGTTTTTCATACATAACTTTCAGTGCCTTCAGCAGAACAAACAAAATTCACCCCCATTGTATTGGCTGGTGGTGCACATGTTTCAGAGGCCGATATCTCAAAACCTCTGACAAAATATGACTTCATGTGATTTGGGTGAACTGACCCTTTAAGTTTTTTCCATAGCAGTCATTAATATGTACAGGCAGAGAATAAACAGTGGTAGATAAACTCATTCCCCTCTGCTCAGTCTTTTTCTGTCTGCTCTGTAACTGCCGTGTGAAGCATGTTGACCAGTGAACATACTCCCGTCGTATATATCATTAAGACATATGTGAACTATGTCTGAGGACTGTAACCTTTGCACACACGATGACACGATCCGCAGAGTGCAGCACAGAAGTGTGTGTTGCAGTGCGTGTTAGTGCAGTGTGTGCATTTATCTTTAGGTGCGTGTGTGTGTGTGTGTGTGTGTGTGTGTGTGTGAGAGAGAGAGAGAGCACAGGTCCATATCTGTGTGCGACCCTTTTTACCTTAACCGTCTGCGTTGCCCAATCTGTGTACGTGCAGGGCATGTGGAAAAGAACACACTGGTTAAGTTCAGTATTTACTTGAACGTATGTCCTAGCACCCTGCGGCATGTATATGTGAGGACCACAGGGACTATTTCTGTCACGTAATATGAAGACGGCTTCTTGTTATCTGGGCCCTGGTCATAGGAGGACATGCGGGGAGAGGCGGATAGAGTGTACAGTGAATGTGTGTGTATGATAAAGACTTATCTCTGTGTGTGTTTGGTTACTCTCGGTGTACTGTACATTATCAATCTACTATAAAGTCAGGTGATGTGTAATGTGCAGGCTCATTATGTTTTCCTGTGAATAGAAACTCATTGTGTTGATTACACTATATATGTCTCGCTTTGAAAAACTGATGATGGTAATGAGGCAGCATAACCTGAGACTCAATTTTGTGCTGAAGAGATAATGAAACAACAGCTTGAGGTTGACCGTGTAGAGCTGAGAGGTCAATTCAGCTATGAGGAAGGCAAATATTTTCCTGCATGAACTGTTTACATTTCAGTTTAGTGAGGGCACAGCGATTGTTTTTCTGGCAGGTCAAGGGAGGCGTACTGCAGGCGGGCTTGACAAGTCTTTTTTTTTTCTTTCATGTACACCTTTTGTCCATAAATGTCCTTTACTCTGAATGATTCATGCTTAAAAATGTTTTATAAGGCTTTTATGACATGGTAGAGTGTACTCTACTCCAAGATTTGTTAAGCTACTACCCAGCACCTGTCTTCGCTCTAGGATTTGAGCTTTAAAGGTCATTGTTTATTTCCATGAACAGATGATGATATTCAGCTTTAGGTGGTCCCAGAAGGACTCCTATCTGCCGTGAACCCATTCCAGGATGCGTTCAGTGGGTCTTTCTTTTCATATATCAACACAACCGGCAGAACAATCATCCTCAATCACCCTTTTTCTGTCTGTCACTCGGAACCCAACATCACATTGGCAGTGCTCCCAAAAGCTAACGTGGCATCACATTCTTGACTAAACGTGCATAAAAACAAATTAGCCTGGCCCATACAATTTGCAAAGAGATGTGTGCAGCCAGCCAGCAAATAGATGTCATTCCAAACCAAGGTCATCATGGTATTGAGGCTGGAAATTTAGGATTGATGTTTGCACATGCCGAGCTCCTCCACTTTTCACTCTCCGTCTGACGGGTTTGATGCAGGCTTATTGGACAAGATCCGCTGGGAGCGAGACAGCACAGAGAACAGAGACTATCCTCCACAACCTTGTGATTGAGAGCTGAATTAAACTCTAACTCATCATCATTTTGATGCCCGTAAAAAGCGATAAGTAGTTGCGTAAATACGTTGAGAGAGAAAACTTTTCCTTTTTCTTTTTTTTTTGGTGCCACAACCATTTTTTAAAGTTTGAATTAATTTAACTTTTAAGAAAGTGTGTGGGTGAAGGACATAGTCAGTTCATACAAAAATAACTGAATTGAGGAAAGTTAAATTTACAGCTTCTGATTTGGTCTGAAATGATATTTTGAGCGGCATTGACATCAGTGGCGTGTCCAGAGAATGTAAATGCATGTGCACACACACACACACACACACACACACACACACACTCACACATACGTTAAATAAATAGACCTACCAATCACAACACAACAGCGTGGCACCATACAAATGTAATATAAAGCTTCCGTACTTTATTCTTTAAGTCCTCAAAAAGAAATTGTACCTCCAAAAGAAGGCCACATACAAAAAAACTATGCACATTCAAAAATACACTCACCAACAAAATTCAAATAAATAAGCTATGTGGACATAATATTGTATTGACAAAATTGTGCAAAATCTCTCTCTTGCAGCCCAGAAAGTTCTGGTAGTTCTGCTGGTTCAGAAGCAGGTTTGGTAACAGAAGTTGTGGATTCAAGTCATTTCTTCCCTTGGAATAAAAAAAAAGAAAAAGAAAGAGCAGTTACACCATATTCTCCCAAAACAGGATTTGAACCGAGACAACCTAGAAAACAGGACTCCTGACCACTAGACCATTTGTGAGAACAAGAGATGGAGATCTTGTTTCACTTGTAAATTATGAGACAAGCAGCTCAACAAAATTATTATAATTTCAAAAGCCAGAAAGTCCAGCCATCCAAAGTTTTCTCTCTCAGGATTGCTGGAGGTGAATCTTCTGCAGATTCCTCTCTCAGTCTGATCTTCTTTCTCTCTCTGGTTGTTTGTGTTCATCAGTGCTGAAGATGGTCCAGCTGGTAAGGACACCGACCCGCGACGTGGAGACGTGGGTGTGTGTGTCTATGTTTAAAAAAAGCAAAAATACTTCAAACAAAGACAAAATCACTTCGCGTACATTTCCTGTGGCGAATTTCCGCCGTTGACCGACAGCTGACCTTCAAGGGAACAAGGAGCAGTTAAGTCCAGGTGGGTCGAGTTAGCTGGCCTGATAAAAGCCAGCTAGTGAGATGAGTTTTTGTGTCTTGCTACATTATCTCTCTTTGGACTTACTATTTTTTATTTATACCAAACAAAGTACGTAAGAAAGAAATTATGAATGTAGTGTTTTCAAAACAAAAACAACTCTAAAACCAGGGGAAAAAAACAGGACAGCATTGGACAGTACACACTGACATTCTTGCAATTCACTTGCAAAGGCCTGGTGTCCAGTGACACACTTTAACATTTTAATTTAAAAGATAAATAGACCTAGACCTATCACAACACCACAGTGTGGCACCATGCAAATGTAATATAAAGCTTCCGTGCTTTATTCTTTAAGCCCTCCAGGGTTTAGTGTAGTCCTTCCAGTTGCCCCAAACATGGCTTGCACATTTCATTTCACGTGACAAAATATGCAAATGACCATAAAGCATTGTTAATACACCAAATAAGGAAATATTCATGTTTTACATGTTATATGGGATAAGCATGAACAAATATATATTCCTTTAGTCATTCACAAAGAAATCTCTATATTTAACCATAGGGCTGTTGGTTTTTGTTTGAAATTTGAACTTTCATTCAATACTCACTGTATCTCAGGCTCTTGCATTACGCTATATATGGGTTCAAATTAATTTGAACGAATTACGTGTTGGTTCGAATTTGTTTGAACTTGACTTGACAGCCCTACTACATGATGTTACTTATGTTTGGGGTCAATTAGATCCCAGAGAGGTGTAACTCCCTTTTACATCTCTTAAACCAATAATATTAGATAAACACTCCAATAATAGCAATTCAAATAGACATATTTGGGATTTGGGAGTTATAGTGCTGCGTCAAAAGCACTGTCAGTGCCAATCACAGATATACAGCATATACAAACCGATTGTGTTAACTATTTTTTTTACAGCTGGGGTTCCTGAGTAATTTTCTGTAGCAGACATCTGAAACATGTCATCAGGTCAAAATCATGTTTATTCAGTTCAATTCAAAATTCTTTATTCATCCCTCAAGGGGCAGTCTGAGGCTATCTAGTTTGCAAACACAGTACATATAAACAATTAATTTACACACATAAAAACAATCTAAAAATACAATTATGACATTGTAAGAAAGAGTTAAGAAATACACAAGGGTTAATGGCAGTGGCCAATCCGTAGCTGCCGTAGAACAATATCCAACACCACAAAGGCACATTATGTCAATGTGCAGGTGAATTTACCAACTTATACACAAAGTGAACTATTTTTACGCAATTCTTATAAAATTACTAAAAGTCATAACAATCAAAACAATGCTTAAAATGCTTTTGAGTGGTTTAAGGGGGCTCAGGCTCTGAAGGACCCCAGACTGAACATTAAGATTAATAATCCAATGCATTAAGCAAACATGATAGTCTTTGCACATACACGTATGAACTTTTATATATGTATGTATTCTTTTCACTTCATCTGAGTCATTGGGATGCATGGTAAATATACAGTATGTTACAGCAGCAGAGGCATTTTACCCTCCATAGTATGCAGAGTGGGGCCGTGTTGAACAGAGCGCGGCCGGTCTAATAAGTCCCCAGGCTATGGCAGCAAGGCCTGTGGTAGGTGGATGATGGATCTCAGTGCCAGGGTACATAATGGTGGGACAGGGGAGCATGGGGGTGAAGGACAACACTCTGCCCTCTTTCCTTAATCAGATGCAGATCAAGCTAAAAGCAGCGGAGCAGCAAATCCCTCCTCTAACAGCGAGCCTCTAGACCCCGCACAATCCCCGCTCCCTTTGCCTCTCGCCTTCCCTCCCTTGGCCCCTCCTCCCCTCTTCATCCCTCTCTCTTTTCTTCTGATTGTCTTAGCAACAGAGCTTAGGGAGCGGACCAGAGGAGGAGATGGATGCTTTACCACAAAGATCATATAGGATAAGTGCAAAAGCCCGTTGTGGCTTGTTGATAAAGTATTGATTTCTCAGCAAGCTGCTGTTTACGAATCACCTTGGAGGGACTGACCCCTGAGACCTTAGGGTGTGAGGTAGGAGTGTGAGAGGAAGGGGACTGGGGGGGGTAATGTGAAAAATGAAGAAAGGGAAATGCAGAGAGAGAGAGAGAGATAGACAGATAGAGGAACAGAGGAGGGAGAGAGGAATTGACTGGGGACAAACCTGGCCATTAATTGAAGGGACGGATCAATGATGGGGGAATGTTGAATTTGGGGAAAACGAGGCAGGAGGCGCTGCTTCTATTGGTGGACAAGACCAAGCACACATTCACCAGTGTGCTGACACACTCAAATGAACACCGTCTCCGCTGTGACGCCCCTTCTCATTATCTCCTGAGATCAAGGCAGAGATCAGAGATCAAGAATATGAGGAATGTTAATGTCGTGCTCACTTTAGATAGCTGCATTTGCCCACATCTGATCAATAGGTCACTATTTAGTGAACATGTGACCTGTGTGAAAATGTGTATTTTGATCCTGTCAGGACTATATGTAATTTGCAGTCCTCATACCTACAGGGGGATAAAAACAGCTCATTAAAGGAAAACACTGTTGACTGCCAGGATAAGGGGTCCAATCCCCTGATTTCCGGTGCAGAAGTCAAATGCTTTGTTCTCCCTTCCACCCACCACAACCTCATCTCTGCTGATTTTGCTGCACTATACCTTCTTCTTCTGTATCAACCGTGAAAATAAGTCTTTTTTTTTTTTAGCAGTTTTAACAAATGACCAGTGTTATTTTTCTGGAGAAGAAATCATTTAAGTAATTTATTATTATACTGCACATAAATGATAGACATGACAACAAGCTTGAAAGAAAGAAAGAAAGAAAGAAAGAAAGAAACCAAAGTGCTAGCTCTCACTATTCTTTCCTCTCTTACACCTTGTTGTCAGGAAATCTAATTTGTACCCGCAGCCCACAGAGCCACCTGGCAACATATGCAGCATGCAAATGTGGCTCTGTTTTTGGCGTTGCCAGTTGTAGAAGGAGAGAGAGGGAGGTAGAGAGAGATTGCCCTGGAGGATTAATGACATCATTCTGTATGCACCTCTGGACTCCCAGACCGCCAGGATATTACCCACCTCTGACATAGAGGGATAATGTTGGTTCTATGAAGGCACAACGTTCGGGGATCTATCTCTTCCTGCTGGCGTACAAAAAATAATGGGGCTGGTTCATCATCAGATTGCCGTGTCAGGTTTTGGGAAAAAAAATGAATAAAAATGTGGCATATTGAGAATAGATGGGTCTGAGGCTGTGGGCTAGTTAGAGTGTACCTCCTGGGTCGGTGACAGTCTCACTAATGGCGGCTCTCCTCGCTAGCAGAGCAACACAACTTGCTGCAGCAGGGCGCAGTGTGTGGCTGCTCTACATGCACTCATTGTACGACATTATCCATCTTCTATGCTGATTATGTTTAATGCTTTTATTTGACTCTGTGGAACAATGTGTCTATGAAAGGAGGCACAGAGGACAATGACTGCAAGTGGGTAAAGCCCTCTGCAGATGCACCACATTGGCCCTCTCTCCAGGGGAGCGGCTATCACAAACAAAATTCATCACTGTGTCATCGAAGCAGTTGTTGCTCTTCTAGCATTGTAGCTTCAATCTGTTGTCATCAGATATTACATCTTTTCTTCTTAGATCCACATCTTGCATTAAGTCTCTCTTTCTCACTGTTTTTTACACTTAGTTACCACTTTCACACGCTGAACCTCTCAATAATGCTGCGTTAAGTTATTCAGGTAAAATAGGCTTTCGTCGTTTACATGTAAGTCTCAAACGTGGACTCAATCTGCATCAAGGCTGTATATGAAAAAGAATTCATAATAGACATAACACATTTTTGTATTTTGTATTCAAAAGCATGCATGGTAGATGGCAGATGAAAGCACAACTATTTAATTTGACTACTAATTAGTTAGATTGATTTTTCTGTTTAATGCAAAAAGCTACCAACTTTGTATGTCTCTTTTCACATGGTCCATGTTGTCTTCTCATCTTCCCACAGCAAACCTTTTGAGTAAAATGCACTCATACTCATTAAAAGTCGAAAGAATGATCTTAGTTGATGTGGATTGTCAATCTAAAAGTAGTCCCTGCAAGTTGATTTTTACGCATGACTGGAGTGTGAATGGCAAGGTTTGAAGGTAAGAAAAACACATTCCAATGTCCACAAAATCTGTGGTATATGTTTGTAAAATATTCTGAAGTAATATCAAGTATACAGGCACGTTATTTGTAATAAATGGGCGGAATTTCCTGTGACTTTTCTGCAGTGTATAATTGTTTCAATTGTAACATTTTCTGTGGAAATATTGCTGCTTTTTTTTTTCCTGAGCAAGCAAACTGTCAGAGCATCTTACACTGAAAATCGACTCACTATTCTCACATGACGCTGACATGGAAAACTGCCTGAACATTTATGGGTTGGATGTGGGAAAGGGGTTTCTCTTTCTCTCTCTGTCTCTCTTTCACACACACAGCCCCTCCACACACACACACACACACACACACACACACACACACACACACACACACACACACACACACACATCAATCCTGTTTATCCTGTCCTCTGGACCCGGAGGCCCCTGGCTTCAAGGCCAGAGAAGACCAGCCTAGAGGCTATAGGCTGTCCTATCCTGTTTCAGGCCCCTCATAGCCAGCCACATCTGTTTAATGCATACATCCAGTCATGAGGTCATGAGGTGGGAATGTGACAGGGAGCAAAGAGGGCTCTGGACTCGGGGATCATTAGCGCCTACGGCTATTGTGATGTTTGCTAAACACTGAAAAAATTGTGAAAAAGACAAAAAATAAAATGGTGTGTGTTACGTTAGAGGAGGATTTGATTATGGCCGAGGGGTTGCCAACTCTGTCCAACAAAGGTGATGGGGGATGGAAATAAGAAAATAGCTCAGATCATCCACAGCTGAGAAAAATACTTTTGAGCTGAAACAAAGTTCAGACCGGTAACAAACAACTCAACCTGAATTTGGCAGGCAAATCACCCCCATCTCCGTTCATCAGGGCATGTGTCATTTCTTGTTGAGACCCAAAGGTGCGCTGAGGAAAGAACAGAGCGTTTTTCACCCCCGGGCTCTGTCATTGAGACATAATGGGACCTGCCTGGCCAAAGGCCCTTTTTTGGTTTCCATCAAATGGAGAGGAGAATGGATCCCAGAGGAAGGTATCAGTGTCCGTGCGATGTTCTCTGGTCCGACTGAGGAATGCCAAGAACAACACAGCGGGTTTAGTGCTTAGGACCCGGAGAGGAAATTACAAGCTAAAGACACTAGATCTTAGGACATTTCCAGATATTTAAGGCTATTAATCTGCTGAATTCCTTAATGACAATATTATGGTTAGTTGGCTACTGCTTTCACTCTGTCTGCCTGTTTATCTGAGGACTGAGTGCACACGGATACGCACACACACAAAGCACACACAAATCAGACTATATAGACACATGATTTCAAGGATAAACGCAATATACTGTGCAACCCCCTCCCATACACACCAGCACACTTTTAAAAAAGATACAAGCAGCAGCATTACAGATACAGACACATGCGCTTTCACCACACTTATACACACATGTACCACACAATACTTCTACTCTAACTGTGGCACACTGCCACTCACTGGTCTGTGAGAGGTGCTGCTGTGTCTTCCCCTTTCCCTTTCTCACAACATCTTATTTCATACACTATCTGTGCTATCTCTCTGTTTATACATTTAAAACGGTGAAAATACAATTAAGCAAGAGATGCTGTTACATTTTTGTGTTGACAGCAATGTCATGGTCAGAGTTTCCATTCATCACAAATCCTTTGAAGGAATACAAAACAAAAAAAAACCCTGCCTTTCTATGTTAAAGGTTTCCAGGTCTTGCTCTCCAAGGTCAGGGTCTAGTCCTGTCTGAGATACCTGTACATCTCTGTCTCTCTTTAATGAATAATGATGACCTCGGGCTGCAGCAGTGACCATGTACGCGGAAGATGAGAAAGAATGAAAAGAGGACAGGAAGGGAGATAACGGATTAAGGGGTGAGAGACTGAGAGAAGGGCAGAAGATGTGCAGAAAGAGAGAGAGAGAGAGGGGAAAAGGGAGAGAGCACCACACTGTGTGACATGCGGACAGATGGTAGCCACGCTGCATAGCCGCCGAGGCACATGCGATAGCCGTGAACCATGGCAGAGCCTCCCACACCCACGCCTCTACTGTTGACACCTCATAGCATACTCAGGCAGGGAGAGAGGAGGGCAGGGGGGAGGGAGGGGGAGGACACACAGGCAGGATGCTGGTTCTTACACTGTGTCCTGGATGACTGGGGTTTTGGACGATTTGATGTGTAGCATCTCTTTTGTGAAACGCAAACTTCAGGGTTCTGTTGTAGGAGTAAGAAAACCTGAAAGAAAAGCACGTTGACATTTGTAACAACGTAAAGTGGAACTTGTCTCGTCCGGGATGGAACATTTTTGTAATATCATTGTTTATTTAATATTTCTGTTTTTAGCTGCCTTTAACAAATACCATTTCCTACAAGCACAGAACTTTCAGAGATTAAACGTCACCAGCTTGACATAGTGTCGCCAGTCGAGTGGCCACGGCTAGTCCACAGCTATTGGCGGGCGACCATGGCGGCCTATAGGGGTTTACGGCATCGCCCATGTGCCACAACCTCCCCCGGGTTTATCATCATCTCTCTACTGTCAGCTATCTAATAAAGGCATAAAATGCACAAAATAAATTTGGAAAAAAGAAGACAATGTTGGTAGACATCCTGGATGAGGAAGAAACTAACAGTTGACGCAGTGTGCATGCTACTGTACTGCTCAAGTTTCATGGTAAATGTTTGCATCCAAATGTTTTTTTGACTGCAACTAACTTTGTCACGAATGGTTCAAATTCTAATACCAGGTGCTGTAGTAGATATTCATTTATCTTAGAATGTGGACAGTAAAACCCAGAAAGGTGTGTAGGGCTTCATTCCTGACCATGTGAACACATAACTGTGATCAAATATTCTTAACTTAAGGTTCACTTAACCCTTGTATTTTCTTGACATTGGCTTTAATTCCTCATTGTACATGGTCCCACGTACCCCATTGCTCTATGTGTAAAAATAATAATAGTAATTGCAAAATCAATCCATTTATTTTCTTGAAATACCTTTTTTCTTTTATTCTGACTGTAATAAAACTCCAAGTATTGAAGTGGTAACCCTTCCCTTTGCCTTAAGCTGGGCTTGCACATTTGCTGACAAAATATGGAAATGAGCAAAAAGCATTGTTATTACACCAAACAAGGAAATATTTCATGTTTTTCAAGAAATATTTCATGGTTTATAAGTTATATGGGCTATGCAGGAACAAGTATATTTTCCTTTAGTTTGCCAAAAAGTCACTCACAGACAAAGAAATGTGCAGTATGTTATTCTACACATTTACTTATGTTTGGGGTCAATTAGACCCCAGAGAGGTCGAACTCCCTGTCAGACCTCTTATGAACAAACTGTTATAGATTAGAAATCCAAATAGACTTCTTTGGGATTTGGTAGGGGCAGTGCTGCATAAAAAACTACCATCAACATCAATCACAGATACAGAGCATGTGAAAATCCATTGTATTTAAGCATATTTCACAACAGAGGTCATTTTCTGTAGCAGACGTCTGAAACATTATCAGCTCAAAATCATGTTTATGAGCAATCCTCATACAATTAGGAAAAGTCATGGAGTATCAAGGGGAAAAAACATGTTTTTTCTGAGCAGGGCCGGGATCTCCAGGAGACGATAGATAGAGTCAGAAGCTAGCGGAACAGAGGTTGGCAGATGTGGCATCAAGACTCTATTGTACGCTGAAGTAGACCTATGACATTAGCAGGTGTCATCTCTTTAAAGAAACAAAACAACATTTCTGTTTTTACACTTATCTCTGTGCCTCAGCCTCTTTATGTGCCTTTTTCACACCATCCACCCTTTTCTCTCTACCACTCCCTCACTCCCTCCCACTCCCACTTACACCCGCCTCTCTCTCTCTCGGCCTGTTTTCCTCCTCTTCCCCCCTCATCGTACCCATGCAGGTTGGTCTGCGCTGTCCGTTGTGTTGTTTAATATGCACAGCCCATTCTTGCTCCTTTATTATTGTCCCACTGGCGGCGGAGGCCCTTTTCTTTGGCCAGACAATGGGCGGCGGCGTGACAGAGAGCACGGTGGTCATGTCCCATTTGCCACCCCGCGCTATCTCTCTATCCTGCCCCCCTTCTCACCCGCCGTCCGCTTTTCAATAGCACCCTAATACTGTTACAGGAGAGAAAGACCTGGGAGCCTTCAATACGCCCCAAGCCTCCAGGGCCACAGCTATATACATACTATTAGCATAATTATAGCCTGAGAGAGAGAGAGAGAGAGGGAGAGAGGGGGAGAAAGACAGATAGACAGAGAAATAGAGAGAGAGAGGCAGCAAAGGTGTTTGTAATGTGACAGTAGTCTCTCCCCTACCCCTCCACACACTCGCGGAAAGACATTCTTGTAAGGGACATTTGAATAGATCTGGTATTGGATCTGTCCTGATCTCATCTATAGTTGGAATAGTTCACTCTGGGCTGGGACTCCTGGGTGGGCAATTCTCCTGCTGGTGCCACGGTTGCCTGACTTTGAACTTGAACTTGGACCCTGGGGGTCGAGCAGGTTGAAATTGAATTGAGGAGGGCTCCCCCTGGGATAGCGGGCTGGTAAATGCAGGCTGGAGCAGATGTTTACATGTTAACATCTCTTCCCCTTCGCTCGTGTTATTCTGTCCTGCTCAGTTGTATTCATTCATGTTCACATGCAATGATGGGATATTTGAAGTTCGGCCTCAAAGAGTTTGATTTTCATGTGTTTAAAGAGTTTAATTCAAAATCATTACTTGCATTAAAGCATACTATGGTTTAGTGTTGATGCATGTTAGAAACTGTGATTACAACAGATTTCTGTGTGATTCTGAAATATGGACTATTGTTGTTTTGGTTGTGCTTTGTTTGATCGGTTGTTTCCCCAAAATAGAGCAATGGTGCTTTAGAAAGAAACCATTTATTTAATCAGATCTCTGTTATCTCATGACAATAAAATAATGGAAGAACAGTCCAAGTGAAAGGATATCACATTAAGTGTGTTTTCCATCCTCCTGTTTTTGCTGCGAATTTTCAATTTGCGCATAAAAAACCCCAGAGTGAAATCGCTGAGTGAAATTCAGAAAAAAGTCAAAAAGGTTTTTACGCTTGGCTGAGGTGGAAAAGATGATGTATTGATATAAACAAAATGTGACAAGTGCAATGGAAACAGACTTAGCGAATAAATCATGATGTACATGAAGCATGTGACTCACTCTAGCTTCCTCTGAAGAGATTAAAAATTGCGGCAGACGATAACATCATATCTGTGTGGAGCGATGAGGAGACTGTAATGATCCTTGAATACATGAAATAAACATAAATACCATATTTCCATGGTTTAAGGTCTGCAATGGTTGAATGGCACCCAACTGAAGAATTAGTGCCACAAGCTGTTTATTTCAAGGCGCCAAACTCCTAATAACACACATTGATTTGCAGATTTTCTGATTTGGTTAAAATCTGCTCTACACCTGACTATTGACTCTCACAGATATGCTAGATATATGATAGATATGCTAATGCTTAAGATGCATACCATGTAATTGCAACATCTTCTGTTCAATTCTGGCCAGGGACGTTTGTTGCATGTCATCTCTCTCTCCCCATGTTTCCTGTCTGCCATTACAATCTGCTATCCATAAAGGCCAAAATGCCCCCAAAAAATAATCTGAAAAGCAGCAGTGAAATCCCTCCATAGCTGCATTACAAACACGGTTTTTCACTCTACACTCATACACAAATGAACACACTGTCACACAGATAGGTGGTCACACCCTAACACCCGTATTTTGCCTTTCATGCAGCACCCACTGTATACCACACAACAGCTCCACAGAGTAAAACGATGATCCGTTCTCCACCCACTACATATTTTTCACAGGAAAGAATACCATAGTAATAGAAAAAGCCAACTCCTCGCTACCACTGGCCCAGTCATCCTGTTTTAGGGGCGGCTTTAAAGCATGTCACAAGACCTCATGCATAGTAAACAGTGCGGCCTCCATGGCTGACTGGTGAGCAATTTGCCTCGTAGATTGCCTGGCCCCGGGGCCTTGGAGCTATGTTTATGTATGAGCCCTCCTGTTTCATATGTATCGGCCGCGGATCATTTTCTACTCCCCCCCACCTCCCCGTTTTCTCCCTTGCAAAACTGATGGCATACACATACAGACACAAGCACACATAAAAACATACACTGGACAATGTGCACACAAACACACACATGCATGCATATGGACAGTCACATAACGTAAACATTAAGAGTGATGACCTGCACAAGGGGCGACACTGTCCCAGCAGATTACACTATTGTCAATACAAATAGAAATTTACTATACATGTGTCGCAGCTGCTGCTGCTTACCGTGGCAGTGGTGCCTTGCAGGGTGAGTGGAGATGTATTAGGAACATGTTGTCTGTGATGGTGTTTTCACACCTCCTCATGTCTGCTGTTTTATACCACCTTTAACCATATTTTCTACCTTAAATAAACAACTTACATTCCACGTTGAAGATGGAAACTCGTGAATTGTGAGCTCTGCGTCATCAGCACCTTTTCATAAAACAATCACACGGCCATCATCACATGTAAATAAAGATATTTTTAAACATGTGTCAAACATTATTTGAATTTCCTGATGTGAATGGCATATGCTGCGAGACCGCATGCAGAGAGACAATTACGAAACTGAATACATGTAAGATGAGAATCCGAGTTCATTAACCCTTCATCACTCCCTCTGTTATCCCTGCATCCTCCATTCCCACATTCTTATCCCTCACTTTTTTTTTCTTCTCGCTGGCTCTCTCATTCGTCGTTTGAACCCCCACCCTCCCAATTTCTGTTTTAATGAAAGAGCGGACAGGTTTTAAAGATGCACAAAGCCCAATCTTTGACTAGAAAAGAGATGCTGAATGTAAGACCATCTTAAGGAATAGTTACAGCATCAAAAGTCGGGCCAAAGATGTCCTCTATGTGTCAGCTAAGGGCGAAGCATCTCCAAAGGGCCAAAAATGTAATGGGTTTCACAGGACACAATTTGTTTGATATGAAATGATCCTCGGCAGACACAAAGTGGCCCCCATTAGGGGCCAAGCAGATTAGCGCAGTCCTCTGAGGGTCCGTGGCTCAGTGTCAGTGGTGGAGGACCCTTCTTATCTTTCATTAAGCGCACACAGCAGGGCGGATTCACCAGCCCAGGAGGGGGTGGGGGGACAGAGAGAGAGAGTTTGTGAAAGGAAGAGAGGGAGGGGAACAGAGATTGGTGGCGTTTAAAAAATCATTTCCACATATCATAGCCCCATCTCTAATTCAGTGCTGGAAGCGGCAGAGCCGTGGGGAATGCACAGCGTCCTTCTCTCCAAATGCCAGAATTGACCAGCAGGCACAGAGGAAATGAGGCTGAACACAAATACACACACATACACTGACACACTCGCATGCATGCACATACACTTGTGAATACAGACAGGTTGGATAAATGCACAAGCAGAAAATGAAAACATACACATATGGAAGCACCAGCAACAAACACATTCACACGTGCCAAGTCTTGAATACAGACAAACGCAAACTGCCAAAATGAGACCAACTCAGACACTCACAGGGGAATACCACTCTTCACACACATACATCCACACACCACGGTGATGGCAGCATGCCATGCGGGTTCATGCCTAATCTGTGTTTGTTAATGGTTGGCGTGTGCTAATTACTGTCACCGTGCACCAGGGGCCTTTGCTGGCCAATCACCAACTAGACTAGCCTCTGACCGGCCAATCGCTAGCCGGTCTAGCCTCTGAACCAAAGGGGCTTCTGGGAGAGAGGGACTTTCAGCGGCGGTGAAATTGGCCTTGGAACACTCGTCTAATGCTGGAACATGGTGTGTGTGTGTGAGAGAAAAGATGGAGAGAGACGGGGATGGAAAGAAAGACATGGTGTGAGTGTGTGTGTGTGTGTGTGTGTGTGTGTGTGTGAGAGAGAGAGAGAGAGAGATGGAGAGAGTGCTTCCGTGTGTGTGCACATGTGGCACTATGAGCATGTGAGCCTGTCCGACTATATGTGTGTGAGCAGCAGACGACAGAGTGGAAAGGAAAACAAGGCCTGAATGTGGGCCAAGTCAACCACTCCACAGGCTCAAAGGCAGCAGTAATC
Organism: Macquaria ambigua; assembly: GCA_008360985.2. Classification (NCBI taxonomy): domain Eukaryota; kingdom Metazoa; phylum Chordata; class Actinopteri; order Centrarchiformes; family Percichthyidae; genus Macquaria; species Macquaria ambigua. The sequence goes on from VMKM01000143.1 coordinate 51,276, forward strand.
CAGTGTTGACATGGTAATAGCCATGAGCTTAGTGTCAATTAGATAGAAACAATATGCTTACTCTTCTGGATTAAGTGGATAGTACCTTTTAAGTAGAGGAAGCCCAGCAATAGTAGGTTTAAACAGAAATTAAATGAGGCCGTGAATCTGAGACTTTCCAACCCAACGTACAACATCTGTTTCTCCCATGTTTTACATTCTAACACCATATCTTTCAGCTTGTTTGTACCAATTTGATATTCACACTCTGGTAGTGACAACCATCAGCATAGGATTTCACCATTTTGTGCTGGCATCATGTTCTACCCTCAGAGGCTAGATGGCCTTATTACATTTCAGTCACTCAGAATGGGTTTCTGGGCCATGACAATCTCAAACCACGCAGGCCACCATCATTCAGCGTTGGTGAAAGAGAGGAGATACAAAGGGTGAAACCATCTTTGACATTCCAGGAATGGCCCTGAAGCCATAAGAAGGATGTGGTGCATGTGTGTGTGTGTGTACAGTATGTGTGTATGTTTGTATAAATGGCTGCTTTGCTCCTCTGATAATGCCATGGTACGGGGGTATGAGGGGGAGAGGATCATGTGATTGGTTGCTGCGTTACGCCATCTTAAACGATAGTGAGAGTCCATTTACAGCAGTCGCCTACTGATGCTGCCCTGGAGGGGTACGAGGCACAAAGACACCTCCATGTAAACAAGGCATGTGTTTAAAGGTGCAGTACATGCATGCATACAGGCAAGAATACATTTTCCATTTCCATTTTATTTATAGAGTGCTTCTCCAGATACTCAAAGATGCTTTACACGACAAATTAAAAAGATCCTTGAGAACTAATAACACATTAAAGGCACAAGGTAGAGGAGCAGAGGAACATAGGCTGCGGGAGGGAGGGCTTTGTGAGTGAAGAGAAGGACCTTGAATTGAATCTGTTGTGGTCTCACAGCTCAGTATGCACATACTGGCTGCTATCAGTTTGCTAGCGGTATGGCTCTATGGATGGCAATGTTGGTCTGTTGGTTGATCCAACAAGGTTTTCACTTATCCTGTTAAATATCTCATACATGGATGGGTACGAAACTCCCAGACGCTGCATTCAATTGACTTTGGCCTGACTTTCCTCATGAAGTTGACATTTTTGTTTTTTGGTGAAATGTTTCAATAAATATTGGATGGATTACCATGTAATTTGGCACAGATATCCCCGGTGTCCAGAGGATGAATCCTAATGACTTTGGTGATCCTCTGAATTGTCCTCTAGTGCCGCCACGAGGTTCATCGTTGTGGTTTCGAGTGAATGTCTCAATGACTGTTAGATGGACCATGTTTGAACCTGCAATCCAAATTAAACAGCTGCTCCTGAGCTCTCAATGGTTTCAGGTGTTTCGTGAGGATGAAGCTATTTGGTGCAAACTATTTAGTAATGTGATAATATCAGTCAAGTGGACATTTACATTGCAATAAATTGTAATAACTTTGGTGATCCCCTGACTTTTCAGCTAGCACTGCGATTAGGATTTGTCAAATTAATACTTTGGTTTATGACCAAATACCTGCAAATGTAATGACCAAGTGCCCTCTAGTTCTAAAAACAACAAAAACAAAAGAATGTACATGTACAAACCTTATTTCTTCAGTGAAGGAGTGCTGCAAGCCCTTTCTATCTATCTATCGACGTACTGCTCCCGCTGTCTACCCATCTAATTTTACCTATTTTCTGTGAGCTGCACTCTCGCCTCCATGAATACCCAAGCTTGACGCGTCTCAGAGTCAATGTATTGTTTGCTTAAATTGGAAGGTCAGTAGGGGGAAGCCGACTAATGTGGCGAACCACTTCAAAACCACTTTTCATCTTTTCCCTTCGTTCTTTTTTATCAGCCTTTCCATCATTTTCATTTGCCATGCAGCCTGAGAAGGCCCTTTCATCTGAGAGGTAGAAGGAGAGCGAAAGAGAGAGATGGTCAAGAAAAAAAAAGAGAGATAGAGAGATGGGGATAGCATTGGGATGATTATATGTGAGCAGGTCTTAATGATTTCTCTCCTTCTGACTCCTCTCTGCTTATTATCCGACCAAACAGCCTGCTGCCATCTATGGAGGATATACCACTGAAATCTTCCTTACAAAGAGAAGGAGAGAGTTGCACTTTGCCAAACAATAGGTGGAGGCTTGCCATGGTTGCCTTGAGAGCACAACTATAGCTCTTACGAGTGACCTTGTGAGGGCGATTTTTAAGCTTGGTGGTAAAGATGATATGTTCCAGTCCAAGTGAGACTGTATTTATCTGCAATCTAAAATGTGGAGCCAATTTTCTTCCAAATAAGCATGGGATGACTGCTGCACATGCACATGAGGTCCAGATCATGAAAGCCCTTGCAATACAATTCTGCATTCATTTATCTAGCATATTAAGGCTAATAGTATCTTAAGAAAAAACACCATGTTTCAAGCAGCAATATTATTTTCAAGGCCTGAGTTCTAAAACAAGGTCACTTGTTTCATGTATTCTCTTGAAAACTTGAGAAGCCAAAGTTCACTGCCAGTTCCTTTTCTTCTTTCTATTCTGAAATTACAGGGGCTTTCAGTGAGGTCACTGCACTGCCATATGAATAATAGATTTTAATTGATTTAACCTGGTCCTGAAGTGGGCTAAAATGCAAGCCCTGTCACTTTCAGGGGGCAGCAAGAGGGGAGCATGGTCCAGCACACATCTTTAAAAGCCCCTTGACGTGAGTCCGGGATGAAATATTTACGCTGTAGAGAGGACTGACCTCCTGCTGCAAAATCACGTTGTGATCTCCAATTGATTTCTGACGGGACAATTGGGGCGAGACAAAATGCAACCAGCACTGTCCTGCTAAAGCTGCAAGTCCCCACACTGACAACACACTGTACTGAAGTGACCTTGTGGAAATCAGAATGGTCATCCACCGTTAACTGTAAATTATTTTGGCTGAAATTAAACAGCTGCTTCTGAGCTCTCAGTGGTTTCAAGTGTTTCGTGAGGATGAAGCTATTTGGTGCAAACTATTTAGTAATGTGATAATATCAGTCAAGTGGACATTTAAATGCTTCTTTGAGCATCCTGCCTGCTATACAGGCAGATTAATTACAACAAAGCGGTCGGTTGAACGGTCCTTGAATAGCCGACTTTCCAAGAATGAATGTGGATAATTATTAATATCTCTGCATGTCGGCAAAGCTATAAAACAATGGACTTTTTGAATGTTTTTTACATTATGTTATCACTCAGCAAACTTTGACCTATTGATATGTTGTACATATTCTGCATCAATAGATGTTCAGTTCAGTATTTTGCTTTGACAAACTCCGTTGCTAGCTGATCCAACAAGCAGTGTTAAAATTATGTAGATTTATTCATAACATTAGCATGATAAATTGGGAACAAAATGAAGCAGCTACACTTGAATTATTAAGATTATGAAAAATTATAATGAATGCTTTGCTCTTGATGTGACTTGTTTTCCTGATAAACAAAGGCCTCTAATTACCACAGAAACATCTGGGGACTTTGGTAACCTTCATTAATCTAGCCCAATCCCACCATTCATCTCCCTGCAGAGTTTCACATTAAAAAGGATAAGTGCACCAGTGACACTGCATATAAATGCGTACCAGTTATGAGACACATTCTCTCTGGTTACTTTCTGGCATCTTCCACACCTCAGGGATATTGCCCAATAAATGCCTTCTGCTGGTGCCACATCCTCTGATCTCATTGTCTCTGAGTGTTAATTGCGAGATAGTAAACACTGATTACAAGTCAATTAGCTGCTGCTTCAAACACACTGCTGCAGCTTTCCTTTCCCAAAACAGGTGATGTAAGGAATTCTACAGACAAAGTTGGACATCTTTACCGGTTTCCGTGCATATTCCCAAAGGCGAGAGCACTTTGAGTTCATCTCAGACATGATAATAAACGTCACATTCAACCTGGCCTTACACCACATATATTCTTCTTCATATAAGTCTTTTTTTTCCACTTCACATCCATCCATGTCTTCCAAACTATCTTCAGCTCAGATCCAACACATCAATCCATCATATTTTGCAGATGGTCTCTGTGTTTGTCTTTATATTTGTGGTCCTGAGGGTCACTGTGAGTGTTTGTGCTTATGTTTGTGTGCGTGTGTGTGTTCCCCTCATCCCTCACATGGAGTCTGAGCCAAGGGAAGCGGCGTGTGGATAACCCCTACGACCGGGGCCCCAGGCTGACAGAAAACCTGGCTCAGACAGAGAGAAGAGAGCTGGGATATGAGACAGGATCAGACTGGGAGTGATGGAGGGCCGTGACCAGGTGTGTGTGTGTGTGTGTGTGTGTGTGTGTGTGTGTGTGTGTGTGTAAAGGAGGTGATAGAGGATTTAGGATAGGTAGTGGAAAGGGGAAGGAGAGGGGCTGCTGTCAGAGTTCTTTGAAAGTTTCAGCCATCATTTGTTTAGTCGGTGTGTGATGTGCGCTATTGTGCATTGTGTTTGTACATGAAGGTAGTTCATGTGTATCTCTATGTGTGTGTGTGTGTGTGTGTGTGTGTGTGTGTGTGTGCTGCTCCCTCTCTGACCTGCAGGATGAGTAGGGGGGAGACTCCTGCTGATTAATGGGCCTGTCGGCTCTCCCATGGTGGCACGTTTCCAAACTAAATTTGGCCATTGCTGGCTAGCGGGGTCAGGTGCAGGCAATGGAGACATTAGGGAGGGCCTGCCTCACAGCAGCATCTCCTGAACACTGCTGGACCTCAGCACCAGGAGAACCTGCAATAGGCTAAGACAGGTCATCTCACTGAATTGTTAAAAGTACTGTTTATAATAATGGAATGTCATTTATAGAGGGGTTATGAAGGACCTTTCACTTAAAATAATACAAAATAAAGAAACATTCAGGAGGCATGTGTTACAACTTCTACAGAGGTGTCGTTTCATAAGTGATCTCACCTAATTCCAGGTTTAGGTGAGGTTTGGTCAGTGGTTGTTAGTGGTGATTAAAGGAATTGTTCAACATTCTGGGAAATACACCTATTCGCTTTCTTGCTGCGAGTTAGATGAGAAAATTGAGATCACTGTCATGTCTGTATGCTAAATATGAAGCTGCTGTCAGCAACCAGTTAGCTTAGCTTAGCATAAAGACTCCCAGAATCTAATCTAATTAATCAGTGAGCTTTACAGGTGTTAGTGGGCAGATTAAATCTGTTTCCAGTATTTATGCTAAGCTAACCTGCTGCTGGCTCTAGCTTCATATTTACCATACAGACATTAGAGTGGTATTGATCTTCTCATCTAACGCTCAGCAAGAAAACATGTATTTCCCAAAATGTCAAATTATTCCTTTAAGGGAATAGTTCTTTAAGGTAGATAAAATTCCAATTAGGAAACTACGCAAATATTTGAATAGGTCGTCTGAACAGAGATGGCCCATTTTAAAATTTCATTGAGCTTTCTGAGTGCAGAGTTCTTCAGTATCACTGTGTCATGACCATGTCTTTGAAAAAGGAATCATGCTGACACATACAGTACGTCTCATAGACCAAATCAATCATTCCCTCCTGAACTCACAGCTTTGTCACGGCGGAGGGGTTTGCGAGCTTCAGTGACCCTCAGAGCAATGTTGCTAGTAGCCAGACGAACTTCCAGCCTTGAGAGGAGTGTTTGTGAGTACTTGGTGGCAGCTCGACACCAAACTGCATGAAAAGGCAGACCGCTAGGTTGTAGGCTCATCATCCTCAAGATGAAGGGTACATTGGTCAGCGTAATGGTCAGGGAGGGAGCAGACCTTTGCATCCAGGAGCAAATCAAAGACGTTCACGGTCTTACAATAGTCATAAAATTCCATTTTGTCCAATTTCATCTCTAATCGATGCTGATGAATGAGGCATCACCGTTAAACCGTAGACATAACCAGCAGCATCCCACTCATCCATCCCCCACAGTGACATTTCCCCATCCATCTCACAGTGCAATCAGCACTATCCATTATGTATTCGCTACTAGGTAACAAGCGCAACTTGACCAATTACCGACACAATGATAGACCCTGCAGCTCATTTTTCTCTGTGTTTTTGCCAATGCTGTCATGGCGACCTCTGCAACGGACGGACGTCAAGACTGGTTGGCAGGTCACCCAAGGTGGGCAATGTGAGTACATAATTACAGCTTGGGAACATTTGGCCTTTGCAAATTGTATGAAATGCATAGTGGCTAATTGGGCCACTCTGGCATTTGTGGAGTTCACTGGGTCATCTTTTATGTGACTGCCATTATCACTAAAGTGATAAGAGTGATAGGCCCACTCAGCTCCCTCTGGTTCCTTTGATGTATCCATAGAAATAACTGGGACTGGGTCAAGTTGAGGAAGACATTACATAGTCAGTCGTACAGGTCATAAAATGAAGCTTTTTATGTCCGAAAATGGCTGTTTTGAGTTTGGTAAAATGTTACTACTGTATTTTAATTGAACAAACCGTTTTCTGTTCTGTTATGGACTAAGGGGATAACATTGAAAAATCCTCACACCAACAACATAATTTTGACTCAGAATATTGTTTTAGTAGTTACACTGTGTTCTTTTGATGGCAGCATTTAGAGGTTAGAGTTCTCTGATATTAAAAAGTGGATTATTTGCATTACATTGTACCTGCTCCTCCCAGAACCCAGTTTAGTCTGAATTGGTTCCTTCAGAAGGATGAAAGAGCCCAGATTCCTCAGTTTAGTTAACAATATCAGACTGAGAGATAACCTGACTTGATACAAAGGAAAAACAACATAAGAGCTTAAAACTTGGATTGAAACTGGCAACCATGTGGACTCGATAAGCATCATTTTACTGAATGAGGCATTCATCTACTTAAAGTTTTCATTAACAAAGATCCTTGGGTTTTCCAAGTAACAATAGCAAACCTCTTCACCTTCAGGAACCCTCAGCTTCTTTCATCATGCAAGAAAAAAAAACACATTTTACTATTTTAAATCCCCCTCTCTGACAGCAAACTTCTGCCATTCCACAGACACCTCCCAGTTCACAGTGAGGCAGGAATGTGCTAAATCCTCCTCAGGTGGGGGAGTCGGCCCGCCAGCCATCGGCAAACTTCATTCTCCTACAGACTGATAAATCTCTCCCCTTGTATCCACACCCCTACATTAAGTAAAGGTAGCGCCATCTGCTCCCTATTAATTCCCCAGCAGGCGACTTATCACCTCAACCCTTGTGACCCCGTGTGCCTCCTACATCCTCCCTGCTCCTCTCCTTCGCTCTCCTCTTCGCTTCTCCCCTCTACTCCCTCATTCCTGAAGTCTATTCATCTCATTTTCTTTGTGTTTTATACACTGCAGTTGAAGAGGTTTGTTGACATTTCATTTTACTGCGTCTTAGAATATGGATTTATATACAAGCACACACATGAACACACATACTATAACCTCTTACTAACCGCTAAACTCTCTAGCAATCCAACTCCCCCCCATGTCCCTATGGCGGGGGTTCAGTGGACAGAGTCTGGTCCTCTAGGTCAATGGCAAATGAGAAGCAGAGCTTTAGGATTAGGGAGGAGATAGCTGAGGGTTCAGGAGCCTTTCTCTGGCTTTGATTAGCTCCCTTACTTGATTAAATGCCCATCGTCGAGGAAAAAAGATGAAAATTGGATGAGGGGAGAAGAAGAGAAGAGAAGGGAGAGACAGTCAAGGCCATTTGTTTTCTCAGCTGGGGCTAGTTCAAGTGGTCGTCTTTTGTAGCCCTCTGGCCCGGGTTCACACACACACGCACGCACGCACACACACGCACGCGCACACACACACACACACACACACACACACATAGAGGCATTGCACACAAGCGCACACATGCACACTGAGATTAATAAAAATGTCCTGAGGGAGGACAGAATAAGTCAGAAGGTTGGCTCTCGCAAGTCCACCACCTCACTCTCTTACTTTCCAGTCCCATCCCTCACTCACTTGTTTATCCCCTCAACACACTCTCTCTCTCTCTCTCTCTCTCTCTCTCTCTCTCTCTCTCTCTCTCCCTCTCTTTCTCCCTCTCTTTCTCCCTTACTCCCCCACTGTACTTTCTCCCAGTCTGGTCTGTCAGGGTAACCTGACTCCGGCGGCTTCTGACACGATCCAGACCGCTCGTAGCCCCTGCCCAACACTTTCACCACCAGAGCCAGACAGTAAAACAACTAGATTACTACCACATGTTCCCCCTTCTTTCTCTCTCTCTCTCACACACACACACACACACACACACACACACACACACACTGTCTGTTGTTGGCAAGCATCCCCCACCGCCACCATTGCTTGCTGGGCTCAGAAACACAGGCCACACCAAAAACCCCAGAGCGGGGTAAACTGACCCAACCTGTGTAGGAAAAAGGTGGTGGTGGTGGGAGGGGGTGACCTGTTGGTGTATAAGTGTATGTGTGTAGTTATGGTAGCTGGTAGATAAATAGTAACAGCTTCAGACAGGAGAGAGGAGAGGGGAGGAGAGGAGATGGTGGGAGGTTCAGAAAGCAGACCATCATAGTGAGTTCCCAGGGAATTTGTTTCACTTTTCCCTTTACTGATTACTGTCAGAAGACAAGCAGCATCATGGGTAATACTGCCAACTGTCATCTAGCATTTACCTGAGTAATTTATAACCAGTGTTAGGCACTAATGCATTACTTAGTTACATGATACAGTATTGTGATTACTTTTTCCAGTAACGATCACATAAGGAATTACAATTTGAAATTCAGTAATCAATACAGTTACTAACCAAAGTCGACAAGGCACATCAAACACATCCAAGTGCTCATTCCTGGTAGATTACTTTATAATGTGAACGCTGTATTTCTACTGTTTACCTCGCAACCATGACAAAAGAGAAAATAGTGGCTGCCGTGAAATGAATATTTTTCAAGTAAATTTGATATAACACAGAATTCATCCCAACTTCAGCTCCTGTCACAGTTCCTTCCTTAGCTTTTATTGAAGATATTACAGTTTTTCCTCAAACATTCTGTAAACATGGGAGTCAAGCTTAGAGTTTATCTTGCTTCTATGCACAATCTGCAACACTGCCTGATCTTCAGGGAGTTCTCTTAAGAGAGTTACAGTCCCCCTTTTGACTTTGTACCTGCACAATGTTCCCTCCCTCCTCCACGCTCTGCTGGCAAGAGCCGTCTTGGTCATTCTGTATGCCCAGGCACATTATCAACTTGCAATTATGCTCACATACTCTGTTCTGCTCGCCCAAATGAACCAGCTGGTGATACAGCAACACTGCATTACAAACACATTGACTACTTGCACATTCTTAAATAAGAGGTCTTCCTATCACAAATAACCCTAATATGAACTTAATGCAAAGTAATGAATCTGTTGGAGTTTCATTCCGGCATACTGGAAAGTTAATAAAACAATATTGCGATTGGTAGAGAAAGAGAACCCTGCGGACCAAGCTTTAGATTAGGCCCCTAATGGCTCTGAAGCCGGAGGCTAAATTGAAATGTAAAACCCAGAGCGAGACCCTAATTCACCCTTATCTGTGTGAGTGACGAGCCTGCCTCCCCCGACTGAGATTGGGGCCATCGAGTTGGATGAACCGCAATTTGCTTTGTTAGAGGTAGGTGTATATGCATGCACGGCCCGGATCACAGTATGGAGATATAGAATGCGTGTTTGGAATGCATTGGAATAAATGAATGAGGTTCAAAGGTGCTCCCTCTTCTTTTGCTGCCTCTCTTTCTTCACGCTCCTCTGAGAAGTGAAGCTGTAGCAGAGAGTGTCTGAGTTACGATGCAAAATGGGAGGAAAGGCATCTGTCAGTATATGCAAATAATACAAATGAAAAATGCTCTCACAAACACCATTTTGTCCCTTCCTAAAATACATAATTATACATAATAGCAACAATTTGAGTGTTTACACTGTAAAATTATTGAGCTTTCTTGCACGCTATAAGACTTTGTGGCCCTGGATTGGTTGCACTAAAACACACAAACACAACATCACCCCCCTCCTCCACCCATCCTCTTATTCCCTCAGTCAACAGGCCACTCGTCCACCTGTTCCCATTATGTTACCTCGGTGATATCTCTCTCTCTCCTCCTCCTGCTCCCTCTCTTTCTAATACTTCTTCCTTCCTCCCCTCTCACCCTAATATCCTCCTTTCCTTTTATCTCTCCTCCTTTTACCACCACTGGTGCCTCCATCGCTGACCATTCATTACCCTAATCAAATCCAGCAGCTGAACAACCGCTCGCTGCCACTCCACGAGCTGTTTTTTTTTTTTTAAATCCCCGGACTCATTTGCATATGCGTCCAGTTAATTAGCGTGGGGGCGCAGGTGCGTGGTGATAATCATTATTAAACATGACAGTCACCTGTGACCGCACTGCCCTCCCCGAACCCTCCACATAAACACACTTATACACACTCACACACACTCACACACACCACCCTGCCTCTGCTTCTGCATCCCCCCTCTCCACCTGAGCATCATAGACCATCAACGAGCATAGCCAGCGATGATGTAATTTCCTGTTTCTGTTTCAATGGTCAGCATGTATCCCACACAGTGATGCATTCAGTGCTTCAGTAATGTAGTACAGGGGCACTGTAAGCTGAGCAGATTTTAGAGAAACAGACCTGTCTTCAAACTAGTATCATGTTCAGTGTCTTCTGGTAGGAAGATGTCAAAAGGAAAAGACATTAAATAAAAGAAAGTCATTCTCCACTGAGAGAGAGAGAGAGAGAGAGAGAGAGAGAGAGAGAGAGAGAGGTATGTGTGTGTGTTGGCCTGTTGACATCACTGGGAGTGCTGGTTCCCTTCCTCCATTAGCCAGGCCAAGATTTTTCTGTTGGCGTGTGCCAGTGTCAGCATGCAAGACACTGTTGCGTGCACATTTACATTTTCATTTGTGTGTGTTTCCCTGTCTCTCTCTCTCTCTCTGTGTGTGTGTGTGTGTGTGTGTGTGTGTGGACGTTGCTTGAACTACGGAGGCGTGTGTATGTGCCTGTGTAATATAATATATGCTTGATGATAGGTTACATCGTGGAAAGTTGATGTGATAGGGTCTGACAGTTACAACATACTTACAGTAGGCACCACTTGTATTCCCTTGGGTGGAGCAGACTTCCAAGTGCATGAATACAGGTTAGACAGTAGTTTTTCACTTTTTTCAGCTATTGTCATATTGTGTGTTATTATTATACAGTGTACAGATGCACAGTATATAGCATTTTCAAATTCTTGTGCAGATTCTGTGCTGTATATTCTTACAAAAATAGAATATTACCCAATGAAAAGCAAGGTGTATCCCCAAACACAAATAACCCACACATACATTAACTTAAGTGTATGGACAACACTAAAAACATATTGAAGTGAATTTGTTTCTGCAAATCTTTAGAAAGCAATGTTTAACACAAGCAAAGAAAAAAATCATACTTAATCTTAATATTTTTTTAGTAGTAGTAGTAGTTTAAGTTATAAAATGATGTCATTAATTCAACATGACAGGGGTCTGTATACAAGGTATCTGTGCTGGGTCTTACTCTCTAAATAGGGCTGCACCACCCTCTGCTGTATGTGTGCTGAAAGTGCAGTACATACAGTTCTTATTAGTAATAATCTCACCAATCAGACCAATGTCAATGTTGACGTTTTCACATTCTTATTTAAGTCATCTTACACACTCCAATATTGTCCCTAAATGATCTGAATTTGCTCAGTTTGTATCAAATGAACTACAGTATTGTGTTAACTACAGACTATGTACAATGAATTGGATTATTTGATGATTTACTTCTGTGATTTTCCACTCAAGAAGTTATATGATAGTTGCATATTTGGGAATAAAACTGGACTGTCTTCAATTTCAGAGGAAAAGCAGCAGACTGTGAGGGTAATGTTCCTACTTCAGCCACCCTGACTAGAAATGTACACATTCATGCTAATGTAACATGTTTTAAGTACATACTAAATTATTTCCCACTAATATGATTACACTGTATACTGACACTGGGGGAGAAACCCCACAGCTGCTCTAAAGGAAGAGAAAACTAATTCTACAGTATATTCATAATTTTACCATAAACATAAATTTAAATTCATTAATATAGATTCTTGTATGTACCAGGGACAAGATTTATCTTAATCAATTTAAAGGAGAAATATCATAATCTTAGCATGAAGTAAAACTGTTAAATTCATATTACATTAAGGATCATTGCACAGTCCAAATAAAGTGATACCGGAGTCATTTACTGTTTCTCAGTATCACAGCAACATCAACCTAAAGCTCTTAATCTTAACCCTTCATCTTTACAATTTTGTAAATAACTGTCGACAGATGTGTATGTATAAATGGATGTATAGATTCTGATTCTTTTTCTCCTTTTACTATAAACATCACCTGGGTAAACAATGACACACACAGTTTGTACTCAGTACATGCTTCTTTTAGCAGAGCTAAGTCACTACGGGTCCATGTACAAGAATAACCATTTGACCCCCTATTTCATCTTCCTTATACAATAAATGTTTTTTATATGATATAAGAATAATAAAATACTGTACTGTAAAAGGAAGGAGCTAAATAACCAGACAGCACTGCACAGTCACTGAGTTGAACATCAGCAAAAGCTCTGTGGCAATCCACACTCATATTTCTGACAAGGTCATGTAGGTAATGTATTGCTTTACCTGAGCAATACGGTCTGATGACTTCTCGAAGACACTGAGACTGCAGCGGTGCAGAAAATTTGAAAACAGACACTTTACTGTACTTTGCATCTTAGAGGAAATCTCTGGAGTGACAAAGCTTTCTGACCTATTCCACCTTCAAGAACCATTCTACTGCACTTTTCATAGCTTGAAGTGTTTTTACCTCTGACTTTGAATTGAGTCCAGTTTAAGTGCTGACATGGGGTCTTCTCAAGCCTTCTGTCACTTGGCCAAAGCTTGCTGTTAGAATAATGACTTAAACTGAATGGGTATGTTTTTCATGGTTGTTAAAGAAATCATTCATTAGTAGATCTAACCCTTTTCTTACATACCAACAGACATTAAGTGTCTAATCTCCATCATGTTAACTTTTGAAGAATACTTAAATCCTGCATGGGACTGTTAGGGCTTTGTACACAAATGAAGTGTGCCAAATTTCAAGTGATTCAGACTCATGACCACTGCACTATGGCCATTTTAAATTGATCATGTTGCTATAGTGCCACCTACTGGTGACATGCCGTTACATTTTCCTCCTTATCCTCATCATATTGCAGGTTGTCGTGGAGTTGATGAAGAGTAATGGCGATCATGTCAAGTACTTAGAATGAATGGTATGACATATTACATGTAAAATACAATCTTTGTCTTTTTTCTTTTTTTTCTTTGCTGTGGGGGCGGGGGGGTCCATCAAATGTTAGTATAACAGTACAGTACAGTTACAAATGTTAGTAAGTCAATACAAAAAAGTTATGTGTTTCTCACAGTATTAAATGTAAGTCATTCATAAGTTAGTAAATGAATAGCCCTTTTACAAAATAACTTTCTATTGGAGGGGTCAGCCTGAAGAAATAAAGGAGTAGAAAGACAGGACAAACAGGAGGATACAAGTCAAAGCTGGCAACCCTAAATTGTTATTAATGGATCATCTATAAAGCATTAAAAAATGTTTTAACCATCAAAAAAGTTAAAACATATAAACCGTAAGCCTTATTGCAAAGTGGTTGCCCTGTAGGCTACAGTGGCATTGTTAAATTGCATTATCTTCTAAATGTCTGACTTCTGCAGCTTTGGAAATGGCAGCTGTATTGCTATTCCATACCCACTAGATGGCAGCATGTTTATTCAACACCACTGTGTCAGTCAACCCCTGTGGGGAAAGACTGATCCTGCTCTGAACAGCCTCAGATAGCTGATCTGGCTCAGCTGATGTCTCTCAGGAGTGGTAGTGCAAGTCACCTCGAGCCAAACTTCAAATGCCAATAACAATGTGACAACGTTGGTCCCAACAAGTTTGACTCTGGCAGAGTTTTTATCAAGTGGTATATTAACAAATAGGACAGCAGGGACTTTCTTGCCAAAGAAGACAACAGCAGACAAGTGCAGATACATACACTTATATGTGAGTGCATTGTGTGCAAATACATGCATATACAGTTAGAGCATACAGTATGCACCCATGCATGGTGATGGATGGATGCATGGATCCATTCATATACAGTATTATGTGTGCCATATTGAGAATAAAAGCTTAAACAACCAAGAAAGAAGTGGCAGCCATGAGTGTGTGTGACAGTTGGGAAGGACAGCTTGAAGAGAGACACATTACAAAGGAGCTCTTGGGGGACAGACTGAAGGTTTAGGCCCTTATTAATTATTGAAGCAACATCATTTGCTGTTGTGCTTTAGTCACCAATGTGTCACTTTACTTCCCTGCCCCCTCACACACATAAACACATACATACCAACAAAAGATGTTAAATAATTTGTCAAAATAGATTGTGTTGTCTTGTCGAGCCCCACACAACCCTTTAACGGGATAAGCAGGTTCGAAAATGAATGATGACTGGAGAGATACTATTGTTTAAAATGCCAATTGTAAGTCAATGAGAATCTTCAGTTTACAATAGACATTGTGTAAAAACTATTGATTATGTCCTTTGGCGACTGTGTTTTGACTGATTCTGTTACAAAAGAGAACATGAATCAATAAGCGATTTTAGAAGCTAAACATAACAGCATGAGCAGATAGATTTCAACTGAGAGAGTGAAGTGGAAATTGGACGTGGCATTTAGCCCAATACATTTCTCTTATGCACTATGATACAGTATGTCTGCTCTTATCATGCTGTGCACAATATAAAGTGTCTTTTAAATGTCAAATTTTACCTTGTTAGTGTATTTAAGGGTGGTAATTTAGATAAATATAACTTGTGTTTTTAAATGTTTTAATGTAATGTACTCAGTTGGCATGGCTGAATATTATCTCTGCAGCGTCTCGAGGTGTGGGAAAAAACCTGACAACCAGAAATTCATCTCTCACTGTCTTTTATTTCTGTGGTCAATCCATGCATGCTGGTGCAGCATGTTCTTTGATCTTTTCTTAGCCCTGTTCAGCGGGCCCGAGGCAGCTTTTATTCAGGTGGAAAATGGAGGTTAGACCTTACTGGACAGAGCACAGTGGAGAGGAGCAGGATGGGGGGATGGGGGGATGGGGACATCTTGCCTGTTGTGGCTGATGTTGGTGATTCTTGGTGGAAGTAGGTCAAAGGTAGGTCAGCCTCTCCACTGTGGGACAAGTCCATCCAGTTGGCATTATTAAGAGTTATGATCCCTGTTTTGAGACGTGGCGGAGAGGAGGTCAGTTCATCATCCTTGGGATTTGATTGGATACCCGAGATGTATACATACATCCTCAGACAGACTGTTGGCCGTGCCTGCTGTTGGATCAAATCACATGTTGTCCTGTAGTTTCCTCATCCATCACTTTTCTAAATGTAGACTCTGGGTCTCCACCAGCTGAAGCTAATTCCCATGTTGACGCAGGCTTGTATGTTGTAAATCCAAAAGGATTTAACATGATTTCTCACGACATTAGGACTGTATTTGTGTGTGTGAGTGTGTGTGTGTTGAGGGGGCGTTAAGACAGAAGAAGGTAAGGGGCACTGTCTCATTCATGTGTCTCTCATTTCTGAGCACTGGAGGAAGGTTTACTACTGAACGTATCACTGTAATCATGAAAGCAGGCTGTTTCATTTTCTAGGTGGTACTTAGTGCAATGAGTATTTTCAAGGCCAGATTGTGGGTAACACAATAATAGGTATTAAAGTCCCTGTTTGAATACAGAAAGGGCTCTATATCATTATCTCCTCTTCCTACATGCCTACATGTGCAATACTCAGGAAAACAACTGAGAACTTTGAATAATAAATCCATTGTATCGATCAGGTAGAGCATGCGTTGCCCTGAGCCTTGAAATCAAATCCAGTTGTTTACATTCTTTATATTCGTCACAGGATGTTATTTCCACTGCATATCTAACTCCAGAGCTTAAAAATGCACATTCACCTGGTCACCAGACCTGACGTAAATCCCCTGGATGTTACCATTTTTATCATGCTAGACTCAAGATATAGACTACAGTCATTATCTTGAAGATGACAACTATTACAAGTGATGATGACCTTATCACATCTGGCATCTGGTCAAATATATTCAGGTCGTTAAGCATTGTGAAACATTACATTTTCATAATGTTCACTTTAAGAATGGCATTAAAGGTATAGTTTGGCATTTTTGGAAATACGCTAATTTGCTTTTTTGATGAGAGTTAGATGAGAAGATCGATACCACTGTCATGTCTGTCTGGTAAATATGAATATACAAATCCGGGCTGTAGGCAGAAGTAGACAAGCCCCCATCACTGCATGGTCACCTCACTTGTAAACTCGCGTATACTGTAACACCGCAAAGTATGTAAAGGATTTCACTTTTTAAGCGCTTTGTCAAAGAATATATGTTATGTTATTATGATATTGAAAATATGGTCATCAAATCCCATTAAAATAAAGGTTATAATCTACAAAATTTAAACTTTAGTCCTGTTTTAACAGATGGCTTGACTTGTTTTCTGGGTTTTGCTGTTTTCAGCTGCTTCAACAACAAATTCAGACTTTGGGGAAAACGAAAAGCAAAAGTCACAAGCCTCTGCTCCATGAAATCAATTTGACTTACATTAACATGTTATATCTTGTATGTTTAATCTGTGCAAAAGGTGTAAAAACTGCTTTTTGAGCAGGAAGTCACTTCTCCTAGTTTATTTAATCTGTATTGTCATGTAATATCTAATACCTATCACATCCATGTTAATATCCTAAGGTCTAAACACATTTTCTGACATATAAAAGAGTTCTTTTACAAAACTAAATGTAGGCTTAGTGGTCAGAAATATGCATTTAGTGTTACGGAAGAAAAAAGAAAACTTTAGTTTGCACATTTCCTTCCATAAGTAATAATGAAACACAGTATAGAGCTTGTGGAGGTAACAGTAGATGGAGTACACAGATAAGAAGACTCAGACAACACATTTATATCTACTTACAGTGTGAAACTGATGGAGACAAAAACAGATTCCTTGTCTCCCCAGCTGACCTTGGTGGCAGCCGAGCTGCGACTCGAGGGCAGAAACCCAAATAACCCAGCCATGAAAATAAAAATCAATGCAGGAAGCAGATCTGTTGCCAGAAGGTAGTCCTCCAAGGTCAACAGCCCGGCTGGCTGGCTATCACATTCAGCCTTCCACCCAGTCACACAGATGTAGACAAACAACAGACATGGAAAGAAAAATGCCCACAACAATATTCACTCCACCTCAGATCAGCAGTTAGCTTGTTTCTAGAAAGAAGTGGTAGGAGGATGAATCCATTTTCTGTTTGGCCTAAAATACCCCAGCGGGATGCATCTTCCCTGTTTGTTGTAAGTGTAGTGGTATCACAGCTCAACAGTCCACTTCAAATATTAACTCAGTCAGTTTAGGGGCTAACACTTAAACTGGTGCTTGAAAGTCAGGGCTGGTTGAGTCTATACTAACTGGTACTGACTCTAACATTAGATCAAATGTTTATTAAATATAGTACATTCCCTTATTTTCTGACTTTCTATTAGTGATCTAGTGATTAAAATATGGTCAAATGAAATAAAAGCCATGGCTGTCATAGCAGGAATGATTGGTTTGTTTCCTGGTGTATAGTTTTCAGTGTAAAAGTCAGAAGCAACTGTAACCAAGAGTTACATAAAATAACAGAGTGAGGCAGTTTAATTTGCTCAATTTCAGTGGTATACACAGCCTGGGCCTTTTTTGTTTGTTTGTTTTTGGACATGTCACAGCAGGAAAAGCACAGGTGTAAATAATAAAATGAATGTTGGCTGAATTAGCTGCTTCAGTTTCAGGGTCCTGATATTGCACATGCCGGCTCACTGTCACACTGTCATGGCTTACTGGTACACAGCCCTGGTTAATGTTATTAGTAACACCTGTGCTGCTCCTACTACGTCTGCTGTGGAAGAGGCCTAATTGATTTGGCTGTGCATTGCAGTCTCAGACTCAGATTCAAGAAGTTAACCTGAGTCTTTAAATACACAAACCTCACTGGCCAAATGAATTGTTACCTGTTGAATGGCAATACTTAAAAACACAATGTGTATTATGGTAATTTTGTTGTAACACTTTACTTAGTTAAAATGTTATTTGTTCATTTAACTGACTGACTAAGATGACACCAATCAACAGACCTTTCTCACAGCTGACATTCTGATGCAGGTGTAAAGTATCTGACATCTTTCATAAAGGCCCCTTTCTTTTAGGTGACCCAGTTCCAGTGTAACTGTCTGTATAGTGTGTGATTCCACACTTGCCATTTACCTCTCTCAGTAGACAAAATACTGCTGGTGGCTGTGTAACATTGACTTTGTGACGTAGCATAGTAAGTGAATGTACGGTATTTTACAGCACTAATTCTGTCATATATTGTGAAATAGTGCACTCTATGGCTAGCTAGCCATTGTGCTGAAATAACTTTTATAGCATGCTACATCTGAGTCGACTGTGGCGAGGCAACTGTGTGACCAGTATACTGTATATATTCTGTTTTTATCCAGACAATAAATGGCAGCACAGAAATAGATGCAGGTGTCCTATCCATCATTCCTCCACCCAACACAACTCAATGCAGAGTCAAGAGGCAGCTTAATTAGCCAGTTTCAGAGGCGTCTGTGTGAGCTCAGTTACACCTGCGTCCTTGTATAACGCATGCTCATTGGCATGACTTACTGTACTAGCACACATAAAGGGAGCAGAGCCGTCGTTAATGTTATTAGTTACACCTATGCTCTAAAAAGTTTGCTAACAGTCAGTTATCAAACTCGTTAGCTTGTTCGCCAATGGGACAAGTTCACACAGTTATTCAAAAGTTGTAATTCTACCACAGACTCCTGTCTGCAAACTATTGCTCTTTTCTGGTCAGTTTTTACTCTGACAGAAGAGGTTAAATAAAAGTCAATGGTGCAGCACAGCTAATGCTGTAAGCTATGATAGCTTCCTCTATTTAGGACTCTCCGGCCCTCCTTCCCCTCAAAGGTCAGCACTGTCAAGATTTGCTATTCAAGTCACCAAAGTTGAACTCTACGCGGAACATTCGCCCGGACTAACTTTGCCTCCTGCAGCAGATCCTCTGATCGGGCCAATTTCATTGGAATAAATTGATTTTGCTGCGAAAGTTTGCAGTTTTAAATCCTGGTGTGTCCAAGCCTTAAGACTGGCCCAAGCTGATGGAGCTCCTTAGATGGAACAACTGGTTCAAACTGGTCAACCAGATAACTGGTCAGAGCTTGTAGCTGGTCTGACTTCCAGGGAAAAACATATCCTAAAATTGATGAGCTTCCAGCAGTGGAAAAATTAAAGGAAGGGATAAGGGATAAAGAAGGGTTTCCTGTGGAGTTTTGCATTCTCCTGGATAGAAAAATAGATTGCCACACATTAATATAAGAAATGAATCACAAAAAAACATTTTGTTATTTAGCCTACTTTCAAAAGTATCATTAATTTGAATGCATAACCTTCTGATACTCACATGGAGCGAAATTTAAATTAACTTTTGCAACTGAGTGTTAAACCCTTAAAGAAAATTTTTGGTGAACATGCAGGGTTGGAACATGAGATGTGACTATAGTTTCAGTTTTGACATTGCAACAATGATTAACAACACAGAGTATCCAAAGTATACTTTACATGACTTATAAATTACACATGGTTATAACGTGTCATCTCAATACTTAGAGGCCTAATAGTCAGGTAGCAGGCGTAGATGGACAGAGGATGACATGTTAAGGCAGAATGACTCTCTGTCAGATTTAGCTTTGCATTACAGTAATCTTGATTTACAATTTTGTTTTATTATTCAGTCTGTAACTACTATCCCTAGAGCAGTTTTATTGATGCTGGAACACAAGGCTTTAATTTAGTTGAATTGGCAGCAATTTGATTTTAGGCAACCAAAGAAATCAAGCAGTTAAACAATATTATGCTCTGCTTTAATGTTTGCTTTGCTTAACCCATCGTTTCTACATGTAGGAGCAATTAACTGAGCGGCACGCTTGTTCAGCCTCTCAGAGGAAACCTGCGGAAGACTCTTAAAACATAATGAGAGAAGGCATCAGTCACTAATTATTGCAGTAATTACTGAAGGTCAGTTTAAGGTCAGAGAAGTAATTACTTGGGGTCAGGTTAAAGTAAAGTAAGGAAACAGAACAGTAAAGGTTAAAATGGGATTTAGGAGATGGACAGAGCAGTGTGGGTGTAGGAAATTAAGAATTTGTTGGGGCTGGAGTTTCAAGTACATTTCAGCACAAAAGGTTGGACATTTCCATCAGAAGAGGGGTTTAATTCCTTGTTACTTTCAGGCAAAAATACACTCTAGAAATCCTGTTTTCTCTCCCGACAGGTGTCTCATACCTTATAAACTGTTCATTTGTAATGATGTTTGTTGACATGCTTATCATGCCCCTAGAACATGCACCAATCATACTGTAGCTTGCCGAAAAGACTGGAACTTTTGGCTAGAGAGTGGGCAAGGAAGAGATAATAAAAGCACTTCATTTGGAGCGGCTTAATAGACAGAATTTGACAGAGTTTGACTAGTGCCATTTATATTATCTCTCTCAAAAATTCCAATTTCAGAGTGTGTTCCAGTTTAGTTGTTTGGTTTGTCAGATGTTCTGCGTAGAAAGTCAGAGTGAGAGAGTGAGTGAGTGTTGAACACACTGATTAAGCTCATGCAGCCGTGGAGGGGTCACAGCTGTCAGAGCAGAAGACATTTCTCTGCAGAGTCTTTGTCTCTTTTCAAACAGGTCTCCTCCAGGAACATTTGTAATTTTTCTCTTTCCTTTGTGTGTGTCTGAGGCTGTAGGATCAGTACTATAAGTTTCAGATTCACACAGTATGTTTGAATTAGTAATGATCCCAATTCTAACAATAGAACAGTAGATCTATCTATCCCTTAATGTTTGTTTAATGCTAGTGATTCATTGTTTTTGAGCCTGAGTGCGTTTGCTACTATGCAACCCTACTGACAACACATGCTGAATTCAAAAGGCTGACTCCTGGCTGCTGTGAGGTGGACAACTCACTGAGGTCCAGTGCAGCATCGTGCAGCACATGAGCACTCAGCTCTTTTCATCGAGCTCAGTCCCTTAATTACCGTACAAAGGTCAAGACAGGCAGCCCTGAATATGCTTATCTACCGGAATCTTTGGAGGCTGCACAGGTGAACACTCCAAGCTGACAATCAATCATGGGCCACATCGCTCCCATAAACCACGATTCTACAGCAATGAGTGAGCGAGGAGAGACGTCACTCCTTCACTCAGCAGTGAGTAACAATTTCTCTTACAGTGTGGATTTCCTGATTTATAACAGCATGTTAGCTTGTCACTTGAAGGGCATTACATTTGCAATCAGCAGACAGCAAGCAGATATATGGTAATGGGCCAACATTAGCAGGAGAGTGCCAGCTACTGTGCTGTGCAGTCTTAAAACAAATTCTGCTCTTGAATACACTTCCACAGTTGTTAACAGTCTGTTGATATTGACTGCATTCCAGGAGTTATTGTGTGATTTAGTGCTGCAGTGTACCTACTAAACCGAATTCACCTAGAAATGCAAGGTGTGTTGGAAATAGCTGTTTGTGAGAGCTGCTGCAGTGTTTTAGGTGGAAGTGGTTTGCTGCAATTGTTAGGGCTGTAGTCACAGTGTACAGGTAACAGGATCCAATGCAGACACCAGAGGCCTGTTTTAGCGGGACTGCTAAATTAGCTGGATAACACTACTGAGTAAAACCTGAACCCCTTGAAATCTGGAATATGTTGAATTCAAACGACCATTTCTGTGTTGGGTTCTGGGTTGTGACTACAGTACCAGAAATCAAACTTTTGTTTCATCACGGGAAAAGCTGAGTTGATTTAAAATTAGTAAAAGTCCAGTTGAATGACTGTTCACCAGACCAGTGGAATGTGGAGAGCACATCCTGTGCTGCAGAGGACTCCTGGTGATTTTCCTGCCATCACCACCCAGTAAGACATTTCTTTCTTCTCTCTCTCTCACAGAATGTGCTTCACAGTCTCTTCTTCTCCACAGCTGCATTTTCTGTCCAAATGCTTCCCAACCTGTGCCAGCTCGTTTTTTAAACGCAAAACAAATACAAAAAAAAACCATCTGAGTTGTTACGATACTGTATGTCCACTTTGTCCCAAACTTGGAAATGTGTTTAACTGATGGCTCTACTGAGAGATAAAAACTCATCTCTCTCTCATTCTATTTGCTGAAAAGATATTGTTTGATTTATTATGCTCTGACATTCTGTTCTGTTCTTTTGTTACTGCGGATGTGCTAATAGTACACCCACACCATATTCTTATTTGTAACAGCAAACAACTAGAAATTGAGAAACTGCCTTCCTTAACCTCGTTAAACGACAACCGATCTGGCAGAAATTTGGCCCGATTCTAAAATGAGTCAGGGGCAACCAATTCTGGGCTAAAATCAAGCTTAATCCATACAGTGTCTGCTCGGCTTTATGTATTAGTGTGCTAACAAGCTGATAGGGAACAGCTGTGTAGGCAGGTAATAGGTCACATAGCACCAAGGTAATATGCAGGGGTGAAAAACGCACCGAGGGCATCTAGTGGGCAGGTGTGGTACAGAGAGAGATGGATGTGAGAGAGGCAAAGAAAGATGGTCACAGCAGTGTATTTTAATTCTGAACAACAAGCTTTTGTAATGTGACATGGTTTATTGCATTTTTTTTTTGTTTTGTTTTATTGCCGCAAGCCAGTTCAGATGCTACAGTAGATCTCTGTTAAAAACACAATTCAGTACCTGTTATATTCGTGGATTAAACATCACTTTAACAGAAGGTAGAGTATCCGTCTTTAATGCTGCAAGTTCGTACAACTGAGCAGTTTGTCATGTATTAACAGACAATATGATGCAAAGGTCAGAGTCTTTGTCAGCAGCTAAGGTCACATCCCTGGAGAGATGTTTTCCAACTAGACAGAATGAACAATACCTCTTCAGGGGCATGTAATCGTGACTCAGTGCTGTGTGTTGATGCCGGCCTCGCTGCATGTAAATGTGACTGCCTCCGTCACCCTGACTGACATTCTGATTCAGCAAGACCTCTGGACTGGGTGTGGGATGATGCAGTCGAAATCCACACATAAGAATCACTGATAAGTTTTCCATTTGCTCTAGCTGAGTGAACCTGCAGGTAAAGCTACTGCTTTTTGTACACACATATTTTACTACAGGCACGTTTCCAAGTAAATGAATAGACTCACTCAATGACTAAGTGTGGTGTCACTACTGAATACTGATTGGATCAACCTTTCAGTTGAAAGGATGGATGATTGTACCTTTCAGGTGAAATTAGAACGATTGGGCTGGATTTTTAAAAATACAGCTGAAAGTGGAACATTTCGAATGCAGCCGTGTCCTTCTTAGCATATCCCGTTCAAAATCAAGAATATTTGAACTGCAAATTAGGAATGTCAGAAAAACTTGATGCTTTTACAATATATACAATCTCTGAAAAGAAAGACTTTGTTTTTCAGTCTACTGTAGCTGTAAAGTCATGCATTAATGTACATAATTTGAGCTAAGTAAAGAGATGCCACCTCTCATCTGCCCTGAACTCCCCCTGGACATAAAGAAGCTATATATAGCGCGAAGCTGAAGCACACTGTCTGTGTGTCTGAATGGATGTACAGGGAGACTCACAGAGGGTTAACTGACCTGACTGCTGGACTATGATTCACACTCTGCTGGGTTAAGGACCCACATGCAACAGAGCAGAACTGTCCTTGGGGCTGGAGACGCCTGCAGTGCACAGATTGTGTGTGTGTTTGTGCGTTTGTACATTAGCGTACATGTTTGTTTCATAAAACATTTGCATGTGCCACATTTGTTATATTAGTGTCACTTGATGAGATATTCTTTCCATTGATCTTGAAGGTAAAAGGCAATCCTGCTGCAGTGACATGCACCAATTGTCACACACACACAAACACACACACACACACACACTGAAATTCCCACTGTGATCCAGTAAATCAAGGATATAGCTTTATTCTTTTCTGATGAGCACACAATATAGTTCTCCCTGGAGTGATGAGCTCATGTGATTTACCTGTACATATACCCGCTTTCAGAAGCAGCTTCTCAAATCCTTGCTCTTCAGTACTTACAGGCTGGTTATAACATATTGACTGCATGGCAAAACCTCCTGGGAGACACACAAAGAGAGACAATGGCTTTCCATCTTAATGTTTTGACTTCCACTTTTTTTTTCTTTGGTGATGTATGAGTCCACTGTTGCTCTCTGCACTCTCTGAGAAGCGCGAGAGAGAGAAGGGACAGGGAGTGCAAATAAAAAACAAAACTCAGGAGATAAACCTGAGAGAGAATACAAAAGATGAACCGAACGGAAAGAAAAGAGGAGAGGATAGAGAATGAGAGGGATGAGACCAGAGGAGTAACGGTAATTTATGGTTGCCATGCGGCCCAGATATCCATTAGGAGCGCCATAACGAATCGCTGGTCCCTGGCAGTGACAGTCGGCTGGAGCTTGGGCTGATTGAGCTGTGATCGCCCCAGCAGACTGCTGCTGCCAGCAATGCAACACTAACCTTAGCAGATGACATCCAAACGCCACCGTAAATCCACACCCATGGTAAGTGCCGCCCTGCCCCACACCTTTCCTTCTCTCAGTCTTCCTTAGTGATTCCTTGCCATGTGTTTAGGTTTCTCTCTGTGTTTGCCTCTTGTTTGTCCGTCTACACCTGCTCATCCACTATTGCTGTTTTTGCCTTAGACTGTATGGATTAGTGCGTCTGTCTCCATTTAAGTGTACACTGTCAAAATCATACCCTTAGCCTGGCCTAGGGAGTGGCCCTCCACCCTCCACCCTCCACTCTCTATCTTCCTCCTCTAGCAGGTGCTGATACTGAGGATCGCCATCTTTTCTTCCTTTTACCCTATCTTTCCTTTCCTGACTGTACATGATACCGAAGATCAGGTTCCCTCTACTCAGTCCACGTCATACAGCACTGCTATAATCATCAGCTTGCACAGCCACTGCTAACCTCTATTTATGCTCATTCTCTGTCTGGTGCAAGTTAGATAACCCCATAGCAGAGTATTATACAACGTAATGTAAGCTTTCTGCTGCGCAACAGTCCAGTCATTTATCCATCTTATGGATTTAACAAATAAAGCCAAAGCCAGTGTTGTGTGTTTCATGCTTAGTAATATCACTAGAACTATTTTAGCCCTGCATCCCTCGGAGTTATGTTCATATTGGACAATTCTGAACGTCACAATTTACATCCAGTGCCAATGTTCAAATGTAAATGCAGGAGGTAGTATACGCTTTATGTAGCGAGGCAGAAAAGGAAGGGTGTGAAGGTCAGGTTTGTGTGTGTGTGTGTGTGTGTGTGTGTGTGTGTGTCCAGGGATCTTAGAAGGAGTAGATTTAATCTCTGTGCATGTTTTACCTTGTGCTGCTCCAGTCTTTACATTAATCTGGCCGCATTCATCTCAGACTTGTGCCGTGATGAAAGTGATACGGAAATGTTACCAGGTCCGACCTCGTAACGTTGCCATTGTGACTTTTAGGTAAAAGTGACCAGGGTGCTTATTCAGACAAGAGCATGACGTGTTAAAGTGCTGTGTGATTAACGTAAAAGGTGCAAGTCTGAGAGGGGCTTTAGTCAACTACACGAAGAACTCTTAAATCAACATTTCTTTCTCCGTTTAATGCAGAAAAACAAACATAGCAACGGCTACACAGCTTCTATGTCAATTGAACAGATCAGGTCAGAACAGATCTGTCACTCACTACTCGCTTAACGTGAACACAATGTCGTGGTGAATGAATGAAGTGAAACTAAATGGCAACTCAGTCTGATTATCAGGCTAAGTGACGTACACAGATACTGTATGTTTACTAACTTGCAATTGCCAACTCATGTAATTCCCTTATGTCAGAGGATATAAAAATATCTGCTGTAGTATCTGTATTCTGTCAGCCACTGTAGAATTTTTAGATATTTTTTTTGCTTTCTGTCAAGGAGTTTGTATTTCTACTTTAAATTTAATTTCTCCACAAGCTGAACCCATGCTGCTGAGAAATTCAGCCATTTCAAATATGTTGAGTCCATGATGTTCATTTGGCTCCCACTGGATTTGGACATAAATGTCAAGGACTGTCTTTCATCCTGGTCAGTGGCATTCAATGGCAGCGCTTCGAGAGAGGAGAGAGCCAGAGGTTGGAGCAGGCAACTTACTCTCCCCAGTCTGTCTGCCTCTTGTTTTATTTGTGTAATATGTGTCTTGGCCTTGGTCCAGAGCAGGGAAGTGCAGCAATAATAAGATTATGAGTGAGCCCAAACTTCATCACCTGTCTGCTGCAGTGCCAGGGGAGATAAATTGATGAGGTGATATATGGTTTGATATGACACGGGGAGCATGGTTGTGTGTGAGAAAATTATATTAATCCAGTTTATTAGTGAGATGGAAGCAAATTGTGCATAACCGTGCTGGCCTTTTGGTGCTGCTACAGAGATATTAACACTGTTTGAGGTGTGTGTGTGTGTGTGTGTGAGAGAGGGGGGGGGGGGGTTAGATAGATTTGTTCTATTTTATGAATACTGCAGTAATTTTGCATGGGATTTCAGATGAGCAATAACAAATGATATTTAGCAAACAGAAAAATAAAATCAATTCAAGTTATAATTCAGCAGCAGCTATACTCAGGCGCTAATGGAGTTTTGAATCTAAAACTAATCACCATAATGAAATAGGGAGAAAAATGTTATACTAAGAAGACACATCAACAAACAATCGACTTTCAAGAAGTCTTGAAGAAATACTTTGACATCATATTGCAGACGTAGTGCAGAAGTGTAGATGTAATGCCAACATTGTCTGGGTAAGTGTGTATGTGTGAGATCAGCCCTGAGGACAATATGCAAAAGTGTTTACTAGAATTTACTGTCAGCAATTCTTTCTCTCTCCTGGAGAATGATCATAATACAAGATCAGGCATCCTAGATAGATCTAGATATTACAAAAACAAATCACACTTCTAATCCTAAATGTTATAAGAAAATATAAGGCCTCTAAACATTACTAGAAGCCACTTAGATGTTCCCAAGTGTCCCAAACACTTAAATCTCCAAGGATGCTACCACCAGTTACCACAATGGGACCACTGCACTACCAAAAACTGTGGCACTTGTGTCTGGAGGATGGTGGAACTGAGTGTCGTGGGACTTATTCTTGAAGGCTTGACTTTTTGCTTGATTGTCCAATCATAGCTTAGCAACTGTAACTAGGTACAGCAGACCTGTCGAGCTTTGGATCGGTCCACATGTTGAAGCAATGTGCAGGGGGCTGTAGTAAGGTGCGGCACCGTACTCTGCATTTAAAGAGTTTGGAGGGTGGTCGGTTACTCAGGGTTGCCAACTCATTAGTCCTCACTGTAAAAGCCAGCAGGTGTCCAACAAGATTCTTGTTTTAAAACGAGTCAGTTGGAAACATGAAATAGTCAGCCGTAGACAATGTTTTCAACCAATTCATGGAGCTAATGTTAGCTTAATTGGCTAGCTAGCTACAGCTAATAGAATCTGTTAGGGACTGTTGTCATTTCAGATGGCAAAATTGACAGTTGCAAAATGAGAAGCCTGCTTTTGTCTACCTCTGTAAAGGCCCCAATCCATGGAACGGTAAATTAGGAACAAGATAGCAGTGTGTTTGTTTGTTTGTTTTTTGTTTTTTGTTTTTAGTTTTTGTTGTTGTTGTTTTTTAGCATTTTGTGCAGGTAATTGTTACCCAGCACCTACAAAGAAATGATGGATGTGTGTGTGCCACCTGCTGATTGCCTCTAATATCCATTTCTACCATCTCCTATTGTGCAACATAAAGCAACATCACTACATGTTTGTAAATGATCCCTTTGTGTAGGATTTGAAAATTTCATAGACAGCACCAATTTCCACAGAGGTTATTTAATCATTCTACAAACAATCTGAGAGAGAAATTGTAGCAAAACCCATTATATATAGATTGTCCTATGTGATCCATGTTGCATGTGCCTGTGTGTATTTGTCCTTCCTTGGTGTGCACCTTCCTGTGGCTTAGGCTGACTCAATACAGTAAGTAAATACAACGATCTGCCAAAAACAATTACCTGAATTTAAGATCCCACTCATTCACAGAGCTGACGTTGCCTTTGAGGAGAAAGGAAGCTGACATTTGAATTTGCATCTGAGCAGGGTTACTGCCTGGTAGAGTGGAGGGTACAGCAACTCCTCGCCCCTGTTAGAGTGAGCCTGTGTTTCTGTGTGTGTCAGGACCGATCGGTGTGTTGCAGCTCTGAAGAATACACAATGTTTCCTCTATTTAAGTGTTAGACTGGCTGGCTGGGCTGGGAGAAGAGAGAGAGAATAGAGATAAATAGGAATGGAAAGGTGGGGAAGAGAATCTAAGAAAAAGACAGGAGAAATGTTAACATTTACAGAGACAAAGACAAAGCAAGGTGATTAACTGGTGAGAAGGACATGTCCTCCAACCTCAGCAGAAAATAGGATTTTATTTGTGAATTACATGTCCTGTTTTTCATCATAGCTTCTTCATACATATGGAATAGCATATATAATCAGATATGTATGCGTTAAAACATATGAATGCACGGCCTTATCTTGTGCTTTGAAGAACATGGATTTCCATGCATGTATATGAAACCAGCGTGTCCCAAGGTGTCACTCCTTGGTGTTTCCTGGTTACTGCTCATGTTATTTTCCTGCTCAGGATTGGCATTGCTCTTAAAGGACTCATTTCTATGCTCATATGGCAACAAGATGCTTTCACTTTTCACATTTCTATGTGTGCTGCTATAGAAACGCCAACATAATGTATAAGAATTAAGCGCAATCGTGTTAAATTGTCAGGGCTCAGTGCTGACATAGCTTTTTCTATGTCTGTATAACAGGGTGGGAATGCATTTTTTGGGGGAGTGTTGTGGATTAATTTCTAATTGAACTGAACAGTGTGCTTTTGTTGAGCTGCACCACCACCTCAGTGTTGAGGCCAATCTCTCTTGCCCTTAATCACCCTTCTACCTCAAAACACCATATTCTTTTCTAATGGTCATTCATTTTGTTGGAGTTCACTCTCGCCCACCGGAGTAAAAATCAATGTAGTCCGAGCTGAGCTCAGTGGGTGGACAGAAAATGGCTGTTTCTAGCTGTTTCTTTCTCACTGACCAAAGATGAGGCTGGAGAAAACAAGCAAGTTCTGCAGTCAAAATTAAGGGCAAATTGTCCTCGTTATTAACCTTTTCAGTGGCTTCCACCTTTCCAACACTGAGACCCATCTAATTCACATCTCAAACCAACCATCCACATAACAAGAGAGCAGAGAAAGAAAGCTATCATTAGTGACTGAAGCAAAGAGAGATGCACAGCTCCCATATCATGTCCAGCCAATTACCTGTAAAGCTGATGTTCTTTCTCTGGAAACAACAGCCACTGAAGATGTCTTGGCAAATGCTCAGAAAACGAACATTGCTACACTGCTGAAGAAAAAGACGTATTGTCAAAGTATCTAAACATAATTTTAACAACTGACATCAGAAGACTAATGAGTGCACCTTAGTGTTTAGCTGTAAAATGCTCACTGAAACATGCTCTCATTAAGTGTGACCTCTCTGTCAGAGTAAAGCCCAGTGGTGAGTGTGTTATGTTGTAATGAGAGCTGGCTGTGGGCTGAGGATAAGGAGAAGAAAGATCAGGACACTGTGTCTCAGACACAAAGGGCAGAGGACTGATTCAGTCCAACCGGCCATACCACGCTGGAAAAGGGGGAAAATGCTTTGGCGCCATAATAACAGAAAGCTCTGTATATTTGTTAAATTACCAAATACATCCACAGAAAATGAAATGTCCACATAATTATCCAAAACTTAAATATGACCTTCAGTAATATTTAGACAGAATCAGGTCATTTGATATTTTTCATTCATTGAGAAAGTAATGAGAAGAACAGCAGGGATATTTAATTAAAATATGCTTAAACAGGCACAGTATATGTAGTATATCAATCACTTGAACCACTGGAGACTCTGCACAAACTAGAAATGTCAATTCTATCAATCAGCTAATGGGCTGAGAAAAGCAGTTTCATAAAGCAATTTCTAAACACTTGTGTTTTTGATTAATTCAGCTATTACTATATTTAGCAAAAGACATGGAATAAACACAAATAATAGTAATTTAATATTGTAAACATGGTGTTTATCTAAAAATGTTTGAATTCAAATGAATGAAATTTGAAATTTAAAATCAAATTTTATTTTGAAGTCATGTAATCATGTAATCAACGATGTAATCCCTCTCCTCTCCCCTCTCTTCTCTCATTAGGAACTAAAATAGCTGTCATCAGCAAACACTTGTCATTCTCCTCATATATTCAACCTGACTGAATCCCAACGAGAGGATTGTTTGTTTTGCAGGGTGACCAAAAACAACCTCTTCCCCCTTTCCTCAATTGCTCTTTAGTAGGCTACAGCAGGTAATAGGATGCGATGGGACTGGCTTCAGCAGGTGTCGGAGGATGGGGGAGTCAAGGTTGCCTGAGTCCAGTGTCAGGACCCTGATTGTGGCAGACAGGCTATCTAGATGTGCCCCTCAACCCAACCTGATCTGTGATTGGTTGGGACTGGCTGGATGGCTGTTGCAGATGGGGTCATCCTTCTCTAGTTGCCACCACGAGGACAACATCCTCCCCACTAACTACAAACATCCCAAGAGAAGGCAGAGAGGAGCAGGAGTGAGATACAACTGGGAGGATGAAAAATCAGAATGAATGTTGTTTAGAGAACAAGATTACCATGAACATCCCCGGAGAGAGAGAGGAGGGGTGTGAATAATTATGATAATACCCAATAATAATAACCTGTATTTACAGTAAAAGGTTGTTGTTAAGGTTTTTACAAACAAAAGCGCATCACAGAGAAGAACATACAAATACAAGCAATGAGACCAAACAGAAATCAGGAAAGGGAAAAACAAACACAGTGACATAAAATACAAGAAACTGTTAAAATGGAGCACACAGCTTTTTATTAAAAAAGGTTTTGGGATGAATCAAGTTACAGAATTTTCAAAAAATTGATGTAGGCCCAGCCTACACATCTTGGAAGGCCCTCT
Source organism: Macquaria ambigua (assembly GCA_008360985.2). Lineage (NCBI taxonomy): Eukaryota > Metazoa > Chordata > Actinopteri > Centrarchiformes > Percichthyidae > Macquaria > Macquaria ambigua. Next base: position 82,598 of record VMKM01000143.1, read on the forward strand.
TGCAGATATGTTTATAGCAGATTACTTATATATTTACAGCACGGAAATGAAAGACCTTAAAAATTAATAATATATATTTTTAATAAATGGAGAACCTAACATGGAGCCACTTCAAGTTGGCTAGCACATAGATGGTGCTCTGAAACATTTGCACCGAGTGGTGGAAGCCTTTTCTTAAAGAGACAACCATTTGAAATGATACACATAAAAGTTTATTTGAAAAGCTATAGGAGGCTCGTGCTATGTAATATGTTTTAATAGGCAGGTAAAATTTTGAGGACCCAAATAGGATATTTTGGAGTAATCCAGCATTTGCTATCTGTGAGGCATTGTGCAATAGCATGGATAAGCTACCTTTTGAGGATGTCAATGAGAAGTACAACTGAGTGTCATCAGTGTAACAGTGATTGTGTACAACAGAAGATTGTGGTTTTAGATGAACTGACTTAGAAGGACCAGTTATGTTGAAAACAGAAGAGGACAGAGAATGGATCCTTGAGGAACACCACCGCTGTCAAGATTAAATAATTAGAGACCTTAAAAATAGCAGTCTGATTTCTAAGTAGAGCCCTTAAAAAGAAGAGGAAACTGTGAATTTATTCTAGAGTGGCAAAGTCCACATAGGGAGGAGGTTGGGGTAAATGGATGGGTCATCAAAAAATTGGACTGTAACACGGGAGACCACATTTCATTTCCTGTTTTCCTACCAAATGTTCTTTTCTCTTAACCATGGCCGTGGTCGTTTCATAACCGCAACCATGTGTATGCAATGATGTATAAAAGAGTTTGAGAAGGAGCCAGCAGTAACAATAACTAGTTCAAATAATTGAAATAAATTGACTAACAGTAGCAAGAACATTTGCAATGTAGAGGAGACAAAAACTAAAAATGTTCAAGGTTGAAACTGGCTTAGAGAAACAAAGGTTTGGGTTGGATTCTCACTCCACCTTGTAGACACAATGAACCAAAACATTCTGTTATTTTGGGTCTAGATTCAGAATTGAGACAAGCGGGATTACTAACAGTGGAGAGATAAAAGCTCTTCGTGAGACAAAAGAGGAGGGGTCACTGAATATGAGATTTGTGGTATTAAAGAGACAAGTGCTGAGACAGAAGGAGGAATGGAGAGAGGCAGTAAGAAATATCCCTTCCTTGTGTTATTAATAGTCCTTTCCTGTAATAGTAATTAAAATTTGGATATAATCCATTTATCATTCTTTAATACATGTTGGAATTGTCAAAAGGTACAAAAGATTTCATTTTAGTACTAATGCATGTACTGCTTAAAGAACTAACAGGTGTTGTAATTATTTAGATCTGTTGCTTTTAAAGAAAATCAAAAATTACACCCGATCCTATCATTTAAACATTCTGACCTAACCATTTGACTCTATTGCAACAATATGTATACTGTACAGCAGTCCTAATTATTTTCTCCTAAACTTGAGCTTACCTTTTTTATTTCTGTCTGTGAAACTATTGTTCTTTGTCCTCTCCACCTGAAAAGAGGTTTGCCAGGCCATTATCTTTTGCAGTTTGTTGCTAATTCACTTGCATGGTGACATAAAGAAAACATAAATATCAGTCTTACCCTTCCTCTAACCTTGTAGAACCCTCTCAACCTGTCTTCCTCAGTCCAGACTCGTCCTTGGTGCCGCAGACGTCCCCATCACCCAGTCAGCTCTACCTGCATAAACCACCTATGAAAGTGCAGCTGTAAAGGATAAGGTCATATGTAAATGACTGCATTATAAGGTCAAGCGTCATTCTCATGAGAGAGAAGTGAGTCTCATGGGTTTTTATGTGGAGGAGAAATCCTGGATTGTAATTATCAAGCTTTACCATAATTTTCTAAAGACAAGATCATACATTCATTTACATCTGCAAGTCACACATTGTATACTGTGCAGTGTTTAAACTTTGGACTCCACAATATTTTCCCAATAATTTCTCTGCAGCTCACACACAAGCTGCAAAGTGCTCTTATTTTAAATTGCAGTCTAAAATTTGTGCCAAGAGCAGACAGTAGGTGTATATCATTTCAATAAATCTGAGTGAAGGAGACAAATTCACAGCTCTCTATCTCGACTCTGATGGATACAGAGGAGGAGGCAGAGAGCACTCAGAGGTCTGTCTGCAAGCCCTTTAACTCACCGGCTGTCTGCACTGTAGGTGTGGTGATGCTGCAGGAAAAGACATGATACACACACACACACACACACACACTCACACAGATAAGGTGAGTGCAAACACACAGGCATCCACACACATACACACACTTAAGGGCATATTTATGCAGACAGGGCATGTATATTGTACGTAAATGCCTTGTTAAGCCATAACTAACACACACACATCCTAACACGGTCAGTTTGGAGGCTGGGCCTCTATTGGGGCCCTCTGGATGACAAGAGAAGATGATCTGTCGGTTATTCCTCAGGCTGTCATCAGCTCAGGACATCAGTGTGGGGGTGGGGAGACAAATGTAATGATGGCAGAAAGTATCATATTATCTGGAAACCATTCTGGGCAAGAAACTTGAATATGTAATCAATTACTAAATACTAATTTAAAAAGTAATCACACAATTATTCCACAGCAAAAGTACACTACTGTTACACTACTTCCGATAATCAGCAGTTCTGTCAAAGGTGCCTTTAAATTACTCCAAAGCCTCCACACTCACACATCAGCGTCTGGATTTAACAAGAAATAGAAAACAAGGCTTTGTGGTTTAACAAAGCCTTGTTTTCTTTGATTTGGAGGTATTTACTGACCATCAATAGCTAGCTCAGCCCCGCTAACTCTAGAGATCGACTAGAGTTAGCTCAACTCTGATTACTTCCTGGTTACAAGCTTACTATGACAGTGAAAGCCACTGAAACATTTATGATGTGATAACTGTGTTGCAAATAGGTGGCTGCTGAGCTATTAACCTTATAAACAGTGCTTTTATAGGCCTTGTTTTGTACTGAACAGACTGAACATGTTAATGTCGGATTGTGGAAAGTTACAGAAATTGTCGCAGCGCCCGTTGATCCGACATCAGAAAGTGTGAGGTGAGGAGGTTTCAGAAGCTACTGGATCTTCCAACAAGCAGTTCAGACAGAGTATACTGGCGCTTTAAATAATACAACTTTGGAGTTACCAGAAGGTGCATTCCTCGTTATCGGGAGTCGCATTTAATCTCTTTTGCTATGAATGCGCACCAAGCTAACATGTCCCAGATGTCACTCCACTGAGCACACAGAGATGAAACTGTTATCAGCCCTCCCATCAAGCAAACAAGCTAATGCCCCAAATTGTCAGTGTTACTGTGATTAGTCTAACTGTAATGCAATTACTGATTTTCAAATTGTAATCTCTATACTACTCATTACTGAAAAAGTAATTACATTACTGCTACTGCCAAACACTGACTGGGAGTAGGGTTCATCATTTAGCTCCAGCCGCTGCTCAGACAACTGGCAACTTCTTTTAGTTACATAGGATCCCTTTGCTGTCCTGCTGAGTGTTTGAGGTTGTGGTAATTATCAGAGGAATATTAAATTTGATGTTGTGTCATGTGTGTGTTTGTGTGTGTATATGAGGGTACACGCTGAGCACAGGCAGACATGTTGCAGAGTGATGGAGCCTGTGCTGAAGACACTAAGGACAGGTAAGAAGTCTTTGTTTCGCATTTTCTTTCTAATGTATTAGGATATGATTTTATACCCCCTATTGCCTAGCAACACAAACATCGCCAGTGGTAATCATGTCAGTCCAATTCATTGACTCTAACAATGATTCACCAATAAGTGGCATGTTATGATCAAGCTTTAGGGATAAATGGATACCAAGAAAATTAAACGAGGTCCCAGGCCTGTGATAAACTAATGGAACTCAATCGGGTTCTCTCTCATTAAAGTGATAATCAACTACGTCTGCTGAAGTTGCATTGATTGGAAAACAGTTTGAGTGACAGCCATGCTAACCTCAGGGGCAGTTAGGATGAGTCATGGTGAGTGGGACTTTTGAAGCATCCTCTGTGTCACTTGTCATATCCTGCCTCCTCGCTGTGATCCGGTGGGACACAGCGGGTCACATGTCGTGACACTGTCCAAATGATCCACAAGATGATGGCTAGGTTCATACACTTACTTATTTACTGCAAGGCATTTAATGACTAGTATGAGCAAGGGAAAGGAAGTAAGTGTGTACACAGGTTTACTTTTTATACAGCTTAATTTTTTTGAAAAATATATGTTTATGATGATGCTCCTGCACTTATGTGTGATGTTTGATCAGCACTTCTTCCTCCAGAAAATTCATGCTTACATTACTAGAGATCTATTGCCACATCAGCCCCGGCCTCTCTGCCTCTCTTCTCCCTCCATCTGTGTGCAAGGTTTAGAACACCGATCTCTCCACCCACGGTTTACTCTGAGAAAGTTGCTTCCGCCCACCTATGGAAACACTTTCCCTCAGTAAGTTATTAAACACAACTCCCCCCAGTCATGGCAATATTGGCTCATCACCTGTGTGTGTGGTTTCATTTCACTTTCATAAAACTAAATAGAATTCCCCGTGGTGAGGAAAATATTTGTTCACCTTTTGTGTGATTCGAGGTTTGTGCGTGTGAGTGCATTTGTGTGTGTTTGGTGTCATTGCCCGCTGGCCATCCATATTGTCCCTCTGGTGTAAATACATAGTGATGAGTGGAGGAGAAAGGCAAAGTAGAGGCACAGCGGTGACTCGAGTCAGGTGGAGGCGTCACAGTGACGTAAAGCACAAAGATGACATTCTGCTAAACAGCAGCAAACAAAAAGATATAATGATCTTTATATTTTTCTGTCAATAAGTTAGATTTTCAAATGCGAAAGTTGGCGAACGGCCAAAACACAAGACAAATAACCTCCTATTTTAAGCAGCAGCACATTAACGAGCTGTAAGCTGTGTCAGTGTCCGGACAGCAGTGCACAATAGCGTTCGTCGAAGCGGACCTAAATGTTCTCCTCTCAGCCAAGTGAAACCAGACTGCAGTCTGCCATTGATTTCTCATCCTGGATAGTGACTAACTACCTGAGGGCTGATGTTATCGCTGAGCGAGGTTGTAAAGTTTACGTTAAACTGTTGCTGTTTCTATTGAGCAGCTTACAATTTACAGCACATGGCAGGATGTTTGTTTCCTGAGTTCAGTAGAAACTGACCTTTGACCTTTGTTTCTCTCTTTCAACCCATCCTATAGTTGTTAGTATATCTCTAGACCAGAGTTGTTGACCAACAGACCAACATTGCCATCCCTACAACCATGCCGCTAGCGTAGATAGGAAAATGTTGTTGAAAGCTGTGATTTAAAATTTCTCCTGCAATTTTGCTGCAATTACCTTTTCCCTTAAAATCTACTAGATATGTATTATCATGAGTAAAGTATTATCCTTTGTTTGCATACTACTCTACTATACTAAATAATAACATTGCTGAAATAAAGAATATCTGTGTGCATTGGTGATACATAAAGAAACAAAGAGAGAGAGAGAGAGAGAGAGAACCTCTATGTCAGTGGCTTTGTGTCTCCCATCACCACCAGTAATCCCCTGATCCCAAAGGCCCAGTGGTGTCTCTCAGTAGCTGCCCCTGCAGGTGCCTGTCTTACTATTATTCTTATTAAAGGGTTCGGTGTTGTGCATTCCCCAGGTCCCTGCGCAGGGGGAAGGCTTAGCAGGTGCAGAGCCAGACACTTATCCTTTGAGCTAGGTAGGGAGTTGGTTAGGCAGGTAGGGGGTTAGACAATCAGCCACCGAACGGTTGTTAAGCCAGCCAGAGCGAGGTTTAGTCAACAGATTGCTGGTATAACTTCTCTTAGCAAGCCAGAGAGGTAAGCCAGCATGCCAGACAATTAGGGGTTGAAGAGTGAGCAAGGCAGCTATCCAAACATGCGAGGAAGCCAAGCAGACAGACAGGCAGGGATAGAAAAACTGTAGAGGCAGGTGTAGAACTAGGCTGGGCAGTGTCACACTGTCTGTCTGTCTGCCTGTCTGTCTGGTGACTTGTCAGCCTAACTGTCTGGTGTTTGTGTGCGTGGAGAAGGAGGTGGCAGCTGCAAAACAGCACATGAGGGAAATCACTGTCAGGATGCTGGAGATGTGTGTCAGCCCTGACCCCAGAGGATGACCAGTTGGATTAGCAGGCCTGCATCATGTTGTGACACTCTGTGGTGCATGTGGGTGTGGACATGTGGATGGCAGCACTGTATCGGTGTGTCTCATCTTGTGTGTGTGTACGTGTGTTTGGTGGAGAGGATATGAATATCAACATGTCACCATACTGACAGAGTGAAAGCTTGGTTCCAAATTATCTTTGAGTGCATTGGTGATCACGCACATGTGTGACTTCATGACATCAACAGGTCTATGTTTGTTTGTCTTGTGAAGGGCTAATTCACAAACTAAGCCTGTCATTACACGCACAAACATATAGCAGCCAATAGGCTTAGTAGTTTCATCAATATTCTCCACTTTGCTGTTATATTGATGTTTGCTGTCAGAGCAGCAATCTTTTCCACTTTTCAGGAGACCAGCTCAGTATGTGAGGTCACTGCAGTATGTTAAAATGTTTAACCTTGTCTGCTGACCTTCCTGCTGCTGTGAAGCAGGAGGCATCAAAATCATTTTGTGTTTTATCTGCAGTAGGACAGCAAGTGCTTCTAAAAAAATAAATATTAATTAATGTTCCTGACTAGAAAACATATTTTGAACATCCTGTAATTTCACTTTTGTGCTGTAGAGCTATGACGTGGACTAAAATGTCTAAAAACAGTTACTATGAAACATCTCCTTCTGTGGAAATGTCCATAGAAATCATTTTTTTTCTCTCTTTACGGGCAACATTTTTTTACCCAAACTACACAATAAGCAACAGATTTTTGCTTATACTTGTAGTGATACCTCTAGCCATACACATCGTTTTGGTTTTATTTAGTCAGGGACGGACTCACAATGGTTGTCAATGGCATTTAGTTTTAGGTGCTTGCAGTACAGTAAAATAAAACACTACATTACAGTACTAGATATTTGTAGGTTCAGTACTATATCAATGCCAAGATTCTCAAATGATTGCATCTTTTTTGTGACTAAAAGTTTTTTTATTAAACAGAAAGAAAACATATAAGAACATGCACAGAAGGGCAACAGACAATATAGATATAAAGACAATTAAGGAGGTACACAGGAGGCCTCCGGGAAGAGTAGTGTTTATTTTGTGTCTTGACAAAGACCCTCTTCTTCTTCTTCTTCTTCTTCTTCTTCAAACCAAGGAGGTGCTGTCTCTTATTCCATGGACACAACTCTTACCATTTTAGTGTCAACTCCAGTACATCATGTCCAAGTCCAGTCTTACCATTCAACCGTCCAACATTATAAAATGTGCATTTAGTGTATTCGTGCAACACAAAAATGCTCCCTCTGGCCAGCCTGTGAACTCTTTCTGACAAAATGAACTGCCTGATTTTCCATAAACACCTGAACCTCTTGGGAAGGACGAATTCAGAGTGAAAATTTCCTCATGACATGCCACGTAATGTGAAATGAGCGTCTGACACCTAACGGCATAATAAAGTCTATACTGCCATAATGCCAAGCTCTATGATACCATAAGCTTGTCTGATAGCAGAGCTTATATGTTGTCAGACGTCAAATGACGAGCTGTAAACGTCTTCCAAGTTCACGTGTTGTGAAGACACGTTTGTATCAGTGTTTACGGGCAGAAATAAAGAACGGCACAGGTGAATTTTGATGAAAGCTATAAAGACAGACATGTCAGGGTAGCTTTAAGGTCAAGCATTCAGAACAAATGGTATAATGTTGTAAGGCATGTAGTCCAGGCAGCCTGAGCTAGTGTTTCAGTATGCTGCCAGAGCACTGCGTCTGAATCTCCATAGAGGAGGTGTCAAATGGCCTCTGCAGCAGTTACTATCCAGACCTGCACTGTTACTGGATACCTGCTGCTGTCACAGCCTGCTCTGTGAGTGTGTATGGATGTCCACATGCAGAGAATGTTGTCTATGTTCCTTCTTGCGTACCTGCCTGTGTTTGCATTGATGTATGCTATATCTCATGCGCATGAATATACTTCTGTATTGTGTTTTGTGTGTATGTTTGTCGCCTTTGCCATATGCACAACGACAACTCTCCACCCTGATGGAGCTATGGTGTTTGTGTCTGCATCAACTATGCTTGTATTTTGCAAAATGTCCTTTTAGTAGGTAGAGAATGTGTTATATGTCTTTGGAATACACTTTTATGTGTACATGTATTGCCCGAACCTGCCTGTAGCAAAAACTTCCTCTTGAGGATAATAAACTATCTATGCCCTCTTCATGTGCTTACTGGGAAATATGTTTGAGTTTATGGACTTCGTATCCCCCTCCCTTCGAGAGAGGCAAGGCATCATAGAAGTATATCAACTCTGGCAGACTGTGTTGGCCATGATGATGAAACAGACAATAGCCAAGCCTCTTATAGCCCCTCCAGAGGGAAATACCCATAAAAGGTTAACAAAAGTCACCTCTTAGACGGCTCTCACAGTCTATTAATCATGTTAAGATGATTACGTAAAGGGAATTATCTATCAAAGTGGGCTCAGGCAGGGCACAAGAGTAATTTAGGCTTCTTTAAGCACTGGAACTTGGTTGGAAATGCTTTTCATGGGCACAGACGAGCCCAACTTATCCGTGCAAACAAAGGCTGCATAGAACGTCACAGAAACCAGAAGTTCAGTGGTGGAAATTCCAACTAAATATCTTGACATTTTTCTTCTTTAGGTCTCTACGGTTACATTATATGTCTTTTAGATTCACAGACCTCTGTCTCTGTGGAAAATGATCAATATCTCTACAAGTATAGTTACTAATCACTGCAGATTAAAGCTGCACCAATCAATATTTTTGTATTAAAATGGATCAAATGACTATGTGTAATGTGATAATAATAATGTTAGCTGCTCAGCGACAAACCACTGTTTATCACTTAACTCTACAGCTCTCCTCAGCTCCACAGAGCATTTTAGCATCTTTCAGCTCATGGTTTTGGTTTTATAACCAGCAACTTTACTATTTTGGTTTACTCGTACTGCTCTTATTAACCTGCCCAGCACCAAGGAGAGCATCTATCTAAACAGATCTAAAAGGAGAGTGGGTATTGGACTAACACTTACTCCCACTGAATGCTAATGTTGCTCAGTGACTGCTGGATGTGTAAATAGGCAACTGTTTGCTAACACGCATGCCACAAAATATGTCAGTGTTGTGTATTTAGCTTGTTCCGCTGCCCCCAAGTGGCAGGGAAGCTGCAGTGTCGACAGGTGCCGTTTTCGGAGAGGGGTCCAGATCGGGACGTGTCGGAACCTTAGGAGCATCAGCTGTGTCGATCGGAGTGTCGTCAGACAGGGTCACGTAGCGGTTGGAGAGGCTTAGGTGAGGGGGTGAGGCAGCCCCGTCCGAGTCTTTCTCGCGGCCGCGGACCACCACTTCGGCCCGGGATGAATGATGGTTAGGTGTCAAGCAAGAGGAAAGCTGCGGACAGGTGGTGGGGTCCCACAGAGCTGTGTCCTGGATGGCTGCACTTAGAGAGGCAATCCGTTTGGACTGCCCAGCAGCCACGTCCATGAAGCTGGTCGCAAGAGGGTCTTTCTTGTGCAATATCTTCCTTAAGGTCAGCGATCTTTCTGTTTGCTTTCTGCAGTCCTCGCACAGCATAGTTGGCAGCGTTGTTTGGCTAAGCCACCAGGCTAAAAACAAGCCTGGCCAAGTGAGTTGCCGGAAGCAAAGTGTAATCTAATTGGAAATCAGGCAGGGATGGCTCTTAAAACCAACAAAGCTGTGATAAAATGGTAGAAAACTAGTAAAACTGCTAAGATCAAATTCCCATCAATAGTAAAATGTTAAGAATATAGCTTAAAAGCGACACTAAACACAAGTCGTGGCTGCTGCAGGAAGTGCAGTAATAATAATAATTCAGTTGCATTATTATTTGATTGATTGCTTTGTTTATTTGCCCAGCCCACATGGTCTTACGAGATACTAGACAGCAACAACAACTAGGATGGCCACATGACAAATCGTAATATACATTTCCACAAATTCAAAAAGAGAACATTTCAATACATTCAATTTCCATTAACGAGCCAACTCGACATGTCACCTATGACAACCAAAACAAATCAGCTTTCTTCAATCAAACTTACCTCAACTGCCAGTGGTGTGGTACCAGTTCTTTACTGAGGACCTCTGACCTAAATGAAATGTTATATAAGGGTCTGTGTAGTAATCCTCTTTGAGCGTAGTTTCTTAGCTTTGGCTTATTCCAAATCTCCTCCTTCCGTTGTTCCTTATGGATCCTTAATAGTTTTGGTTTGACTTAATTTAGATTACACTGCAAATTATTCCTGAAAATAAAATGTAAATCAGAAAGTGACCTCTCTTGGCCAAGAATAATTGTGTGCTCCCAGTTACCATCTTTTTGGTCAGCCTTTCCTCCTTCAACTGGACAAGTCAGTTCCACAGCAGAACTATTTCATATCTCTGCTTTACAAGACATGACTCCCATCCCATGTCCCCTTCAATAGCCCACTTAGCAGTATATTTATGCACGCCAAGAAAGCACCTCATGGCTCAACTCTGGATAGCATTACTGTCAGGAGTATATTAAAATCCCCACACTACTGCAGCATAAAATGAAATTAAAGCCAACATCAAATCATAAAGTGTAATAATAATAATATAAGACTTTTAAAGGGGTCATACTGCTTGAGTACTTTTACCTGTGATACTTAAGTTATTTTTTCCTGCTAATACTTCTGTACTTTCGAACTTTTGAATGATGGGCTCAGACTAATTAAGCTTGAGCTTGGAGTGCTAGCTAATATAGGCTGTCCAATTTTCTGCTTATTTATCTCAAATTGTCTCTAATAATAATACAATATTAAAAGTATTTCAGTGAACAAAGTTTTTGTGACTTGAGCTACAGCAGAAGCAACCAAATGCTAATATTTGTGTCTGGGTTGATGGTTCCAGGTTAAGTATTTTGAATTTATGTGGCTTATGTGAGATAACACAGTTTTTGTGAGTAAGTTTATGTTCAAATGTGTGTGTGTGTGTGTGTGTGTGTGTGTGTGTGTCTCACAGCACAGGGGGCCCTCACCTGTGGGTGCAGCCACCCTGTCTCTGCACGGTGAGAGACGGCGGGCTGTTCCCCGCTGCTTCTCTGATGTCATCACCACTCCCCCGCAGAGCAGGGCTGCATGCCTCTGTCTGCAGGGCGCTGATTGTTGTGGCATCCTCTCTTTCTCCTCCTCCTCCTCTTACCCCTGTGCTTCCTCCACACCATCTCTCCTCCATCTTTGACTCCCCATGGTGGCAGTTTGAGTTGACATTCCCAGCGTATGCCTGAGGGCTTTCAGCAGGACATTGTCCTTTTTCATACAGGAGGGCTGATGAAAAGGGAGACCACCTACGTGTGCAGTTCAGTCAACAAATAGAACATCAAATTTTAAGTAGAAATAAGTGACATTCTGATTTCATGTTTTATTGTCATAGTTAGATAATATAAAGATAAGATCAGATTAAACTGAAATGAGTGATGTGCTGATATCGTACAGTACACTTAGAGTGTGTTATGCACTGAAATATTAGGCGTATTCCAAGTGTTTATCTGTGGATATTAGGCGAAAAGAGAAAAACTTGTTTGCAAAAAATGAAAATCATTCACCAATGATAAAAACCTAATTGCTGTGTAGTGAAGAGGTACAAATCTGTTTTAAAATTGTATACGCACAAATATTAGTTTCGAAACATGTGATGTGGCAGAAGAATGGGAGAAATTCAACCACAAAAAAGACCAATCTGAAAACAACAGAATTTATATAATATTAAAAAAAGACACAGTATATCCATAAACATCATAAGATCTTCTTTTCCTTCCTGCCTGCTGATTTAAGACCCACAACAGCCCCCTCTGTGTTATTTCTTTCCCTCTTTTCCACTCCCCTCTTCCCCTTCCCTCCCATGGGTTGTTTGCCTGATTGATATAAAATGCATTGCTTTTGAATCTTTAATTCTCATTAAACCAAAGTGTTCAAGGCCTGTGTAATGGCTAGCAAATTCAAAATTGCCATCAATTATCGCTCTAGACCTCTCATTAGAGATTCTGGCCACAGTTTTGGGCTGCTGCTGCTGCTGTCCCCGACAGGACGCTGGCAGGTCCGCCTCCACTAATAAGAAAAAAAAGTGCAAAGTCATAGAGAGGGGGAGAGGGAGTGCCACACAATTCCTCTCTTTTTCTCTCATTTGCTCATTTTTATCTCTCTCTCAGTTGGTGTTAAAGCTGTTACATTACACAGGCAAATGGACTTGGAGAAGATAATAGCGGTTATAAGCTATTCAAAATATTCAGTCCCAAAAATGTGACTAATTACTTTGGATATAGCAACAGACCCATCATGGCATGCACTGCAGATGTATCAGATATTCATTTTTAAAGTGTGTCAGTGTAGCTTCAAATAAAAAAAAAACAGTACTAATAGTTTTATTTATAATCTTAAAGATGGTAAACATGTGCTTGTCAATTGATGCCTCCTAAAACCAAATTTCTCATAGATCAGCTGAGTGAAGTGATTCCCCTTCTCTTCATTGAAGTGAGATAGGGCAGGTCATTCCACTGTTTTGGAGTCACATAATTCATGAAAAAAGTTGCCTGTTGGCGTAAGTCTTTCTACTTGTTTCAAGATGATTTCCAAACACTGTGAGAGAAAATTTCACTCCTCGGTCTGAGAGTTTGAGAGAGGGCAGAGTTGATGCACGGCCAACTGATGATCCATGGACTCACAGTCATTCTGAATAGCACTGAGTTACCAAATTAATTGAATGCATCAGCTGTAGGCGATTTCCTCTGCTGACTGTCACAGACTTCCGGACGGGGCCGAGCGACACGTTTTGGACCTTATGGGAAGCGATTCATCAAGATGAGTGAAGAACGCTTGCCTTGATTTTGCTACGGGGACTGGAGAGCCTCTCAGAATGCAGATCAGAGTCGCTACTTTGCTGTGTGTACAATGAAGGAAACACACTTATACTCTCTCTCTCTCTGTTACACACACACACACACCACATTGCGTTTGCCAAGCCCAATCAACAGGACCCCTGGGGAGCAAGAAGGGGAGAACCAAATTCAATCAGGCTATTGATTTGAGGGTGTGTTTGAAAATGGAGGGGAAGTGTGTATGTGCTCGTGTGTGTGTATCCTCACACTCAACACCATGTGAAGGCCCACTTTTGTCTAAAACAACCCTACAAGTACTTCTATTTAAAGGACTATCAGCAGTACGGCTGCAGCTGGAGAGCTCTCTTGTTTTTTGCGCTGCAGCCGTACAGTTACATCCTCGAGCAACGTCCTCCAGGATACCGTGTGAGTTAAACTAAGGCTGACGCGCTTCAACCCAAGCTTTGCTGAATATCAGCATTACTACAAAACATTGCGGCGAGGGCCTCATTTACAAAAGTCTACCCTCGTGTCATAGACACTAAAGGGGACATATGCACAAATATGAACAGACAGCTGGTTTTCTGAACCCGCAGGTTTGGTATTGTGATATGCTGTGTGTTCTTTTATGACAGCCTGACTGCTGCTGTTTGTTTCAGAGACAGAACAGTTGTTTGATCTGTTTGGTGTTTTGGAGCCTCCCAACTAAAGCATGTTTTCTGATTTACCTCACCTCTATGTTTTTGCCCCCAAGTCAGCACATACCTGACCTGTACACATTTATGCTAATCTGATGATAACTGTAACTGACAGTATACGATCAGCCATCACTGTGACTCCTGTCCGACAAGACATCTGTACTGATGCATAAAACTGAGCGATAAATTTTCTTGTTACTACACAACACCATGTCTGGGTATAAGGGGGCAGGATGAAGAGGCAGAAAGTGTGCCATGATAAATGTTATGCCCCCCGGAATGAGGCAGTAGTTTATGTATGGAGGGAGGGGAGCAAATGATCTCTTTTTACTAGTGTGCAGGTGGTGTGATAAATCTCCCACCCCAGTGGCCATTTTAAGAGCAGCTTGGCCTGTTTTTGCAAACCCTCAAGACTTGGCTCTCTTTGGAGAAACAGGCAGGGACCAGAAATGCACTCTGTATATTCTTAGGCTTAAACTGTATATTCAAACATTACGTTGCTACAGTCTGGCACATTTTACTGCAAGAAAAATGGGACTGTTGCTGTTCAGAACAGAAGCAGGAGTGATTTGCATGCTGGAGTGTTTGGGTCCAGTTTCCTTTAAAAAATTCACATTCTGAATAAATAAACTGTAAGTAGCCACAGAATGAAATACTGACAGTTCTTTTAATCAATACAGATATTCATTTTAAAGAAATTATTCAACATTTTGGGAAATAGACCGATATTTGCTTTCTTTTTCGAGTTAAATGAGAAGATATGTGCAAAGCTGAAGACGAGAGGTGATTAACCTAGCTTAGCAAGACACGGGGGCACCCCATTGTGAGCAGGTTTTAAAGGAATAGTTTAACATTTGGCAAATACACTTATTCACTTTCTTTCCAAGAGATGGATGAGAAGATCAATCCCACTGTCATATCTGTGCGTTAAGTATGGAGCAAGATTCAGGAGGCAATTAACTTAGCGTAATGACTGGAAGAAAGGGGGAAACAGCTAGCCTGGCTTTGTCTAAAGTTAAAAAATCCACAAACCAGCACCTCTAAAGCTGACTAACTAACAGGTTGTACCCTTTTCTTTATTCTGAAGTCAAACAGAAATGTAAAATGACAATTTGGGGTTTTAGGGTGCTGTAACTATTGACGAACAACAGCCAGGTGCATTGCCTTCCCCTGAGTCTTGTCACACTGAGGTTGCCAGGCAACCAGCGCTATAGCGGGATGACACAAACAAGATACAACATGTTAATTTAGAGGTGCTGGTAGGGATGTTTAGGAACTAGCTATTTCCACCTGCTTCCAGTCTTTACGCTAAGCTAAGCTAATCACCTCCTAACTCTGGCTCCATACTTAATGCACAGATATGAGAGTGGTATTGGCCTTCTAATCGAACTCTCGGAAATGTTGAACTATTCCTTTAAAAAAGCAATTATTTTCAAAAATGTTTCCAATGCTTGTTCAAATTAGTCTTGTTCACCTTTCAAGGCTGATTTATGCTGGATAAATTTCAAGATTTAAAGCCCTTAATGCTCTGCTCTATCATTGTCTAAAGTAGGCCAGTGTGCTGTCATGATGACATGATGTGACCTTGGCAATTGACCCCTGAGGTGAAGGTCACCCTTCCAATGCTGTTCATTCAAATTTGTTTCTCACTAACGCTTAAAAAATACAACTACATCCTCTTTTGATGCATGTTCAGTAGGAAGCTGCTGAAGATGGTGGCACAGATGTCCCAATAAAACAGTTGTCATTGAAAATAAAACTGTCATCCACATGAGTTACAGCTCAGCTATTTATTTCCAGGTGAAGGAACAATGTACTTTTCCTGCACGCATTGATTCACAAGGACTCGTAGGCATGGCACCGTGTGTTAGTCCTATTCTCTTGTTTACCTCTTTAGACTGGACACAAGAGGAAATCAATACTGTTCTCTGACAGGTCAGTAAACAGCCTCCATCTGATATTTACTGGTGTCGAGGTTCAGTGGCCCTCCTCTTGCTACCGTCTCCATCTACCCCACCCGTGTTTAGATTTCTGCCCAAGCCGAGTCACTCCATCACTGGGCCTTCTCGCTGACATATCCCCCCTTCTCCTCCTGCTGCTATCGCCCATCAGGGTGGCAGGGTCTTTAATCGATGTGGAGCCAAATGGGTCCTGGAAAAGGCCATTTAGCCTGGGTTGTTGACACTGCTGCTCAGACAAAATGATAAAGCTTCTTGTTGGAGATAAGAGGAGGCAGGGAGGCTAGCAGAGACAAGGACGAGACAGCAGACATAATGGGGGATCTGGGGTGGGGCCTATGTACTGTATGTGTATAGTGTGTACATGTATGCATGTGTGTACCACCTGTAAACCATTAAAGCTTGACTGAATGCATACTCATTCAATACAAATACAAATTCACGTATTAATATGTAAACACAGATGAAGCACCTACTTAGGGGATGAGTCACTCAAGACTGTTCTTTAAGGTTGTGCTGATCTTATTTTTTAGTATTTGCATTCCTCCATCAGTGCTCATTTTCCAATGTTCAAATACTGACATTCTTTTTTGTCAAAACTGTATGATGATCAACTTTTACCTGCTTTGTAATCTTGCCTCAGTTACAATATGCTAAAGCTTCCCTGTTTTATAGTTATTTCATAGGGCATAGTTGAGTATATCAGTGTCAACATTGTGTCACTCTCTGTTTAATGCCAATCAACTGACACCCACAGGAATAAATAGAAGTTTCTACAAGGAAAGAATCCCTTGAAACCATGTTGCCCAACAAACTATTTTCAAGCACATGTCTCACTTGGGGCACTGTTGTTGTCAAGACAGCTGCCTAACAGCTAGGTGCCACACTGTGAGCAACTGTGATCAGAGCCCTGCAGGCATACACCAGTCAAGTTTTCATGTGGATGGCATGAAGATTGGTGTTACCTTAATCAGCTGGAAGGTTTGTCCACAATGTACTACTGTATGCACTATGTGGTTATTACATACCTCCCTTGTGGCAGTGTCTTGTTTGCTTCTTATGCTGGTTTGCCATCTTTAAAATCTCCTGATGAAAAAAACAGCTAAAATGTGTCCAAACATATATAGAACGATTTGTATCACACAAGGAGTTAGCAGTTGGTTGCTAACTTTATTAACTAAATCAACAATAACAAGACTAAGCATCTGCAGCCATGCTAGCAGTTCTGTGAAGCTGTACTTGAGCTAAATGCTCACATCAGCATGCTAACATTCTTACAATGATAATGCTAGCATGTTGATGTCATTCATCCTCTAGTGAACCTACAGACTAACACTGCCATTCCAAGAGCCTGGCAGCTAGCCTGGCTAAAATCCTTCTAATGGTTTGCCAGAACTTTTACTGTGAAGCAGCTGCAGTAAGTGATGTGTTTGCATTTGTAGTGTGTAACACTGAAATTACAGCAGAAACAGAAGAGAGCAGATCAAGAAAGCTGTGAAGCTCCTATCTGAAGGAAAGAACAAAGCAATAGAAGTGATCTTGTTTGAAATGTCCAAACAATTCCACTGATACACAGCAGCTTTACAATGACTGAATGCTGAACTTTTAAAAATAGCACCTTGTCTCTCATCAACCGCATGACCACACATGTTGAGCCAATCAGGTCACAAGGCAGAGATCATCATAGTTTGGCTCTGCTTGGGAGCACGGCCGTATTATCATGGGTCAGCACATAACCCTCTGCTGTGAGGATCCATGGAAAATACAGATGAGCGCAGCATGGCATGGCACGCCAGGGAATTTCAGTTTTGTTTTAAATAAAGTGCAAATAAATGTAAAAAAATTTGTACACAAAGTATGTGGTGCAAAATAACTGGGGAAATGTGATCTAGACAGCAGTAAATGAATGCTTTCTCTATTCAGCTTTAAATCATTAAAGTGAAGTCAGACATCTATAGTCTAGTAGTTTATAATAGAGCAATGAAACAAAGCATTGGAGAGGACATATGGCCACATTTTCTTCATGTTTATCTGCGTCACAGCCACCATTGTTGAGACAGGAAGGAAAGTATGATCTCAGTGCTGTAGAAAGAAAGAATAATAAGAGAGTCTACAGTTAAAGTGGAAGTTTTACTATAGGTATGGCTTGATCAACTGTATATATACTGTATATATCAGAGTATCAGAGGTTGAAAGGCCAAGTGAGAGGGAAACAGAGAAAGAGACAAGGCAAGCAAAAAGCCCTTACTCAGACAGAGATAACACTCTATTGGGGGAGTTTGAGTGTGAGGATGGAGCATCTGCTCCTGCCCACTGGGCCTCCCAGCTAGTGCAAGCAAACACTCACACTCTCACACACATACACACATACACACACACACACACACACACACACACTCAGAACCAAACTGCAGCTGATTCTAATGAGGCCGAGGCCTGCTGGGCAGCAGGATGGCTGTTCCAGCCTGTCTCTGCCTCTCTGATTCTTGTCCCAAAGCTCCTCACACGTCATCCACTGTTTCACACCATCCGCACTGTTTTACACTGTTTCCTCCCAGCGATGGCTCTTCAGAATAGCCTCACATTAACAGACTTGACTAGACTGGACTAGAATACAATAGAATACAATAGAAGAAAGGCATCAATTGCTTTCTTTCAGCTTCACCCATTATTTTCCCATATCAGGACATCCTGAAGTAAGTGCAACAGTACACTTATACCATAACTATTTACCAAAGAAAAAAATAAAGTGTTAAAATTTTGCTTTAGCTAATGAAGTGAGTATAATTAATTTAATTGTCATTTAGTTTGGTTGTTCAAATAGCATGAAGCTAATTGTTGCTATAATATTGCAGTCTAAAACAGGCTTAAGACTAATTTAGAGCTATGAGCTGACTGGAACAAAAAGCAGTGTACAGAGTACCTCACTTAACCTATTTGCACTTTACAATTTGATTAAAAAGACTGGCGCTTACCTGTGGTGCAGTTCCCAGCAGTGGTAGTTCTAACTTGGCTCCAGCAGTGGAACTAACTAGTGAAGGGTAGTGTAATTGTAACCTCCACACCTGTTCCTTCTGGTGAAGTTTCTCACTGGCTGGTGGAAAAAAGTGACTTTTCAACTGCCTACGAGTGGAAGCACACGGCTGTCTGTGTCTGCTGCCTACCCACACTGCAAAAAGGGCAATTCAAGATCATATCAGAATATAAGAATTAGAATATTAAACCTGTTTTAAATCCAGTTTTTAAGCCAGAGGTGACACTGCACACTAATATCGCAAACACCTATTAAGAGAAAAGCAAATGGCCTAGGTGATGTCTAGAACCATTTCTACAGTAAGTAAGCAACATCATATCATATTAAGGTTTAAAATTTAGTAGTATTTAAAGATGTAATCCTTAATTTTTTTATAAAATAAAAACCCCATTTTTGATACTGGCACGATTTATGGTCAGGATTTTTTCTGCAATAGCCATTGAATGTATTTACATTCAGTAATTACCTCTCCATATAGTAGTTTTTATTGGTCACCATCAGGTGTGAAGAAGCAGGAACAATTCTGACTATTAACTCCTAAACTGAGCAGAATTAAAAGGCAAATAATCTAGTTGACAAAACGTCAAAGTTTTCACATATCTCAACATCTACTTGAATGACTGACACAAACTTTTCAACAGACATTCATGGTTCCCGGGCGATGCATGCTGATGACTTTGGTGATCGCTTGACTTTCCTTTAGTGCCACCAGCGGGTCGACATTTTTGGCTATTGAAATATCTCTACAACTGTTGGATGGATATCCATGACATTTGGTACACACATACATGGTCCCCACAGGATGAATGTAATAACTTTGATCCCCTGAGTTTTCATCTAGCACCATCATCAGGTCAAAATTACAATCTGTCCAATACTTTGGTTTATGACATAATACCTGCAAGACTAAAGACATTCCAATCAGCCTTAGCAGTAGGCTACTTTGTGTTTTGTGCTAATTAGCAAATGTTAATAAGCTAAACTAAGATGGTGAACATTGTACACATTATACCTACTAAATGTTAGCATGTTAGCATTGTTATTGTGAGCATGTTAGCATACTGATGTTAGCATTTAGCTCAAAGCACCACTGTGTTTCAGTGCAGCCTCATTTGGCTGTTATCTCGTCTTCTCTCTGTTCTCCCTTCTCCCTCTTCTTTAAGAAATCAAGATTATTTTTGCTTAACCTACTGGCAGATTGTTTTGTTTGATACCAGTGGATTTCTACAAAATATAAAAGCTTGTTCACAGAAGGGGATTTGTTTGCAGTGTCAGGCCAGAAGTTAGCAATGGAGTTAGCAGCTAGTGACAATGGCTGCAGTCTGGGGAAAATAAACCACAAAAAAAAGTTAAATAAAGAAATAAATCCTTTTTTTTTTTCTCCCATAGATATCCACGCTCCTTCTGCAGGCTCACTGATGTGTTGCATTGTTTGGCTCGAAAGGGCCTGCCCATTTTATCGCATCCAACAGCTCATTCAGTCTCTTTGAGTCTCCTTCATGCCCACTATTCATTCACTCCAACTCTCTCTCTATCTCTGAGTTTCTCCATCAACCGGAAGGATAAGCCCAAGCAAATCTGCCTAAAGCCTTTGCCAGGCTGATGGTCTCATAGGAATGATACCTATTCCCTCTCATTTCAAACGACACTAATGGCATATTGACATGCATGCAGATTAACAGATTATTGTATTTGTGTGTGTATGCTGGGTGGGGAGTGCACACCCATATCAGTGTATAATCCAACTTCTGAGCATCCTTTATCATTTCAGCTCAGAAGGAATCTCAACTTGTGCTTTTGCCCTCCCACCTCAAACTGGCATACATTAGCATGAGCTACCACCAGCATGAGGTGATTCATAAACACTTTGTTGAGATCTTTTGATTCATTGAAAACTGAATCAACCCATTACCTCTCTGTGAAAACATCATTTTGCAGAAATTGTACACTAATTTAAATATTTATTTCATTGACATATGTATTATCATTATAATTTAAAAGTATTATATCTGTCAAATGGATAGATGTCTAATCCCGTCTCACTCACTATACATCCCCTTTGTCAGACAGCATGGCAGCAGTCTGCTTTTGCAGATGGTTGTTGGGGCTCGGCTATTTTTAAAGAGATAATAAAACCACCAAAAAAATGGGACTTGGAATGTCAGTGAGGTAAAGAACAGGAGGGGACAAAGTCATCAAAAATGTCCCCAAGGAGTCATCTCATCCTTTATTTCAAGCCCCGTAGCTAAACTAATATAGTGAAACGATCTAAGATGGCCCTTTATTTCTCACCCTCATCTTATGGGTGCATGCGTTTGTGTGTCCGTGTGTGTGTGTGTGTGCATGAGTGCACCCTTGTGCCTGCTCATTGTGAGAAGAGGTGCTAAAATGGTACCCTATTGGTTTCAGCATTTTGTCCATAGATTCCCCTTCTGCGGGAGATTAAACTTTGCTACCCTCACACAATGGCACACCATGGAAACGTTAGCAAGTAATGCGCTGACATCTTATTGTGTTACTTACCCATCACATGCTGAATTCCTGAATTTCCAAATCGTCAGAGATCATTTAAACCAATTTAAGCAGATCATTAGTCAATTTATTCATTCCGGTTTGAGAATTTGGGAAAAAGATAGCAAGAGAGAGAGAGAGAGAGTTACCATTATCAGAAGCTAACCAAAGCATCTGTCGTCTCTTTGAAGTGGGTGAAAAGCTGGACACATCTAGCTGCAGCTTGGTGGTCCAATGTTTTAGTTGTACTGGGTCAAATGATAATTACATTGTGTGTGTGTGTGTGTGTGTGTGTGTGTGTGTGTGTGTGTGTGTGCGCGTGTGCGGCTGGGTTGGATGACTTATTGCTGGCGTCATTGCACTGGTAGGGACAGTCTTCTATTAATTTGATCTTTGACAGAGATAGATTGAAAGTCATTATGTCAGGCATTAGAAATTCCCATTTGCTAAGCTGATGTGTTTTTGCTACAATATCTGAAAGATCGGCAGGCTATTAAGCAGCAAATCATCAACCAAAGGCATTCTTCCTTCATCAGAGAATACAGATTTGTCGTCGGACCAGGTGCAGCTTGTGCATCCAATATGCCTCCCAGCAGTGCAGTGAATTCAAATCCACTTCCTTCAGAAACTTTAAGTCCAGCTGAGGCTCTCTCTGCCTGCTCTGTCCTAGTTAGCTTCTTAAAAAAATATTTCGTACCAACGAGGGTGACGTGGTGTGCATGTGGGTTTTCTCTGGTGCCTCAGTTTTCTCTCAGATTCTACAGACATGGAGACGTGGTCAGGTGGGGTTGAGATTTTAGAAATGCTTACAGGTATGAATGTGAATGTGTGTCTGTGTCAAAGTGTAATGGTGGTCCCTCCATAGATGTCTATCAGTGCAGGAATTGATTTAAATGGTAGTTCAGCATTGCCATTGTATTTACCTGCAGCTGACTATCATTAGCTTCTCTGCAACACTAGATAACTATTCTTTGCCAGTGCTAATTTTAATTTAAAGGTGTGGACAGCATCTCCTTCCAATCTGTTGTCCCTCATATTGTTTAGAAAGAAACAATCAGAAACAATCATGGGACAGTTTTTATTTATTTTTTATTTTATTTATTTAGTTATTTATTTATTTTTGCCCCTTGGGAGCCGCAGAAGCAGGCTGTAAACCCAACATTAACATATTATCACCTAATACTGTAATATGGAGCAACATTAGCATTCAGTTGGAGTTGTGTTTGTGTCCACCTGTTGAATGTAAGACCAGTATTCACTCTCTTTAGATACTTTTTTATTTAACTGTCCATCGTGACTCAGACAGTGTTACACTGTAGTGCAATGCCAGATCGGTGCAGTACTCTTTTGATATAAAAATATTGATTATAGCAGCTTTAAGGACCACAGTTTCTACACTTTTAATTTCCATCCATTGTGATGAATGCTCATTCCTTTAATTTACTTAATTTGCTTTCTGTACAATTCTTTGTCACTATGCGTTGTGAGTGGTAACTAAAGCGACTAATAGAAGGTTTGCTGTGGAAATGATTTTCATAGATCACAAAATGCTAATTTGTCCAGCATTACTGGAAATGAAAAGATTACTTTCCTTAACCTGGTCCCTGTTGTATTCATTATCAACAAACACTGCAGGCAGTAGAAATAGTAGGAGAAAAGACAAAGCAATACAAGCAGAGCAGTAGCTTCTTTAATGTGTCTACACAGCCTTTATTGTCCATTTACATAGTTACATTAGCTAGCACAGGGCTGAGACACTTATAGCAACACTGGGGTAATACCCACTTACTCTGTTAAAGAAAATGAATGATAATGATAAACATGCAGACACATCACTTTCTAGGACTAAGAGAGTTGACGCTTAACAGAGTAGCTAACTCCAAAACAAAGAAGAAGAAAAAAACTAATAAATACAAAGAGCAGCAGAAAGGATGAGGACGAGAGGTCACGGAAGTCGAGGCAGTTTCATGTGGGAGTGTAAGGGTCTGGTCTCTTGTTCTCACCCTTGTCTCGATGAGTCAGTCCTGGGTCTCTCTCTCTCTCTGAGTTCAGCTCCTACCTCTGCCTGCCTCCACTGCTGTCACTGTATATCAGCATTGTGTTAATGCTAACATCTCACTTCACCATTCCTGACTCTCTGCTCACCCACTCAGGAGACAGAAAGAAACAAGTAATGAAAGAAAGACAGCAAGAATGCAGAAACAATGCCAGAAATGCCAATAGTGACCAGATAAACACTGATAAGATAAGATTTAAAAAAAACAAAATGCCAATTCTAAGGTAAGAGAATACATTTTTATACATCTTGTCTTGTATTACATGCTAGAAGAATTTGCAAGGGTCATTTTGTGTGGGAAATTCTCACCTCCAAAAAGCAGATACAGATTGTGCAGGTATATTGGTGTGAAAGAGAAAATTCAATTAACTTTTATTCTGCACCAGAATCTCACTGACAGCAGACAGTGTGAGCACATCACAAAACGTCTCCAGGGAAATTGGAAGAAAAGAAGCAGTTTTCACATCAATTCCACCACTGAACTGCACCTTTTAAGCTCTCCTTCATTTGCAGAATGCCTTTAGAAAGCAGGCAGCACCAGTCGCTGATTGCATAATTAGCTGCTGCCTTTAGTAAATCAGATGCTAATTACACACAGATTGCGAATGCAAATAGAATGAATGCTTTCTGGCGCTGGGTCTTTGCACATCCATCAATCAGCTCATCTGTCCATCAGTCAGCATGATCGAGTCACCAAAGCCCATAACACGAGTTAGTGTAATGCCTCATTGCCTCAGTATGCTTTACTGGTTGGATAGTTTTATTGAGCGTCAGACAAAATAGTCGTAGTAGTTATTCTTCCTGCAGCTTGGCACCCTGAAGCGCTGCCTAGAAGACAGTAGTTTATACTGTAAGACGTGGAAGGTCCAGTCTGAACGTGACGTTATGTAACTTTACCCAGCAACTGGGAGCATAACTTCATTACAGTTGTAGAAATGTGGCTTTTATGTACACTGAAAGCCGGATAAACCATGCAGAGCAGCCAAACTGCAGAATGCTTTGCATGGTGGGGCAGAATATTGTATATTTTTTTATTTTAGGTCTGAACTTTTGAAATGTTGGTCCAAACTAGACACAAAACCGTGTAAGTAACAAAACTGAAATACAAAATTTGTAATGAAAAACTACAACAACCAAACACGCATTGAAAATGTATTAAAACCGTTCTGAAACACAATAATTATCACAAACTAAAATTCAAAAACATAATAATAACAACCTGGAGCTGTAAAATACTGAACACCAAAATTAATCTGATGGCACCATATCTTCAGAGACAAACCGCCATCACCATGCAACTCGTGATAACATTCAAGGACATTATGTTCAGTCCAGATATGTTTCCTTGTTCTTCTTTTAGTTAGTAGGACATCTCAAAAACTACTTCACAGATGATATGATACAGTTGAAATGAAAGGATACAGTTTCAGACTAGAGAATGTCCCCATGTAGTCATATATGAAGCATGTCAATATGACACATTGAAGCAACATACACATATTTTCACTACTTTTCCTCCAAATGTCATTCATTTTCATTTTCACCTAATTTGGGACAATGCAAAAATATGTTTGCATTATGCCTATACTGTAGATGGTGCTACAGCAACATGATAAATGTAATGGACATAAGTGGTCATGACACAGGTTATACATACTTGACACTGTGCATGATCATCCTTGTTTAAAGTGCTAATATTACCAGATACTGATAGATGTGATAGATATTCTTCAGAAAACCTCGCTGCCATCAGTTAATGCAGCATGACTGTTTCTTACTATGTAGATTCTGATGCTGATTTCAATTTAGATTCACATTCAACTTTTAAAACATTTTCCATTAATAAAATAACATATTTAAAAGAGTTTTGGCTATGATATGTGCATATACAGTATGAGGCTTTCCAGTTTGCTAAATATGATGCTTTTCCCAAAGGTGAAGAAGTGATTTGTTTCATCTATATGTATTATATATTCACAGATTATTGCCTTGAATATGGATTCAAATAATTTGCTGACTTTCCATGACAACTGCTGGCCTGTCTTACCATGCAACCCCATTGCACTGCTGGTCACATCATCAAAAAGCGCAATTACCTCATGCAAAATGTGTGTTTTAATGCCACCAACACTTTATGAGAGATTTAAATACATTAGCATCCCTTTCTAGCAGGACCCATATAAATGTAACAAGTGCCCACACAATGAAGTGCGCACAGTTTGTTTAATAAGTCCTCCATTCCAGCCAAGATATGGGAAGAGTGGTAATGAGAGATCTGTTATCTCTGTTGGCCATTAGCCTCCGTGTGTGAAGTCATTAGAGGATGTAATTAACTCCTATTGTACTAGAGATGGGTCATTATCAAACGAGTCTAAGACGCATGTAGCTTCGACGTGATTTTCCTGCTTATGATGGTGACCTACATGGGGGTGAGAAGTTAAACACACTTTGTCGTGAGACTGCCAGACTGTGTTGATGCTGTGTTTACAGCAAAGTGTTGTGGCTGTGATCACAGAGGAGTTCTGTTTTTATGATCACCTACAGAATGCAGATGAAGCACATTGTTTCCTCACTTCCCATGCAGACGCAGCATTATGAAGACATTTATCACTTTACAAAAGTGTTGGTACTGAGAAAAACAGTCCCTTTGTCAGTCACAGATATGGAAAACAATAAAATGCCTGCCCAGATCTCATGCATGTGTGCACTTATTCAAATGAGTGTAGCTTAAGGATCCTCCTCGTTTCTTTCTGTCTCCAGAGGACCAGCAGTGCTGTTCCTGTGTGACGTGGATTACATTTTACACCAGTAAGCTCACTGGGATGCCACCCATTTACATAAATAAACGAGGTTCTTTCATGTGAGGGAAATTTGACACTTTGCTGTGTTACAGTAAATCAAAGGGGGATCTATTTGTTTGTTTCCGTTGTATCTAGATGATAAATCATTGATAGCCCCATTGAAATCCTCCTGCTGCAAGAATGTAATAAAACCCTGAACGTCCTGGCAGATGAGCTGAGGCTGAGTATTTGTACAACAAGCCACTCCTTGTCAAACAGTTCCCTGAAGCCACAAGAGACACAGTCAGAAGGCAAGTCACAAACTGCATTTCCCAAGGTGCTCTTGTGTTTGATTCATGCCCAAGTTCTCACACTCTTCGAAGAACTGTCAAATGCATGTGTTTGGGGTAGCACATTTCTTGTTTTTGCTGGGATTAACGCAGGCATTTCATGAGGACGATGTGTGACTAAACTGACTTCTGTGATTATGAGCCCATTGACATACAGTAAACCCAGTCTCAGGTTTACTTGTTTAGCTGGACAAAGTCAGCAGTCAGACAATCATACATGATATTTAACCTGCAGGTTAGCCAAACTTATTTGAAAGACAAAATTAAGGCGATTGGTAGAATTAGTACCCAAATTATCTGATGTAATGTTATGTCTCTTTTTGTACTTTAAAACCTTGTACCTCCAAAATGTCACTTTGGATTTCATTCTGTAATGAAGTCATGCATTTATTTCCACCTTTTTCATAATGCATTTTGGTGATTTCAGGAAATCCCTAGTGGCAATGCATCTCTCTGGGAGCATTATTTGTGTTTGTGTTTGTCTAATACTCATTATCAATACGAACAGACATGACTGAACCCTAATTCAACTGTGTTCTCTTGTCAGATAACTACAGGTCACCTGATTATTCATACTACAACACCATTACTGACTTTATCCTTGAAGACACCTTTTTGGGGTTTTCCTCCACAAAAAGGTTTATGTTTGGGAGCTCTCAGGGTTTCTGTGCTTAGACTGTACAATTACTTGTATCCATGGCAGCGGACGACAATATTTTATTTGGATCACTCTGCCCTTTACAGTAAAATAGTCGATCTACCGAGGAGTGTGTCTGTGTTTATTGTACGCACATACACATTCCTGTGGTGTGTGTGTGTGTGTGTGTGTCTGGTTTTCTTTTTTTTTTTTTTGTGCTTTTTATTTTTTATTTTCTCTACATGTTATCTCACTCAGTAACATGTGAAGCTATAATAATGTTGTTTCATGATAGATTAAGAGTAGGACATTTTTGGTCATAAAGCCTTGGCTCCATATGCTTGTTGATGGCTCCCATAAAAGTCCTCATCTTCCATAGATTGACAGTAAATTCCTCCAGACTAACAGCTCCCATGTCAAAGTGTCACCATATCTGACTTCAGCCTCATGCATTTGCATGTAGAATATGTGTGCTGCAGTAGTTCATCTTGTGTTGATGGGTTTTCCCAGGTTGATCGACCGGTCATCTGGGTAGATTGCATGTCTGATCTCCGCGTTGATAGATTACTGTGACCATGCAGCCTGAGTATGGCTCTGGTTCTTACTGGTGTCTCGTTGCTCTAACAGCCGACAGACTTGGTGTGGTGTTTATAGATTTACCCTTGCATCGGCTGGATATGCAGATGGGGAGGATTGACCTGCTGCGACCTTGGAGGAGTGCCCTGGCGGAGGACGACGGCGACCTCGGGATGGGCAGGACATGCTGCAATGCAGCAGAGCAGATCAGTGGCGCTGCATGCTCTCACCCACACACACACAAACACATAAACTGCAGCTCACCAACACACTTACTGTACATAAATACAGTACCATTAAACAGCAAAACGTGCACAGATGCACACACGCACACACACAATCAATATAAACACACACACTCTCTCTTTGTCTTCCTGGATAAGCTGGCAAGGGCGTGTCTTAATCAACCTGCCACTGCCTGGCTGGCTAAAATGCACACACCACCCACATGACTCTGCATATTGAACTCACACATGCTCACACACATTTACTTCCACACCCCTTCATAAATGCACACATGCACACAGAAGGGGAATGTCTGCAGATGTACACACACACACACACACAATGGACTAAGGAGATGTGGAAGTAACACATAAGTACATAGAAAATCTACAAGCTGTCAAAACGTATAGCTTAACACATCCTGACAATAATATATACACCCATTAGATTAAATGGTGAAAACACACATAGGGACATTTGTATTACACTACATTTATATTGCTATATATACACACTAAAAATAATGCACTGATCCCAATATGTTTCCTCTATGTTGTTCTTGCTTACTACTGTACATAATAAGCACCAAAAATAACAACTTTCATTTTTCTCTGCATCTAAGCAACATCCTTCTAATCCTACACATGTATAAACAGAGTCTTCAGTGCTTTTTTTCCCTTTGCACTGCAATATGAGTTACTGCTTTACAGATAAGGCGATCATTTACATCAGTCACTAGATCCCCTAGACGCCCCAGCACTGCATCCCATAGGAGGACAATATGTAACAGCAGTGCTAAGACATCTGATTTAAATACCAGCACAGCACAGACCCTCATTAAAGAGATTTTCTGGGGCAAATAAGTAAACCCTAATCACTCTGAGCAATCAGATAAAACCAGATCAGCCTCAGTTTGCTTTCACTTGTACTATGAGTGTACTGGTAATGCTTAAACCCAGTGGACGACCTAATACGCGTAGGTATTTGTGATGACCTTGTGCTGACTTTCATTCATTTGGGGGCGTACCCATACCTAACCCTAACCATAACAACTAGATGCCTTGCCTCAATGCTAATATTAAAGGAGAAGTCTGGTGATATTCTATATTTTTCTTATTGTCAACAAATCCCACGTAAAGACAAAACCAACAGTGAATCAATCCTGCTAACATGTGTGTGTAACCTGTGTAGCCAAATGCCTGATATAGCTTATTGCTCTGTGCCGTAGAGCTCCATTGTTGTCCTATTAAAAACACACCAATGAACTCTGTTGCACTGGGTAATGTGTTCCTTCATTATGATAAACATGGACACTTCAGTTTATTTTGGGTCAAGCCTGCATACATTGTCCTGCTGCTGTAAAATCTAACGTTTGCTTAAAAAACTACATTGCCCAGCTGTTTCAGGAAATCATTTAATCTTTTTTAAAAATGAAACTGTATATTTGTGTCCTGTTTTTAAAGATTTACAGGGACAAATAGGTTTGGGGCCACAGACGGTCGTGAAGTAGAAAAGTAAAGCGATTGACTAACGCATTGTTGGTTTTGGTCTTTTCATGGGATTTGTTGACGGTAACAAATATATAACACATCGTCAGCTTTATCCTTTAACCAAGTCATAAACACCCACATACACACAATGGTGTCGGAAATCCTTAGTAGTGTAGCAGATGTTATAGCACAACTGGATTGAGCCTGTTGCTCAGGATGTTAGGGAAGGTGATGGGTGCAGCGGAAGGGGAAGTGGCGGTTACAGTTCCAGTGACTTAACAGGAAATTCTTTCCTTTTGACCCTATTGTCTTCCAGCTCACAGGATGAGACGCGGCAACATGTGATGGTGTCATGTTTGACATGTGGTGGTCAGGAAGTGTTTTTGCTAGTGTTTGACTACTTTACTTTATCGTGATCTCCATTTCTTTTTATCACACTTAACAAAATGGGTTTATTCTTTACCACACAACTGAGAAACAACCTGATCCTTTTTTGTCGCTGCTGCTGTATGTGACTTATAGACTTTTTCCTAACCTTATAATCAGCTTCACAGTGTGTCCAATGTGACCTTTGACTGCAGTTCAAAGTTCAGCACGCACTCCCCTCCATTCAGCACACTGAAATAAAACCTGAACAAGAGATACATTTTTACATAAAGAAGTATGTTTATTATTTGATATATATCATATGCAGCTTCATATAATAGTTCTAATACCAGTAAGTCAAAAATAATAATCATATTATATTTATATATATAGATATACTGTATATAGAAAACTAATCCAATAATCTACTTTTTACTGGGACTTTACTTCCTTGTAAAAAACAACATGGAGAAACGTATAATCTTATCCCCAGCTTCAATATAGGCGCTTTAAGGGAGCAAAGAAGATAATACAAAAAAGAAAAATTACACCTGAACATTGCATCTTATAGAACTAGAACATCTGTCAGCAGCTAGTAATGTTGACCATCTCGGTTTAAGACACAGGAAGAGGTTGTTGTTTTTTTTTTTCTTTGCTAGAACATCTTTGACAAATATGTTTTTGTTTTGTTTTTAAATTCAGTTGAAATGGCTGAAAAAGTTGAAGACGATGGCAATCGTGATCTGGCTGGATTTGGAGACTGAGAGACAGAACATTAGATTACACCAGTCTCATTACACACTTTGAAGATGATGGATATCTGGAGATGGAGGAGTGGAGGGAGAGAGTGGAAAAACAGGGAGGGAAATAGCAGAAAGAGGGAAGGGTGTTGGGGAAATAATTAGGGTTTAGAAGAGCAGGGTGTAGAAAGTTTAATTTATGTGCTTCTCCACCGATGGTCTGCATTTGTAAACAGAGAGAGTCCTCTACATCTTCTCTCACCGATCCCCAGCGTCCCTCCCTTTCTCTGGGTGCTCTCCGGGAGGTAGCCGTGTCACAGTTGGCAGGGAGAGATATCCACTCTAATCCATTTAGCTGCAGCAGTCTTCACAAGTTTTACCAACCATACTAACAGCATTCCCCCCAAAAGTCCCCCCTTTCCCTCAAACTCCGGATATGTAGAAATGAAAACATGGAGGCAGGCTGTTTCAGGGCTTTGGACACAGATGAGGCCATGGACGACGGACCACCCGGAGCCGTGGAGGGTGGCGTCCAGGGGCCCTCGTGTCTGTCAAGGCCAGAGACGCCGAAGGGATGTACCACTGCGACCCCCCCTCCGTTTGAGGTGCTTAGCTGGTCAAGTTGGGGTCAAGAGGAGGCATCAAAGCTGTGGAGGAATAGATGAAAAACAAGAAGAGATCTTATTGTTACAGCATAATTTTTGTGGGGCATTATTGATCCTTGACTGATTTAATAAACAGGAAAGCCAGAGGGACAAATGCACCTGAGCCACTGTACGCCTGTATGTTTAGTTTAAGTGTACAGTCGGCAGTGATCGTTTTGGCACCTGATTTTGATTTAGCTTCCCAGTAAGCCATGACAGTGTGACAGTGAGCCAGCATGAACAATACCAGGACCCTGAGACTGAAGCACCTGTGTTGGCCATACCAACACAAATACTGAATGTAACCTTGAAGGTAATCTTTTTGAGGGTTCTTACAATAATCCATCAAGTCTGCAGCTGTAAATGTTAATAAGTTGTTAATAAATGGCAACCCAGAAGATGTTCTTGGCTTATTATTGAACTATAAAGCATTAGCAAATCATTAGCAAATGATTTATTAGCCATTAACAAAGCCACTAGTTACAACTTGTCATGACTTATCATAGATAGATAGATAGATAGATAGATAGATAGATAGATAGATAGATAGATAGATAGATAGATAGATAGATAGATAGATAGATAGATAGATAGATAGAAGCAATTGAAAGAGACGGAGAGGTTGAGTGAGTAAGATGTTCATCACTGCAGGCTTTTGTGTTGCTTATCAGTGACAGATCCTTTTGTTCCCGCCTGCGTCTGTCTCCCTCCACCACAGCAGAGAGTCATGGGTCCTGACTTCAGTCTGCATTGTTAGCACATCCTTGTTGCTTTTCTCTGAGCTCGCAAATCATCTACTGACATAAAGTACACTTTCTTCTTTTCCTCACCCGACTCACTGATATTTTTGTATGAGGTAAATGGGAGTGGGCTGAAAAAGCACAGAAGGAATGAAAGGACTAATGTGAAAGAAGAGGAGGAAGACGCGTTCATCCACAGGTAGAAAAAGTCACCATATATGGGAGAACAACCATGCGAACCTGTGTGAATTATTCCTATGATTATATGTGGTGGTGTGTTCGGGCTAGGGGGGCGCGACTATCCTCTAGGGGGAGGTATGTCTTGTCTTGCAGTCATTAAATATTAACACAGCCATCTCGCCCTCCCACTGGGGCCTGATTGAAGATGTAGGATGGCACACAGGGACAGGATAGGGTCACCTCTAACTCTGTAGTCCCACTGTAAACCCACTGTGATTACACCTGGGCCAGACCAAGCATGCAAACACATTACTCATCTGGAGCCGGTACACTGGACTAACTCAAGGACCGACCCTGCAATGACACAGGATCACAACAGAATATAAGTCAGAGATATTGTGTTGATCACGTAATGATTAGCAAGAGGACAGAGTGAAAATATTCAAATATTTCATACACTCCTCAATGAGAGATTTCTGATTGTCATTCATTTATATAAATCACATATACCCTCCAAACCAACTATTAAATGTAAATAGGCTTCAAAACTCCAGCTAAACAAAGCACACTGTATGGTAAAACAGAATAATGGGAGCTAATTACAGGATTATAGGCCCTAGTGGAAAGAACACACAATGACCTTCATTGGCTGTTCTTCTTCTTTCAAAGACTCTAATTAACACAAAAGAGGTTTATGGGAACAAAACAAGGTGGAGAGGGGTTCTTACCTGTCCCATAGCTTGACATTTCTACAGTTGTTGGTGCAGCAGCCGGCTGATATCAACGCTGTGACAAAGAGAGAGGAAGAGGGGGGGGGAAACAGACAGAGGAAGAGATAAGTTTTAAATGTGTTGTTTTGACAAGAGAAGAGCGCCTCATTAATCTAATGATTTAGAGCTGACGTTTGTCTGTTTGGACTGCCAAAACAAGGGAAAACGACTCATTAATAAAACATGGTGATGGAGTACTACCAGTTTTTGTTATCAGCCAAAATGTACATAAAAGGTGGAATTGGGAATGTTTATTATTATGTATCAGTCGCGTAAAAATGGACTGAACCATATATAAAGCAATACTTTGACATTTTGGAAAATACAATTATTTGCTTTTTTTTGCCGAGAGTTAGATGAGAAGGCTGATACCTTTCTTACGTGTGTATGTTAAATATGGAGCTATAAACAGGTGATTAGCTTAGCTTAGCAAAAAGAGTTCAGTTACGTGTTATAACTATTTCTCGACAAACAATGGTTTATCCTTCCTGTGCAGCTTGCCACCACTTAACGGAGATGACACTGCTAGCAGCAAAACCACGAATTACTGTTTTTACATATTTTGTTTGTGAACAGATTAAACCAAAGAGATATAACGTGTTAATTAGTAAGTTTTAGAGGTGCTGGTTGAAGATTTTTTAACTTTAGACAGCGCCAGGCTAGCTGTTTCCTATTGCTTAAAGTCTTTATGCTAAGCTAGCCTATTTGCCTCCAGGCTCTACCTCCATACTTGAGAGTGGTATCAATATTCTCATCGAACTCTTGGCAAGAAAGCGTATTTCTTTCTATTTGTACAGTATGTTGCATCTTATTAGACTATCTTTTATCTTTTTCTTCTATAAACTTAAAGCATTGCGTGACTAAAGAAACAATCTAGCTGGGCCGGCAGATGAGCTTTTAGAATTCACTGAAAGACATAGAGCACCAGGTCCATGGTCACCACTTTATATTGTGTTGTGTAGAGCAGCATTTACAACGTTTCCACATTGCCCCTTCATCTGTTTCAATCTCTGCTGCAATGGTGCAAGTGACAGCGAGCAGAGTGGCAACAACCTTCACAGGGTGGCTAAATGGGAATCTCACATATGCACACCTTCAGGCAGACCGATTTATCTAGACCTTAATCTCAGAGTACATCAGATTTAAGACTAGAAGATAACGTGAAGAATAGCAGGAGATGAAGGGGGGATGACAGTGAAGCATAGAAACAAGGATTTATTTTGCTTAAAGAGCAGCAGATTAAACAGCTTTGTTCACTTAAAGTTCAGTCATACTCTCACACTCAGCCTGACAAGTGTAAGACATCACACTATTGCTTTAAACATTATTTTCCTTAAACACAGGGCAGGCTCTTGACTCTATCTTGCCATCCTTGACCAAAGATTCTTGTGCTGCTTTATTTCTGCTTGGCAGGAAAAATGTTGCTGTAAAATAAAATGGTGTTAAAGCTGTTTTGAAGTACAGGACGCACAGTATTTGCCCTCGTACACTGGCTCTGTGAGCACATCTGGTCAGAACTTGGTTCGGTTAAGCAGTGGAGAAATGCCTTTGCCTTAAGCGGTCCAAGCTTTAAAAAAAAATGTTATCCCTCTTTACCTCCTTTGCCCTTCAAAACAATTCTTTTATCCTTGCTCCCTTGCTTGATATCTCTCTCTCTCTCTTCCTCTCTCCACCAATGGTTTCTTCCCCATGAGCCCATAATCATGTTTTCAGCACATTTCCTCTCCTTGGCGCTCTAACATCTCTCATTAAAGATTTATAACGCTCTTGTGACCGCCGACTTCTGCAAAAGATTCCAGTAGCCACCTTCACTAAGTTCCCTGCCCCTTCCCTCACATTGTTTATCTTCATGGGGGAAGGGGGGATGAGGCAAGACGGCACAGAGAGATATGAAAACTCCTTTAAAGAGTCGGGGGATGCAGCGGTGGGCTGGAGGGTATTTGTATTTGGAGGTCAGGGTGTGTGGAATGGAATTGATTTCACGGCTAAAGCAGAGCTCATAGACCAGTTAGAGTGTGGCAAATACATGATCACATCTCGACACAGAAAGTCTACAGGAAGTGTAGCTGATAGCTATTTAGATGGTACATTTGAAAGCAGGGCTTTTGTCTGAACATGGTCTGATGGATCGATACAAACATAGAGTGGTCTAGCAATGACATCCCAGCTGTTTCTGAATGTGGTTTTGGATTGATGCCAGGAATAAAATCAGCATTTATCAATTCTAACAGTGAATGAGACAATCCTTTTAAATCAGCTCTGGATTATTGCTGGTCATACTGTTAGAAAATTAATGTTAGGCCAAGTACCCACAATGTGATTAGTTTCAGATGGAGCACATGGTTGGCGGCTCCACTGTTCCTGAGCTCAGAGCCTTGTCTGGGACGTCCAGATTAACTTGCAAACATGCTTGATACTTTCATTCACTGTGATAGAGAGAAATGTTTGCGGTGAGCATTCGGTTTACGTTGGAAATGACTTTGTTAGATGTGTGTTACTGTAAAGGAGAAGACTTTGTCCAACTTCCTTAATATTGTCTTTACTATCAACAATTTCTAACGGCATCGGAAGAAAGTTCTTATGGTCGATACATCGTATCACCGCAGCAATGACGTGTAGTTACATTTTTGAGGAGGTGCATTCCAGCATTGCTACAGCATCTTTGTGTGTATAGCCTCCACAGCTAACGCATAACTATAAATCTAACTTAACACGCTAACACGAACAGGAGACTCTCGACAGACCTCTACAACCTGCAAGGTGAGGGTCACGTAACCAACGGGGGTAGTGTAGGTAGCGCAGCCAATATAATGCTTATCAGCTAGTATATTTACTTAATTTAGCCAAGTTATTGATGTTAAAAGACCACACCGACTGAGGGTAAGTAAAAATGTCACAATGGACACATTTCAGCAGGTTGAGCTTTTCTGCGTTTCTCCTTTTGCTGTACGGACTTTTACTAGTTTTCCAAGGACATCTGTTTTATGGTTTTGTGCTTCTTCACTGTTGTTTTACAGTACTAGTAGACATGCTAGCAAGGCTACCGAAAAAGCAGCCTACTGACGCTGTTGGCTGCCCTCATCTGTCAGCTGACCCTCGCCTTGCAGGTCGCAGCAGTCCGTCGAGAGTCTCCCAACAGAAACAAGCTCACAGAAAGTCTACAGGAAGTGCAGCTGATAGCTATTTAGTTGGTACATTTGAATGTCTGTACATGCTCTGATAGATCTATATACACATAGAATGGTCTAGCAATCACATCCCAGCAGTTTTAGAATAGTTCTGAAACATGAATTTATTTTGTTTGCATTAGTGCAAAATGAATATTAGGCCCACTATACAATGTGATGAGTTCCAGATGTGTTCCAAATTATTCTTCATAATAAACACATGTCGACAAGGCCTTGTCATCGCCCTGCTGCATGAAGGTTGGCGCCCCTCTGTTCCTGAGCTCATTACCTTGTCTGGGACGTCCAGATCAGTTTCAAACATGCTTGATATTTTTGTCTCATTGCATTATTTTTAGTGTCAGTCTGGCCGCTCTGTACATCACAGTAGATACACCGGTGATGCTTACAGAGAGCTTATAGTACAGTCAGGATTCAGAGCACAAAGACAACTAGGAATGCACAGTTAAAAGATATGTAGATAAAGACAGACACTGCATGAAAGATTTGAAGCAACAGCCGATGAAAACAATACAGTTTCTTGTTCAACACATCAAGCTAAGTCTTAGGACTCAAACCTCACCCACTCAAGCACGAGAACAATTAGCTTAAATGGATTTGCTGTCTCAAGGTCGGCAGTCACACTCACACAGGTCACAAGATTACAAACTGCTGTCTTGTGATGGAGCAGAGAATCCCGGAGAATCCCTTTAAAGCGAACTTGATCAATGTCTAATGAAACTGGCTTTCTGAATTCTAACCAGCGTCTGTGACCTCTTCAAGGAGAGTTATGAAGTGAGACAACATACAGCACACTTGGACGGTGTCTGTTGATTTAGTTATGGGCAAGGCGTTAAAACCAAAATTGGATTTAACGGGATGTGAGAGACGTGTAGAGGGAAGGGGGCTTTGTGTGGGTCAGACCAAGAGTATATAGATAATGTGATTACTACAGAATAAAGTGAGGCCTAAGCTCCCTTAAATTCCACCTCTGTACACCAGAGCTCAAGTGAAAGGCTCTAAATTTCCCCACAAAGAGATCTGTGAGATTGGTTGGGGAGAAACTGCTCCCATACTGAATAAATCACTGTTCCAGATGGGGAATGCTTTTCCCCTCTGCAGCCAGACACCAATTATTACCTCTATATAATTCATAATCGTACAGTTCATATAAGAGATTCAAGATCTCTTTTGTTTCAAGAAAATTGTTTTTTAAGTTTGAGAAATGATTGAAGGAGGCTGGAATCCAATCAATACAAATAAATCAGCTCTGAAAAAAACTCCTGAATGAGTGGTGTATCTGTATAGTTTGTCAAAACCATTAATGAAGTTGTTATTGATGTCTGAATCAAGCCAGTAAACACACGAACCTACTCTCCTCAGGGCTGCTCATCTCTCAATCCTCTTTGATCTGTCGACCCCCCCACCCCGCTTCTCTCCCCCCTTCTCTCAACTTACAGGATCGATGCAAGGTAATTTCACATGGCCATTCCCTCAGATCTCCTAAAAATCTGCCATATAAATTATTCAGGCTGGCTGGGCAGGAAAGCCGGTGGAGATGCATGGTAGATCAGTGACCTTCCGTTTAGCTAGCATTCAGTCGGACAATCAGGGAGACAGACAGACAGACAGGCTGCCTGGCAGGAGAGCTCCTTGTCTTGATGTCTTTCAGGCAGCTCTGGAGCAGAGGATAAGTTCTGAATGCATAATACAGAGATTATGTGTGGCCATAACACAAACACCAAGTGGAAACAAAATACAGGGTATTTATGGAGTCAAGTTAGTGTTTGGTCAGTGTCTCACAGAAAGGTACAGCCTTGTGAGGCCAGACTTCAAGACGATACCACTTCAAGTCTGGGGAATTTCATCTCTTTGGTCATTTCTGCTGCACTAGAATGTAGCACCAACATGCTGATCGGCTACATGGAGGCGTTAGCTGTCAGTCAGTGCTGGAGAGACCCTGGTGGCTTGTCTTTCTTATTCAAATCAATAAAATTACACTAAGGGTGTTTGTATTTAAAAAAGATATCAAGGTAATTTACTGAGGCTGCTGTTTTCAAACTCAAACAAAATGGCTGCCTGCGGATTTCCAAAGTTTTCTTTCCAAAGTCAGTTTTTTGACATTTTCTCCAGACCTTATATGTAATATAATATGCCATGCTTAAAGTCATTACACTATTGAGAGTGAGATTGGACTGTTTGTTACAGTAGTTAAAGCTGCAATGCTGCAATGCTGCATAGCGGCTTCAAATGGCAGTGAAAGGTAACTTCTGAATTTTAAGGCCCAGAAATCATGCATTGGATTACCAAATGAACAAAAAGGGACAATAAGGTTGGTGAGTCTATTAAAGGAATGGTTCCACATTTTAAGAAATACTCATTCGCTTTCTCGCTGAGAATTAGATGAGAGGTCAATACCACTTTAATGTCTTTGTGTTAAGTATGGAGCTGGAGCCGGGAAGTGATTATCTTAGCTTAGCGTAAAGACTGAAAGCAGGGGGAAAAAAGATGTCCAAAGTTCACAAATCTGCCTAACAGAACCTCTAAATCTCACTAATAAGCGCATTATGTCTTGTTTGTTTAATTCGTACACAAACAGAAATGTAAAAACAACAATTTGTGGTTTTACGGGTTAGGGGTTAAGCTAAGCTAACCGTCTCCTGGCTCTAGCTCCATAGTTGATGCACAGACACGAGAGTGTTATCAATCTAACTTTTGGCAAGAAAATGAATAAACATCTTTCCCAAAATGTGAAACTATTCCTTATGAGAAACAGCTGGGCTCATAAACATTACAGTGTAAGTATATTGCCTTTTTGCCTATTTGGTGTCCTTACAAGCGTATTTCCGTAAATCACTTGCTGCTTTTAGGAGAACCATTTTTTGTTTCAGACTTACATCTTCATCATTTCTCTTCTTTCTTCTTGTTTTATATATATTTCAGCTGATAAAATGGGTCTATCTTCACAGAAATCCTTTTTAGTGTTGTTTTAATGGTATTTTTATTATTAAGCTAAAAGTTGTTGTCACATTAGACTATGCAGAGTATAAAAACACAGGAATAAGGGAGCAAAAGCTGTCATGCTGCTATAATTAATGGTAAGTGTCTTCTGACTACTGTGTATGAACTGTAATGTGAGTGATGGCAGCAGGTAGGGACAGCAAATAACTTGAAGCTGTGGTATTAGCAGTTTGGCTCGCTGTGAGGCTGAAGTAGACTGTGGAGAGATGAGAGCATGAAACTCACTGAAGTAGAGCTGGATAATTGGTGCCCTGTAGGCTGATCAAGCCTACAAGGGCTGTGTGTGTGTGGTTTTGTGTGTGTGTGTGTGTGTGTGTGTGTGCAGTTATTTTTGTCTTTGTGATCTCAGGGAGACAGACATACACACATCTATATCAAAAGGGAGAGCATACTCATGCAACCACGTGCAAACTCATGCATGGAGTATAGGCGTCACATTTTGAATATTACCAGGAATTATTGTGTTTGTCGTAGTCATACAGCTTAATGGATGGACACTAAAAATGTGAAATCTTTTTTTTCTGAAATCAACCACTTCTGTAAGATTCAGATTCAGATTCAACAGAGCAGGAAAAAAAAACTGAAAACAGTCAGAAAGATTTATAGAAGCGAGTGCTGTCACAACATCAGCCCTTAACTCTTCTTTTGTTGCTTTCGTCCTCCATCCCTCCACATTCTACAAGGGCCCGTGTTGTCAGTCGCACTGGTGCAGTGTGCGTTCTGCTGTGACTCTCAAAGGTAAATTAAATATTTAAGCAGACATTTGCAAGATAAACTGCTGTTGTCCTATTTTAACATGTCACCACCCATCATTCCTCAATGCTGTTGAATAATACAACAGGCCAGGCATACAGTAGCGTGTAGAAGATTGTGGTCTGTGTGTGTGTGTGTGTGTGTGTGTGTGTGTGTGTGTGTGTGTGTGTGTGTGGCTCAGATGGGTGGGGATGAGATGCAATATTGTTAATTTCGCCATCTGTGAATGATGTTAGATTTCCAGCATCCCAGAATTCTTTGCTGCTTCGTCTAGCACCAAGGATCTGCATTTAATGACTTGTGTCTTCTCAACTCCCACAAGCCTTAGGACCTTGATGACCCATGTCCCGAGGCTGAAACTTGTTTACACTTTTGGCTCTGCCCTCCCTAATGAAACACACTAATTCTTCTGTAGTTGTGTCATGTTAAAAAAAAGCCCTTTGTGTTTAGATAGAAATAATGCAATGTATTGCATCAGATATAAGAAAAACAAAATATTGAGGCAGTTTGCTTCAAAACAATGCAATGAAATATAGAACTTAGGTCACATTTCATCACATAAAGCCTGAAGGATGAGCTGACAATAATGCTGGTGTACGATACCTTTGGGGTTACATCTAGGTGTGGACAAGAATTTACATTATTCTGCTATTAAAATGCTGCACGTTTCACACAGCTCTTCTCACATTAAAGACGTGAAAGTGAGATTTTTAACACTTTTAAATAAAAGATAAAAAAAGACTATCATGTGATTAAAAGTAGAATATGAAGAGGTATCAATACAAAGCTGCATTTTTGAAATCATAGCAAAAGAACTTGGAAATTCACTAGCCTACATTTAGAGAAACTATTTAAAAAGTAACATACCAGCACAGAAAATGACCATTTACTGCAGTTCAAATCAACCCAAGAATTCTCTCAATTACATGTTTTACCTGCAGCCAGAGCTGCCACAAAGCCAGATGAAAGAGGTAATTAAATGTACCTTTTGCTGTAACAGTAAAGGAAATGAGCCAGTCAGTCTGGAGCAGTGGGGGGTAATGAAATTGATTTCAATATCTCAGAGAGGAAATCTTACAGACCAAAAGACATCTCTGAAAGAGTAAGAGATAATGATATAAATATAATGACTGCGGTGCCAATCATTTCACGTTGGCAGGATCAGCCCATCCATCCGCGGTAATGGGAGCTGCACACGTGCCTTGCTGTCATTCTCATCAGGAAAAACATTACATCAAATGCACATAATGCACAATATGGGCAGGAGATAAATGTATGCCCCAGGAAATGGATAACTGCATCCTGGGTGTTGTGTAAGGGAGGGATAATAATGTTGTCAGCTGCAGCGGTTTTGACATGTTATGTTCCCGATATGTTATCTCACTTTCTATCCCTGTTTTAACAGATGGCGGGGCTGTAAAAACCATCACAGTGATGGCAGCAGCAAAGCAGCTCATCACTGCTGCTTGATCAGTGATACAAATGCACAACAGACAATGTACTCAGCAACTCACCACCTCCTATGACCAGTAGC
The DNA here is from genome assembly GCA_008360985.2 of Macquaria ambigua. Taxonomy (NCBI): domain Eukaryota; kingdom Metazoa; phylum Chordata; class Actinopteri; order Centrarchiformes; family Percichthyidae; genus Macquaria; species Macquaria ambigua. The sequence continues at coordinate 123,838 of VMKM01000143.1, forward strand.
TTCTGGTGGCTAATGTTAGCTACCTTTAATTTTCAGACATGGAATACATAACATTGCTGTCTTCATCTATCTGTTATAGTAATGCCTTTTTGTCATTCAGACATAGGTGTCCTTTACCTAAATGTATGTATTGGTTTTACTCAGACTTGACAGGACAATGCTTGCGTTGTATTTGACCCCTGGTATGCCACAGGGAGCGGTGTCACTGTTATAATATGAAGGAAGAAGAGTGTTCTCAGTTCTCTCACAGGTTGCATCAGTGAAGGATTTTAAAAAGTACTTTGCCGCTGAAGCCTTCATTAATGACCGTCATGAGCACAAGGGACACTCACCCGTCTAACAGTGAATCCCCTCATAATCTTTCTCATCATTTATTAGAATTCTGCTGCTTATTTTAAAATGTAAGAGAATGGCCAAGCAAGGAATTCTAGTTTAATTCATATTTGCTCACATTCTGTATGTACATTTTTATACATGGCATGGATGAAAATTGAAAATATAGAGTGCAAGTGCCGTTCTGATTGCTATTGTGGTTGTACAAGTTTTGTTTTGTTCCCACAAAAGGGAAAATAATTTGTATACACTTTGAGAAGAACCTCCTAAACATCTCAAAGTAAGCTGCTTTTCACGTCATGATGGTGACCAGTCAGTATGAATGAAAAAACATGGACGTCAGTAAGACACCTGAAAGCTGCCAAACATACAGCTCAATGAAAGCCTGCCTGTACATGATACACTCGGCTACATCTGTCCAGCTCCACTCTCCTCCTTCACTCCCACCTGATCACCTGATACCCTCAGACTGCCAGCTCTCAGCATGACACACAGCTACAGCTGAAGTAAATGTAACATAGCTAAATGTGCTTACTGCTGGTGACTTTGGGACTGTCAGAGGTTCCCTCAGGCCCAGTGCTGCCCTCATACATGGCAGCCACTCAACTTCCAGTTAATTACCTGGCCTAGCAAGCTAATTTCCTCTCAGCTCAGTGGGCCGTTCCCGATTGGCACAGCGTAAGAGGACAAAGACTGTTCAACATTCCACTGGGTTTGCGTGTCTACCGGATGACTGGGGCTACTGTGGAACATTTGTCACATACCTCTGGGGTTTGGGCTGGAGCGACGCTAGCACACGCCAAGCAGCCTCCTTCATAACTCACACAGCTACTTAGAAGCTACTGGTGGGGGGAAATGTTTAGGAGCATCCTACGACGGGTAGCTGCTCGACATGTTCATAACTACAGATTGCATGATCTGTTTTCACCTTTTTTAAAGACATAACATTTACATACATCAGAGTGCCAAAATGCTGCACATGCATGCACTCATAATATTGTACGTTCATCTTTGCTATATCTGCAGTAAATAATCACTCTCCTTGCCTCTCCCTAATTTATAATTTAGCTTGCCAAAAATAATTTAGTCTTCTTGTTGGAGACATTTCACACCCCATTTCCCAAATACTGTTGTCGTGAGTATTTGGCAGGAATTATGGGTATCGGACCAAAAAAATAGCGTGCACTGTTTGAGTATCACACGGCAAAAAGGCAATATATGGCTCTTTGCTCCATCCAGAAGAAGCATGCTTTAAAGAGACGAAGCTGACGACTGCTTGATTAAAAATGACAATGATATGCACCAGAGGTAGATAAACAAAATGACTAATCATGCACTCCTTGGTTAATGGCTGCTCTGATGGCCTATAGGCAAGGGTGTTTGGGATAATTGGTCTCAGGTGTGATTACAAATTCAAATGCCATGATAGCTTTTAAAAGCAACATTTTCCCCTTTGCAGAGTTGTGATAAAGACATCCACCTTGAGAGTTGCACGTCTCTGATGGCCTCAACTCTAACTATCTCTGGAGTTTTTAACCTGCTCTCATTCCTTTACTGTTTTAAATGATAAAATACACCAAGCAGGAAACACCTACTCAATTTTAAAATGAAAAATACTACCCTTATTTGCAGAAGAATGCACTGACATTAAGTTTTAAATAGAGTCTTCGCTGATAGAAACACAGGATTATGAGTCTGAACAAGTCGATCTACACAACATCATGCCACTTTAGCAAGTTAAACTAGTAATGAAAGGTAAAGCTGGGATGGTAGCAGTACTGATGAGGTTATAATACTAATCCATCCATACAGCAGCCTAATGCTCCCCCAAATCCTTTCATGCCAAGCAGCTGTGACAAACATTTGAGTTTCTTCATGCCGCTTAGGCTGTGAGACTTCACAATTTGTCAAGGGGATGCTTTCCATCCATCGCCCTGGCAGTCGAGTGAGGAAGAAGAGGATAGAGTGGAGTCAGAGGAAGAGTTACAGAGAGGAAGACAGAAAGAGAGAGAGAAGGAGGGGAAGAAAACAGCCAGTAATCCACTCAAATACTTCCTCAACCCTCTTTCCTCAGCTCAGCCTGGCAAACAGTACATCCTCCAGCGTCCTCCAGAAAGAGGGCTCTGTAATCAGAGTTTCCTCTCTGTCCGACAGCTGGTTGTTCACACTGGCAGCCAATTAGGATGGAAGGAGAGAGAAAGACAGAGAGAGGAGGGAGAGGGAGGGAGATAGCCCGGCTTTCTCAGTGACAGTGGAGAGGGAGAGCATTATCTGAGGCCAAAGCTTCAGTGATGATTTCCTGTTGCACTGACAGGCAGCAGCACTTCTAAACAACAGCCAGAGGAGCTGGACAGTCTCAACTGAATCTGGGATTATAAAGATTTATAGAATCAATGAGACAGTGGGATTATCGATCAGATATTTTATGCTCAAGAATAGAGAATCATGCTGCCAGTGTTTGTCAGTTCTCATTAAATAAGTATGCAAGTATGCAAAGGTTCACCAGACACTTCTTTCAAAAATTAATTTTCTGTTTATATATATATATATATATATATATATATATAATTTTTAATTGACTGTTCTCTAAACCCCTCCCACAAACTGATTGTCCAATCATAGCTTAGCCACTGTAACTTGCCAGGCCAAAACCAAAAAAAAGCCAAGACACAAGAGCAGTGTAAGTGTAAGGATTAAACAGTGAGTTTATCTGCTATTACCTAAACTGAAACCGTTAGCATGTCTGGCTAACACGGCCAAGGAGCACATCATTAGCTAGCGTTAGATTATTTCTTTGGGTTCCAGGCTATAACAAATGTCCATGACTGGGACATCCACTGTGTACTATTTCCCCACTGTGTGGGAGCCAGTTCTGTATGTTACAATATCACAGTTTAGGCTAACATTAGCAGCTCTGTCCTGCTCTTTATTGGATTTGGTCAACTTTACAATCTAGCAGCCCCAGCCAGACTTGTTACTTGTGTGACATGTAGCTTGAGCCTCAGTCTTTTAGCATCATATCACGTATGTAGCCATCAGTTGCATATTTACTTTTTTACATGGTTTTCATTTTAAAACAACTCTGCCAGAGACAGACTTTTCAACCAACTCACAGAGTTAGCATTGTTTAGCCAGCTAGCTACAGCTGATAAAATCGGCTAACGCTGGTCGCAGGCTAGAAATGAGGATCCTGCTTTTTTCCGCCTCTGTGTGAAATCATGTAGGCTACCCATATTTTCAAAAATAACTGTAACTCACACACTGTAAATTGCGTGTGTGAGTGTGTGGCATTCATTGGCAGAGGTTCTCCTGCGCACTGTAGTGTCTTTTTTTCCCATGCAGTCTTTTTTTCTCCTTCCGTTCATCTGAGCGGCTTAAGCTAATATGCAGAACTTGTGATTGCTAAAGCAGAAAACATGATTAAGTCTCTCCTCTTTTTGAAAGAGACCCTCTGCAGTGCGGAGATCCTATAGGCTTAGCCAACAGTCACCCCTCCAGTCTGGGTCAGGAGACTACAGTGTTCATGGCTGATTATCTTTCACTAAGAGGGAATCTATAACATGGAAAGATGGACGTATTTGATCTGGGTCACAAGTGAACTGAAGGTTTCATTGTTTATTTGTACCGCCCAATGTCACATACAGAGTCTTAACAGGCTTTACAGGCCCATTATTTTATATGAGAAAGACAAAATTGTTATTCAGGAACTTCTAAAATTCCAAACTGACATGCAGTTATTTTATCTTTAATTTATGCCCTTAGTACTCCCTGAATTCTCTAAATGCTTTTTTAATTACACCACATAGATATTTTCTGGATCGTGTATTGTTGAGATGAGAGGGTAAGCTTATGCAGGCTTCTTTTCTTCTGGCAGAAAACTAAATTTTACAAAGCAAAACTAAGAGTGCTTCGAGTCATTCTGGGGGTCATGCCTTTCTCCGGGCTGTAAACATAATGTAATAGAATAGAATATATGTGATAAGCTTCCCAAAAGATTGTATTAAAAGGCTGCAGAGGTCAGAGTGTTGTTTTGCCTTCATTTTGGATTTTGTCAGGAATTTAAATGGCCTGTGCTTCAGTACTGTTGTAGTGGCACGTGAACATGAGACATTCATTTGTCTGAATAAAAACCTACAGTGACCCTGGATGGGACAGTGTGGCACATCCACCCAAATCACACAAACACACACACATAAGCACACACGCAAGTACATAAAAAATGAAATAATACTGTGCAAAGGGCTTAGAGGATAATCCAAGCAAGTGGAGTGTACTACATCGTCACAGGAATTAAATTCCCTCTTCGTCCAGAAATGGACATGGCAGTAAGGATGGGTCAGTGGATGACACACACGGACACGGCCACAAAGCTGCTCTCCTTACTTCTCCTACCTCATAAATCTATTCATTCCCTGTCTTTTCTTCATCGCCTACATTGCAGTGTTTGTGTATTTTAATCAGTTTGCAAAAATGTTGACGCAATTAATTCAGTATCTGCACCACAAACGCAGAATCTTCCACCTCCAGCTAAGTGTTGATTGCATGCCTTGATCTAACTGTAAATATCGTGTTGTGACACATGAAGTTAGTGTCCTTGTCAGGTCAGTGGAGGCATGGCAGCCCTGTGGGGACATGTTCGTGATAGAGATACAGCCATTCTGACAGACAACTAGCCATGATATACCAATTTCTCTCACACACAGGCTTAATGAAGTCTTTATGAACCTGGTTAAAGGCTATTTGGTGCATGCATTGCACTCCGAGCTAAGTTCACAACAGTTATGCCACAGTTGGCAAACCACCAGACTCGAGGGCCAGTGAGTGCCCTGTGCACTCACAACATTTTCCAATTAAGGATTTGTGAGGCATTAATGTGGCGTGGCCTTTTGCAGACATCATATGGGTTTCAGGTTACATCAAGATTGAAATCTCTAGAGCTACAGAGTGCGCAGAGAGCTAAAATAGAATGATGATCCAAATCAAAGTTGTGTGTGTCTTTATAATAATCCGGTGCAATCCGTAGAGATCGCAAAATGGCTAGAGAGAGCATGTTTACTGTCATTAGGCTACAGGCTGTATTGTAATTCTTAAAGGGGTAGTTCAGCGATTTAGTGTTTTGATTTCATAAAGTTGGGGAGACTCACAAAACACAGTTTACTAAAAGAATGGTCACAAACGAAGCAGCAGAGGTTGAGATATCCTGACATTTTAGTCTCCAGTATGGGTCAAGCCCCCAAAACACTACATTTCCCATAATGCAACTCGATATTGTCTCTTTGTTAAACCATCCCTGTCTGGTAAATACCCATGTTTTTTAAACTCCATGACTCCAGTTTGTAACAGAGGCTGTCTGTCAACATTTTTCAGTCTCCAAACCCAAGCTAAGATAACCCTGATGACATCACAATTACATCATCAGGGTTACATTCTCAGACTTGACAAAGCTGCTGCAACTGTTTTCACAGGATGAGTAGTACTCTCTGTGAGCAGTAATCAGATCTTCTGTGAAGTGCCGCTTTAAGGTCATCTAATGTTAGCAAAGATAGCACACTCTGTACCCAGTAATCTGTGTCTTTGCTTTCTAATTGTCTATTTACAATCAAACATATCAATCGAAATAATCAATAGGCATAAATGACTCACCATTCAGCAACAATAGCACATAATCTCACATAAATATTGACATTACTTCATGACAGGTGATTTAAATCCTTCCTGTAAGTGTTGGATTTACTCAGCTCTGTTTAGACTGTTTCTGTTTCTCTTGTAATTTCAGCCTCATATTGCAAAGTCAGGCAGATATTTCACCTTCAGGAATTTGTCCTTTAGCTTCTGCCAGCTCTGTGCCACTCAGCACTTTTTCCCCCGGACTCCAGAAATCATTATCAGCCACTGTGGGGTATTTAAACAGCAGCCAAGTTGGTACTTTGATATTCCTCCTTCTCTCTGACATCCTTAACTCCCACTGATCTCACTGAGATAGACATCACTGCAGCAAAGATTTGGGGGTAATTCATCGTCTAAGAGGTGCATGTGTGTGTGCCAACAGTTGCAAGGCTACACCACGCACTGAAATCTGAGCATGGTTCATTTGAGCTGAATCTGTCCAACTTAGATACAGAACATGTAAAATAAATATTTCTGAACACTTTATTTTCTCTCTCATCCACTGAGCCAACCCACATTCCTCTCGAGACGCCACAAAAATCAATAATGCTGTAAATTTTGCAACAGTCAGAATGAGGAAGCGTATCTCTATTTTCTCAATCAAATAAATGCATTCCAATCGTATATCACACAGCAATTCTCCTTTTTTAATTTTTGATTTTTTACGGAGAAAAAAAACTGTCTCTACCCTACTGTATCCTTGTACAGAGAGAAAACAATAAATTAGCAAAACCTTGAGTCTTTTGTGTTAACTTTTGGTGCCCAAGTTGTCTGACTGTGTGTGTGTGTGTGTGTGTGTGTATATATTTGTGTTTATGAAGTGAATTTGAATATCTTTGTGTGTAAAAGATGTTGCACAGCATCATCAACTGCATTTAAGCGGATGTGCGCATGATCACATCACAAGCACTCACACAGAAACCTTGCCATGCACACGCACACCTACCATTCATGCCATTGTAGATGCCCCGATGATGTGGCGACAGCTCGTCTCCAGCCGGCCTCCTCTGCCCCTCTCTCACAGGGCTGCCAAACTTCACATGGTCAGGGCTCATACTGTACTGGTGCCTATGAGTTTCGGGGCTGCCCCCCTGGATCACACAGGCCTTTTCATGGTGCTCAGTGCTCCCTAAATATACCTGCCGGGGCTCGGGGCTCCCACAGCCAGTACTGCTAATGCTGCTCCTGTGGTGCCTCTGAAAGAGCTCCCCGCTGCCTCCCTGACCCAGGAAGTGCTGCCTCTGGCCCAGGAGGAGATCAGAGCTGTGGTGCTTGGGGTGTTGCTCCGGACTGCGTCGGCCCACATTCCTCCCGTATTTTTCCGGGCTGAGGCCCCGCATGACTCGACTGTGGTCAGGCACGGATATGGAGCCGCAGCGGGGCCGGCACAGCTGGGGCAGGGTGTATGGGTACTCCAGGCTTGTACTCCGGTGGCGCCCAGCAGGGTGCTCAGGGCTGGACACCTCCCTGTCTCCTCCCCCTCCTATTCCACTGATGCTGCTACACCTGGGTTTGTGCACAAGCTCAGGGCTCCCTTTTTCCCCACCACTACCAACTCCACCCACCCCTGCTGCCAATTGAGGCTGCTTATGGTGAGGGTGATCGGAGCTGTCAGCACTCCCTGCGCTGGAGGTGCTGCTCCCGTCCCCCACGTCTCTCATCAGGAGCCCATGCCCGGGCACCAGCAGCAAACTATTCTGGCTGTCTATGGAGTTGCGGCACCCTCCCATCCCTACACCCCCTCCCCCTCCACTTCCTCCACTACCACCTCCTCCACCTACCACCCCCTTCTCCTCGTCCAGCAGCAGGCAGAGCTCCTTCAGCTCCAGGTTCTCCCGGATTACCTCCTCCTGTCGAAGCTCCAGCTCCTTGAGCTTCTGGAGGTAGAGGGTCACCTCTTTGCGCATGATGCTGGCACTGTAACGTCCCAAGCGCTGCCACTCCCTGGATACACGCTTGCCTTTCTGGCGGTCATCGTCCAGGAAGCAGCACAAGTCCCGCAACTCACGGTTGTCCTCCTGCAGCTTCTGGTTAATGTCCTGAGAGGAAAAGAAGGAAAGACCAAGAGGAAAAGAGAGATGAGTTAAACTGAGGTCTAAGCATTAGGAAGCATCATAAACTAAGACAATGCTGATCAGTGCAGAAAGAACACAAATGTGCTTTTGATTTGGTACAAAAGAGTAGTTTGTCTTCGATTAATTTAACTCCCAAGTAAATTGCTGCAACCATTGTCCAATTTCAATCCATTTCACTGCTCTTTTAGATATCAGTCAAATGCTGTATGCAATCATAATGAAATGAAATCCTAATCCTCTCTGTCTTTCCCATAAAAGCACTGACTCACTGTGTACCATTCAATGTGAAGTGCATAATGTAGATTAGACTGCTCTGTAGGAGATGCAGAGGCCACACACAGAAATAAGACTGGGTTAGGGAAGTGAAATCACACCCTCCAAACATTTTACACCCAGCAACATTTACTTAAACATCCCTTCTTCACCTCCCCAAGAGCTTCATCTTTTCTCCCCTGTTCTCCCTCTCCCGCACCGCCCCCCCCCCTTTCTTACCCTCCAGCTCTTTCCTGTGTAATTAAGCAGCTTGGATGGGTGGAGAGGTGACAAGGTCTCCAAGAAAGGCAAATGATCCCCATGTGCTTCATCTGAGGCTACCTCAGGCTGGGTATCAGCTTTAACTGTAAACACTGTGGATATTGTGCCATATTCCTCTCATTAGTAGTGCAGAAAATGAAGGCAGTAGGTAAAGGTTACTGTACTTTAAAAGCAAATGCCATGTTGTTCTAAAGGAAAATTGTACATTCTGTAGATTTATGAGCAGGGATTTTCTAGGAATGTGAGGTGTGTGTAGCTAAGACATAGAGAGATCTGGATGCCAGATTTGAGCACTGGCATATGAACAGAGCAGTAGATTTACAGAGGGACATGCCCTCCTCTTCAGTATAAGGAGGATGAATTTCTACCTCATTGGCCTGTCCTGTACTTTTACTTGCTCTTTGTTTTATAAGATGAGTTGTAGGGATACATTTTGTCATTGCTTTTGGTCACAAAACCCCCTCACCACGTTAATTAAACTCTTCTTGGATTTCCCACCTCCCCAGCAAAAGTTAAAGTTAAATGCAAACTATATAAGCCTGCCTTGGTTGAGCATGCCCCATAAAGCCTATGCACACAGGGTCTACATTCATCCATATCAGATTCTCATACAGGCCTGCACAATGAACTTCGACGATACCATCTATTCTCACACCATGCTTGCAGAGGCGCTCTCTAAACAGCAGAACATCCCTCCTGCCATGCGCGTTCTCAGGTGCGCTCCAAACCTATGATCTCATCCTTCACCATTGCGCGCCCCCTCACCTTCAGCCCCCTGATCTCGTTCAAGTGCAGTTGGAGGCTGCGATTGACCTCTCGGATGAGATTCCCGTGGTCCAGAATCACGCTCATCTTGTCGGACTCAGACCGCCTCAGCCGCCGCACCAGATCCTCCTTGGTCCACTTGAGCAGCTCCTCGTCGGTCAGACCGGAGATGTCCTCCGCTGGACTTTCAGTCTTCGCTATCGACAGCTGGAGCTGGGGCTGGGGCGGCGGAGTCGCTTTCTCCATTGGTACGGCTCCTCCGACACCGACAAAGGGCAGAAAATAGTCAGAGGCTCGTTGACAACCTCTGCTCGCATCCGCTCCCCGGTCGACTTAAGGTGGAAAACGGTTACCGGTAGAAAGTCAGTCGCATAGTTTGGCCTTTTCTGTTGCTCCCGACTCTTCCACTATCTGCTAGAGCAACAGCTGACGATGCCGGCTGAGTGCGATACAGTGGAGAAGATGCTCTACTGTCTATCACTGCAACATCCTCACAGCCAGGGTGTACTGGAGGCAGCCTACTTACAGTGCGAGTTATCGGCTCTGTTAAGTAGGCTGGGCCTATCCAAATTCGGTCCCAAACGTGATCAAAGTGAGAAAAGCTTCGGCGGACAGTCGGAGCACACACCTGCCGCCTGTAGGTTCAGCACACTGCGAGAGAGAGGAGAGAGTCCGCTGTGCCCAGCAGAAACACAGAGAGAGAGAGAGAGAGAGAGAGAGAGAGAGAGGGAGCAGCTCTCTCTAGCTCTCTCTCCTGGGGTTTACGCTTCGTCGAAAATATAGCTTGGTTACAGCGCCACTTAATGTTCAAAGACGCTCTAAACAGGCTGTGAGAAATGCTGAGTTCAAAACGCAGGTTTCCCCAGGTTCCGATATCTCTTCCAGCCTGATGCATTGATTAAATGTGTTGACATGCAGCACAGGCTATTTTAGCAGAAAACATAGAGTGTACGATTCATACAGTGAATATGAAATAGCATGAATAGGCTACGTTCAGAATATGCAAATTCAATAAACTTTACTACCATATAAGAACGAGCAACAGGCTATCAGTTTATGTTGGTTTAGTTAAAAAAAATCAAATGTAGGCTAAGTAGACTACTGTTCATCCTCCGTGTCATTCTGTTCTACCACTTATTCATAAGTAGGCCTACCATACACAGTAGTAGGCCTAACCTATAGGCCTATATTTCAGCTGAGCTAATAATGTCCTATTTCAAAGTGCATTGTAGTTTAGCACTTCAAGTTGAGTTCATCATGATAAGATTTCATCCACAGTCACTGAGATTTCAGTCGCAGATACATTTCCCAAAATACAAGCTACTAGGCCTATATCATGGCTTCGACGTAGACATAGCCTAAGCCAAACGGCCCAGTAAGCGTGCCTTGCCTTGAACGCAGCATGACCACGAGCAGCAGTTGTCCACAGTTTCACTACAGCACCATGGACAGCTGCTAATGGGGAGCAACAGGGCTTGTGTGACCTTGAGATATAAAACTATATAAAATATAGAGCATAGTGTAGATAGGGTTACTTATTTCAAAAGGGATTTTATTACTGTCTGCAGTGGTGAGTACTAATTGGTAAGGCTGGCTAGGAGTAGACTAGCACTAGGCTACTCTGCGCCCTCTGTTTATCCAAAGAAATCAAGATTGCCTCAAGCTAGGAAAAAATGCTCTGTTTGAATCGGGTAGCAATACAATGCCTCATATTTCACAAGATGATAAGGCTACAAAACTTAGCCTATGTAAATTCAGAATCTGCAGAGTTAGGCTAATAGCCTAGTGACGCTTATTCATTAATTATGGAGATTAATTATATTAAAACAAAATAACTAATTATTTGTTGCAAGACTTTGCCACTCAGCCATAAAAGATTAAAAACATTCCGAAAAGGAGGCCTCTGGTAACAGAGGGAAAAAAACATAATTATTAATAAGCTAGTAATGTAAAACGTATCGGTAGTCTACAATATTTAGGCCTCTAAATACAGTGGAGTAGAAGCATTATGTAGCATACAATGAAAATATTAAACTACCTCAAGTACCTCAAGTTGTTTGTCCACTTAGTTGAGTAAATAAATTGACTTCACTTTCCACCACTGGTCAAAGGTCATACTATAATAGGTTGTGATAAGTTACGTTACAGAGGGTAACTAAGTGGTGATATAACAGAGAATAAAAGTCACATTCGTCCAATCACACGTTATCACACTGTACAATACAGATAACAACTACTACAACTCGACTCGACTTGACTAACCACTTGAGCATACGTCGCCGTAGGACAATACTGTAAACTCAATTTCCCATAGTTACCCTCTTCCCGTGCGTACCCTTAGCCCTAGCTACGTCATGGAAAGAAGAACCAATAGGAGACGCCTGAACTTGGAGTAACACGTCATTCTAGTAAAGTGCAGAAGCCGGTTGATAGGGAGTGATCCCCTTACCGTCGTCTTTCGGTCCTATACATCTGTCTGCTTTTATCTCCAAATGCTGTAATTTGTTTTGAACACAACAGACTCTTTTGTTCTTGTCTAGACCTGAGGCCAACCTGATAAGGTAAGCGCTCGACTTAATTTTGCTCGAAAGTAGGCCGCCCGTTTCTGCTTTCATTCATGAAGGGACAGGAAGTGGGTTAATGCTACATTCCGTTAGCTAACCCAATCAGCTATGGCTATGCAACGTAGCGTTAGCTTGAGTGACAGAGCAACGTAGAGACATTTGGCAATGATGATTAACAATAACGTTTGCTGTTACATCCATTATGTTTCTACAACCACCATCGTTGCTATACCGAGTTTCGCGTGCCTCATCGCCCCGCGAAAACCATCATATTTGAATGATTTCTGAGTAGAAATGCTGTTCACGACAGATGCCAACCTTCACTGGTGGATTTTATCAGTGATGATACGTGGCCTGTAACCTATGTTATAGACTTATAGTCTAGAATGTAATCACTGTATTAATTGCTCAAAATAGTGATTACCTTTCTATGATTAAAGCAAATGTCAAGGATTCCTCGTACTTTACCACAGAGGGCCAAAGGGGGAACTCTTTTTCTAGCACCTACTACCCCCAACCAACATCAGCCCCGCATCCCCTGCATTATATGGCCAGGAAAAGGCCACATTCCGTAAGAAAACCATTCAATATAGGGCAGTTTACAATTATTTTTATTATCGATTAATCTCCTCAATGTGATGTCTTCAGGTTTCTTGTTTTGTCCGACCAACAGTACAAACCCCAGAGATATCCAATTTGCTATGACATAAGACTCAAGACAGAGAAAAGCAGCAACATTCTCACATTGGAGAACATGGAACTAGGGAATGTTTGACATTTTCGTTAGAGAATGTACTTAAACGATCGATTATTAAAATACAGGGCTAGATACAAATAAAGCTTTAGCGTGGATGCATTTTTTGGCAGAGGTGATTTTAGCTACTGAGAAATCAATTGCTTATTATTTGAGGCCAGGTAAATGTCACCTGCAATAATTTAGTACAAAAAAAATGTTTTATTTATTTTTTTCTTCGAACATATCCACAATTTGGAACAATCTGCTGTAGTACTACAGCTGAATCTTTTAGTTAATGAATTGATTAGGTGACAGAGATTATTAGATAGCCCACTATTTTGATAATAAACGGATCATTTAAGTAATTTAGCAAGCAATCTTATGTGGTAGTGAATTCAATATTGTGGACTGTTGGTCAGACCAAACCGGTCATTTGAAGATGTCACACTGGGTTCTGGGCTCTTGTAATGGATATTTCACTATTTTCTGACATTTTATAGACCAAACAGTTATTTCCTCAATTAATTCCTTAAGTAACTGGAAGATCAATAGATAATGAAAATAATCAGTACAGTTGCAACCCTACCTACAGTAGTAAACAGTTGACTGGCCTACAGAAGTATAGATCATATTGTGCGCTCTGAAATCTTGTGCCCAGCTAACAACAAAAGAATATAACTTTTTTTTGTCATCTTTTCAAAAGCACCTTGTAACCCTGCTGGAGTACTGTTGTACTGCCCAGGGAATATAAAGTTCCTCTGATAGCGGTGAGAAAGAGGGAGAGTATACGGTTGCTACAACAGAATCCCTGGTGGCGTCGTTGATGTTTCACTGACACACCAACAAAGGTGCAGCCTAAAAATACCTCTGGGATTCCTCTGCACTGTACTCTTCCTTATCAAAACACGCTGGACAGGTTTCCTGATGACACGTGTGTGCGTCATGCTTTCAAATATCTACGTGTTATTTTAACCCTGGGAGAAAGGAGCACTTGTATAAAGAGCAGTTCACTGCAGCTATTGAAAAACGAGAACGAGTAGACTACCAGTGTCACTGGGACTATATCCAGTTCTTCTATTGGACTGACTGACTCACTCACTGTGGTCTATTGGGCTCTTTCTCTGCTGAAGCTCGGAGATGGCGACCTACCAGGAGTTCATCCAACAGAACGAGGACAGGGATGGGGTGAGATTCAGCTGGAACCTCTGGCCCTCCAGTCGTCTGGAAGCCACCAGGCTAGTTGCCCCAGTCTCCTGCCTCTTCACACCACTCAAGGAGAGGCCTGACCTGCCACCGGTCCAGTATGAACCAGTTCTGTGCAGCCGGGCCAACTGCAAGGCAGTTCTGAACCCGTTATGGTGAGTGAAATAGAAAAACAATTTCTCTGCTTACAGATGTGTACTTTTGAATGCTTTGTTTCAGCTGCAAAGCACCAGAAAACAGTATAACAGTATTCAGCGTTTATTTTGTCTTAGGGTATAATTTAGCTACTAATTTATCATTTTTACATGGGAATTGTGTTTAACCATCTGTGCAACTGTCTAGTGCCAACTATGTTCTTGACGTTTGTTCATTGTAGTACAAGAAAAAAGAGGATGAAAGGGGGCTGCAGGGATTTGAATTTGGTGCTGTGTTTAAATATTTTTTATGTACCACACACCACACCTAGTACACCTAGTACTTATAACACATCAGCATTTCCAAATGCTGATGTGTTATAAGTACTAGGTGTGGTACATAGAGCTGCAGATACACCTTGTGCAGCCCACTATCAGTCACAGTTGCACTCCTGCCAATTGGATGCACACCCTAAATTGTTTTGATCCCTCTTTTACAGTCAAGTTGACTTCAGAGCGAAAATATGGGCGTGCAACTTCTGCTTCCAGAGAAACCCAGTAAGTAGTGACATTCACAGCATAATTCAGTGTGATATTAATGGTTGCCATAACTAAATAATATAAATCTGCATAACTTAATGTGGACTAGCTACATTCCTTTATTAGGCTGGTTAATCTGGCTGTTAATGTCTTTGTCTCTGTGCAGTTCCCTCCCTCTTATGCAGGCATATCAGAAGTGAACCAGCCGGCTGAACTCATGCCACAGTTTTCTACCATTGAGTACATAGTACAGGTAAATACTACACACACGTCTGCACTCTGACCTCAGCCCTATGCATGGAGATTGTATGTACTGAAGATGTACTGTGCAAAGGTGAATATTAACAATTTCTGACAATAGCCTCTATAGGTGGAGAGTTCTTATTTTTATTTTTCAGTTCTGGGTCTAATCAATGTGTTCAGTGTCACCCTACAACTCTGACACATCTGAACCATGTAGTACTGTTTGTTCTGGATTCATGGATCATTCCCCATGTTTCAAAGCACAAGTTTATGAAAAAAGGTTCTATAGCCTACTTAGATATTGGGATTAACACTGTAATTACGTGCACCTAATTTGGTACATGTAGTGAAAGAGGTTTGTGATAATGTAGTGTTTTAATATGTTAAGTCATACAGTAGGCTATAATAAATATTTGTAAAAATTATGATGGCCTGACTACTATTGTGGCTAACAAGTGTAGCTTCATAAATAATGCACATGGTTTTCAAAGGTAACATGAGCTGCTGATGAAATCGTGTCTCTGCTTGCATCAGTATTTTCGAAACATATATTTAACAAACTAAACATTAAACATTAATTCAGCCTCTTCTTCTCCTTCTCCTTCTTTATCACTTTGCAGGTAAGAAAAAAATGCCAATGACAATAAACAGTGCCAGCTCCTCAGTGTATGCAATAACGTGTGTGGAAACAAAGCTTACGATTTCCTCTCTTTCCTCTCCCACCTCTTCATAGCGTGGACCCCCGACCCCTCTGATCTTCCTGTATGTGGTGGACACATGTTTGGAAGAAGAGGACCTCCAGGCCCTCAAGGAGTCCTTGCAGATGTCCCTCAGCCTGCTGCCACCCAACGCCCTGGTGGGCCTCATCACGTTCGGACGCATGGTTCAGGTTCACGAGCTCAGCTGTGAGGGGATCGCCAAGAGCTACGTGTTCAGGGGCACCAAGGACCTCTCCTCCAAACAGATCCAGGTGGGTGGGGGCGAAGGCATGGGAAATTAGTCAATTGGAGGAATTAATGTGAAAATGTGGGGAAAGCAATTATAAAGCAGAGTATGGCATTTACAAATATTAGATAGGAGAAAAAAAAGTGTTTTCCAGGCCAAGATGAATGTCACACTGAAAAGACTGTTTGGAAATATGGGGACATTATCAGTTGGCTTTAAATAATTTCCTTAAACTGTATCATTCCAGAAAATTTGTGCTAAACAAAGTAGCAGACATTAAAACTGTCTGTTCAATGTAATAATGTTTGTTCTTCCTTTCTTGTGTCTTTCAGGAAATGCTGGGTTTAATGAAGCCAGCAGTGCCAGGACAACAAGGTCGCCCAGCGGCACCTCAGGATGCTGCAGCCTCTTGCAGGTATGGAGGAACATGAACACTTGTCTTTGTCAGTTAATGGTAGCTGTTTCACACACACAATCTTGATGATCCTACGGCAGTTTGCTTTTCATGTCTAAGGTGTGTTTGCGTTCATATTCAGGTTCCTTCAGCCCGTGCACAAAGTCGATATGAATCTGACTGACTTGCTGGGTGAGCTCCAGAGAGACCCGTGGCCTGTACCTCAGGGCAAGCGGCCCCTCCGCTCCACTGGTGTTGCACTGTCTGTTGCTGTCGGTCTGCTGGAGGTACAACACACACAGATAATATAGTACATTAAGTGAAAACAAATAATGCCACATTATGAAAATGCTGTACCTCACACGTGTGGTTTAACACAAGTTCAATCCAAACCATACCTGGGTACAAAATGTTATTGTCAAACACACACATGCTTCACAGTAACCTGAACTTTAGCCTCTTCAAGACCACTGTGCCACATGTAACTGTTCAGAAACGCACACACTGCCTGATAACTGTCTTCTGCAGGAACAGCTTTGTCAGTTCAAAGGCTGGTTCCTTGTTTGCCTTCTGTCTTTTCCCTCCACCATCGTTATTCTCTCTTCTCCCACTGCTAACCTGCGCGGTTATATAACTGTTGCAACAGATCATTCCCCCGCTGTACTCCCCTTCAGCAGATAGGAGATGAGGCCTGATTAGAATAAATTTGGCTCTTTCTGTGACTCCAGATTCACTGATTTGTCAAGAGGCGTTTGACTTGATGAATGGGTCTTTTACATATAAAGCAGAACTGCAAAAAGTGGTTAGCATCCACCATTAGCTGGCTTATTTATTTAATTGCTCTCTGTGAAGGCGTACACTCTGTCCCTTTTATGATTGAATCACATTTACACAGAACTGGTTATCAGATGGTCACATTATATTAAAAGCTCCTTCCAGCGGCTTTGTGACTACGTGGCCTTCTTCTAAATGTCTCAGTGTCTTGGACTTTCCCAGACTCCTGGACTATGGACTTTGTTGTAACTGTTGGCTGTGAGGTCAGCCCTTCGCTGAAAGTGATTGCCTAAAAGCTCTCATTCAGACTTGTCATACACTCTATACATACATACATTATAATTTCTGCTTTTGTCATATAATGTAAAAACAGAATTGTTAGAATGGAAAATTATTTAAAATGACATTAACATAATTAGGAAATTCCTTTCTGTGTTATAATGATGTTTTATTTGCTGAAACCTGCCTACCCATACTCACTTTTACTTGTCTTTAAAAGGGTCTATTACACATTACGGACACTGTATTTGCACAGGTGATCCTCATTCGTTTAATAAGGCCGTCTTAACTTCCCCCTAACTCTCCTCTTTAAATGGCAATGGTCACTAGTCCATTAGTGCTCATTATCCACATTCACAGCCCAAAAACAGGGATTCAGCACACACGCTGCAGCTGTGTGCAACTGTTTATATATACCAAGTGATATAGTCAAATAACAAGCTTGTGGTGTTAGATTATAGCTGCTCTACAATGAAATGAAGCTTAACTGAAACCCAATCCCTCCTCTCTTTATCCTCAGGGTACTTTCCCCAACACAGGGGCTCGTGTGATGCTGTTCATCGGAGGGCCCCCCACCCAGGGCCCAGGCATGGTGGTGGGCGATGAGCTGAAAACCCCCATCCGCTCCTGGCACGACATCCAGAAAGACAACGCCCGCCATTTGAAGAAAGCCACCAAGGTGAGCAAATGCAGGAACCCTCTGCAAATCTTGGCATTTGCAACAGTGTTTCTGTTTGAGTGAAATCGTCCTTTACAAACTTCATTGTTATAAAATCTCCTTTATGACTTTTTTACCCAAAGAAACATTAAAGTCAAATACATTTTATTCACAACGTACTGAGAGTATGTTCACTGACGTTAAGGCATTGTTGCATGTCTTTTGTCTGTTGTCTGTTTTTTTTGTCACGCAGTACTATGAAGCCATGGCCAACCGCTCAGCAGTAAATGGCCACTGTATTGATATCTACGCCTGTGCCCTGGACCAGACTGGACTGCTGGAGATGAAGTGCTTATCTAATCTCACCGGGTACGTCAACACTTACTGTTTAATTGATTGAGGGTGTGAGATTATATTAGTCTTAATTATTACGGATGTGTGATTCTTTACACATAAATACCCCTTTTTAGGAATCTAAACGATTTGTTGTTGTGTATTAACAGGGGGCACATTGTGATGGGAGACTCCTTCAATACCTCCCTGTTCAAGCAGACCTTCCAGAGGGTCTTTAGCAAAGACTACAACGGAGACTTCCGCATGGCCTTCGGAGGCGTCCTGGAGGTCAAGGTAAGGAAGTGATTTAGTCATCGGAGTCATAATGAAAATCACTGTTTGCTGTGTTTTTGCTTGATTAAGAAGAGCTGATCAGGTATCAGTTACTTAAATTCCCTGATCATTCTTTTCAGATAAATGTATACTTGCTAATCAATTAAATTGAATTTATGTCTTTCTGTCTGTATAGACATCAAGGGAACTCAAGGTTTGCGGGGCCATTGGACCGTGTGTTTCACTCAACTCCAAGGGCTCCTG
This sequence comes from Macquaria ambigua, assembly GCA_008360985.2. Classification (NCBI taxonomy): domain Eukaryota; kingdom Metazoa; phylum Chordata; class Actinopteri; order Centrarchiformes; family Percichthyidae; genus Macquaria; species Macquaria ambigua. The sequence goes on from VMKM01000143.1 coordinate 142,552, forward strand.
TGTTTCAGAGAATGTGAGTCCCTGCCCCAGATTCAGATTGCTTCCTTCTCACAATTGAATTGTAATCTGAGAGCTGAACTGACATTCACCACAATATGCTCTCTGTTTTGCGTAGGAGATGGGTATTGGTGGCACGAGCCAGTGGAAAGTGTGCAGTCTCAACCCCTCCACCACTTTGGGCATTTATTTTGAAGTGGTGAATCAGGTAAATAACACTTACTTAGCCTTAGCTTCTGAGCTCTGATGGGGATTACTGTAGGCTGATGAGAGTACAGTCGCTAATCACATCAAACAAGTGAATAATTGTGATGAAGGCTTTGTTCAGTAAAACTCTATAAACAATGGCTTTTTGTGTTTTTCCCCTTGTAGTAGAAGGCCATTTGTTAGGCTCATGCAATGAGAGAAGGGACTGACAAAGTAGTCTTACTGTCTCTGCTGTTCTGTGTGTGTGTAGCATAATGCACCAGTCCCCCAGGGTGGCCGAGGGGTGATCCAGTTTGTAACCCAGTATCAGCACTCCAACACACAGAGGAGGATACGGGTCTCTACCATCGCCAGGAAGTAAGGCTTAGATATATGGTATAGACTCTGTTTAGTGATTCATGACAGGCAAGACTGTACCTAAAAGTTTATTCCATGTCAACCTGGAATATTATTAATATTAACAAGCTTAAGGTTATTTTGCAGAATATTCACTGTGCACCTACAAGTGTAAGTTAGTGATAATAATGAGCTTGGCGTTTTGTCAAGAAAGTGACGGTTCAAGTCAATATTAGCGTCACTGGAAAGGATGTTTACATTCCTGCAATTTGCGGTGACGCCTTCTGCGTCATTCACACCACACCTACGCTCACCTGCACCTCTCTGCTCTCCTCCGTCACTTCCTCTCTTTTTTTCTCGCTCTCTCTCTGTCCCCACCAAAGCTGGGCAGATGCACAGTCCCAAATTCAGCACATCGAGTCGTCCTTCGACCAGGAAGCGGCTGCGGTGCTCATGGCTCGTCTGGGAGTCTTCAGAGCGGAGTCGGAGGAGGGACCAGATGTCCTGCGTTGGCTTGACAGGCAGCTCATCCGCCTGGTGAGAGACACACCCACACACCAAATCCTCCCTATCTGTGCTTTGTGATGACAAGAACAATGAATGCATAGCTGGCATTGCAACGTCATTCGGTGACCGTTCACGTATTGTGTTACTCCTGTATGATGTGCCAGGTTATGTAAGGTTTATTCCATGATATGTTAAAACAATGTTTTGTCTCCCTCGGTTTCAGTGTCAGAAGTTCGGCCAGTTCAATAAAGATGATCCTACATCCTTCAAACTGTCAGAGTCTCTGTCCCTCTACCCACAGGTAAACCTGCCTCCTAGTGGAAATACATGAATGTGAATTTTTTTCTTTATCAATCTAATTCAAATGTGACTTAATCAGTTCTTATTACAACACTGTCCCCAATTTTAATTGATTTGCATTGGGGCTGTATGCTTTTTAAAACCCTTTTTGATTACACAATGCTGATTATTCATTTAAATAACTTTTTCTTCCTCTCTCCTCCACCTGCAGTTTATGTTCCACCTGCGGCGGTCGCCCTTCCTGCAGGTGTTCAACAACAGCCCAGATGAGTCGTCCTATTACAGACACCACTTTGTCAGGCAGGACCTGACCCAGTCTCTGATCATGATCCAGCCCATCCTCTACTCCTACTCCTTCTATGGACCACCAGAGGTCAGCCTCACACCCTCCACACCATTTATTATCAATGCTTGAGGAGCATCTGGTCTTTCCTAGAAGCTTCGGAATGTCTTCATAAGAAATGTTTGTCAGTGTCGATGTATTTGGTGAGTTGTTTCAAACTGTGTCCTGGATCTGTCTGTTCTTCACAGCCCGTTCTCCTGGACAGCAGCAGTATCCTGCCAGATAGGATCCTGCTGATGGACACGTTCTTCCAGCTGGTTATCTACCATGGAGAGGTGAGACAGAGCACCCACGACTAGGATTTGTTTAACCCCCATTAGAGAATTTAGTTCCAAAAATCTCCATCTGTCGTTCATCTCCTTAATTTCTTTCTAGAGCATAACAACACATTTGGTGATGCAGCAGGCTTTTCTTAGTGTTCTCTTTTTCCTCTTTATTTCCAGACCATAGCCCAGTGGCGAAAGGCAGGCTACCAGGAAATGGCAGAGTATGAGAACTTCAAGCAGCTGCTGCAGGCTCCACTGGATGACGCCCAGGAGATCCTACAGACGCGCTTCCCCATGCCACGCTACATCGACACCGAGCACGGAGGCTCACAGGCTCGCTTCCTGCTCTCCAAGGTCAACCCATCACAGACTCACAACAACCTCTACGCCTGGGGACAGGTACGGTGTTATAAGTTACAACTTGCTGTGCTGCTTTATACATGAAAATAGATTGCTTATAGAGGTCAGATTCTTCACCCAAAGTGGAAATAGACTACGATTGTCAAAATTGAGGAAAAAGCATCTTGATAAATTCTTTCAGGTTGTTGTTTAGTTTATTAAAGGTAAATGAAGGTGAATTTGCAGATTCTCAGTACAGTTCCAATATAATTAAGGTTGCTTTCAAATATGTAAATGTATAATATTTTCAGCATACCATCTGAAGATATCAGATTCAGTAGAGTTTCACTCATTTCAGCTTTCATAACCACATATAAGTATATGACAGTACAAGTATGTGTATAGCACATATATATAGAGAGAGAGAGAGAGAGAGAGAGAGAGATAAACCGTCAGCAAACACAGGTCTTGGATTGGCCAACCTCTGATTCTAGAAGAAATAGAAGGAGAAGGAAAGAGAGAGAAAGAGGAAGAAGAGGAAGAGAAACAAAGAAGAGAAAAGAAGAACTTTATTAATCCCTTTCGGGAATTTTTATTTTTTCACAATTTTACACATGTAGTAGGAAAGATGAAAGCTGAAAATAGCATTAATCTCTTATTTCCCAAGTCAAGGAAGAGCTGAACCCTGCAGTATACAAACACTGAATACATCTGTGGCAGTCTGAGAATGAGATTATCGAGAGAACGAGGTCTTGCATAAGATAGTCTTAGCGATGAATGTGTTTGTTCATTAAAGTGATCATAGGCTCAGAGTTATGTCATGTAAACATCTGTCCGTAAAGTGAGTCAATCATTCAATCATCATTTATCTTCACTTGCATGTGCAGGAGACAGGAGCTCCGATCCTCACCGATGACGTCAGCCTGCAGGTCTTCATGGACCACTTGAAGAAACTGGCTGTTTCCAGCTCTGCGTAGAAGTCTCGATTCCACCACAGAGAGGAGTAGTGATCCAAAGTTCCCGTTCTCATATAGGGATCCATTAACATTTCCTCTGTTTTTGTAAAGGAGCCAAACCCAGAGCGTCTACTGTATGTGCTTGCTTAATTTTACTGTGCTCTTTCTGGACTCATATGTGACATTTCCATGCAGCAAAAGGAACACAAAAAGGGGGGAAATGGCACATTCCTAATAAGAAAACAAGTGACATTTGTGCTAATTTTCATTTCACTTATCTATGAGAAATAGCTCCAATACTCCAGAACCAGATTGTCCAATATCAAATGCTCTATTTCTCTTTTATATTTGATATTACCTCTGACATGCAGAATGATTAGACTAATAATTTAATGTTTTTGTTTTCTTTTTGTTGGTTTGTTTGTCCTAAAATGTGTATCTACTGCATCAAACCTGGTTTAATAGGAGGCTTATATGTGTTTGCTTTGTCTATAGCTGAAGATGACATGCCTAGAATTTTCTCATTAATAAATTATAGTGGTACCTCTAATTCTGGTTAAGAAATGTTCACAGGGCTAATCGCTCTTCACATTGATGGCTTGTTAATCACAGTATATTTGACAATGACACATAAAGATAAAAATCCTACGTGGATTATACCTAAAGTGTTTTCCAAGAAAATTCCGTCTGAATAATGAGGATTAATGTTCTGAGGAACGGAAGTCAATCACATCAACTTAACGGACTCTGTTTTCAGTGACGAACATTTAGATCTATTTTTAACTTGGACTTTATAGGGCACTCTATAGTTTAGTCCTCTCATCCTGTCTCGTTCACCATCTGGTATTTTTGCACCCGATGACTGCCCAAGTGTCTTTGTAATCAAAGTTTAATATACTGTGAGACTGTATAAAAGGGACAGTTGTTTGATTTAGATCCTGTCTGGATTCTTAATGCTATCCATATAAAGGCCTGTCTGCAGTAAACAGGTTCTGTCTGTGTTGTCTGTCCTTGCACCAACATGAACGTCCCATTCACAAGGCTTTTGTAGGCTATTGTATTTCGTTCATTTGAATGAATGAATTTTTGGTGCACACATACAACAGAAGTCCATTCTATTGAAGTGCAGCAGTGAGCTCATCTGATGAATTCATGCGTTAGAGGTGTGTACTTCAAATCAAAACTTGGATTTTTACATGAGCGTCCCAGAGGTTACCAGAGATGCTCAATTCATACACCAGGCATCTCTTTAGTTATGTGCAGCAGAAGGAGACAATTTGAACGATTGCGTGCCAGAGTGTGCGAGAGAATGCGACACAGCATGTTTCTACAACAGTTAGGTGACATATCCTGTGTGCAGATTGGAAGCAACATTCTCCGTAAACAATTGTCTTTTTCTCATTCGTTGCTGCTGTACATAAAGCCCGCATGGCACGCAATCCCAATCATAAAACCACTCGCACACCATCTACTGTCTGTACTACTGTAAGCTGATTTCAGAGCCCCCAGACAGTATGATTTCGAGGATCAGTGAACGGCAGATTATGAAGACTAATCCTTGGGGCTATCTGTTTAGAGGCAAATTCTAGTTTTAGCAGCTTTAAGCGGAAGTTGCCACTGAAATACAAATGAAGTCTGTCTATCAGGAGCTTAGGCCCTTAAATGTTGCACTCAGAAGCCACATATGCTCCCAAGGTATTCAAAGATGCATGCAGTGGCTCTTAATCTCTTCTGACATGGATACTCTTGCACAATACCAAAAGCTTTTAAGGCCATGCATTTTTCAGTTTAGATCGGGGCAGTTGCGTGTGGTCTGATGCCACACTGTACATGGATATGAAATTATCTCATAAAGGGAAAATAATCACGTCTTCATTTTAATCTGTGTGGCTATATGCTTGGCCATCATGACACATGCAAAGGCTGCAGCTGTGCATGTTCAATGACGTTCAGAGGAACAAAAGAACATTAAAATTTCTCTCAGCCCACTCTATTTTATTTGTCTTCAGTGATCATGATGCTCATGTCCATGCGATTCCCAGGCTTAGGCAAAGCTGGAAGGAAATGTGTCGTCTTCTTATCTCCTATCAAATCCTAACAGATCAGTTCTAGTCCAGCAGCCAGAGAAATCCATTCAGGCTTCTGTCCCAGATAACTTATGTAAGATTTCTATATAGAATATGTCATAGCATGTTTATATAACTACGATTGACACAATACTGTAGTCAGATGATGTATAGAATATATATAGTTCTGTTCCTCTCAGTGATGTGGATTATAGCAGCTAAAACTGAAGTCTGAATGTATAATAAAAATATGAGAGCTAATAGTCACCCCAATATGAAATGAAACTCCAAAGGACCATCCTCTTTAATAATAATAATAATAATAATAATAATAATAATATTATTAATATGCAGATTTCATAGAATTTAATGCAGTTAAAAATAAACATGGAGAAAAAAGTACAAACTTTTTAAACAAAATATAACAGAAAAAAAACAATGAATTAAAAGTGGTATTGTAGGGAAATTGTATATATAGTAGAACATTTCATAACCAAGTAAGCAAATAGGTAAAAGCACATTTGAAAATGTGTGTTTTAAGTTCACAGAGCACACACTCAAATCTCCGGGGAGGAACTAAATGTAGCATCACAGTAAACTTTAGTCCTGGAGTCCTGGACAATGTGACAACTACAGAGTTGTGTGCTGACAACGCAGCGGGCAGGTACATGGAGAGAATGTATGGAATATATGTATGATATATGAAATAATGGAGACGTGAAAGAAGTAGTTGAGTGGTTGAACCCAATAGCTAAGGCAAGCTCATGATTAAATTCAGTATAGATACCAAGTAAGGATGTAACATACCAGGTGACAGTAAATGCTAAACTGCAGTGTAACAGTAGCATAATTAGAGAAGATCATATTGTTGTTAACATACAGTTGCTTATTTGCACATCCAGCAAAATATGGAGCAGCATTCAGCATTCAGACAGTCTCTCCTGGATGGCATTCATAGTGTTGCACTGTTGTTCACATGAAAAGTGACAGAAATAGTTAAATAAAAAAAAAAAGAGAGAGCTTGACAGTTCAAACCCTGCCGCTTTTCTCACCTCTGCACAGCTGGCCAATCAAAGGTGTGAGGGAGGTTTCTGAAGCTATCTGACCATCCGACAAGTAGTTCTGAAGAAGCATAATGGCCGCTTGAGTTGAATGAATATTCTTTTATTCATTCTTTTAGCTCTGTTTTGGTCTGGACCAACTTCTGAGGAGAGTATCTGGCTCTTTAGCTGCTACATATTCGACTTTCTTCACCAGTTAGTCGCTAACTTTGTCTGTCGGCCGTTTGTTGCTGGTCAAAACAGCTGCCAACTTTACTTTAAATGACGCTGATGAGAGCAGTGAGATTGAACCAAAACCAGTAAAGTTGCGAGTTAGAAAACCAAAACAATGAACTGAATGAAGCAGGGAACTGCAGAGTTGGTGATAATTCTCTGTGGGTTTGTCACTACGAGCAACTCCTTTCACATTACACATTTGATCCAATATTATTATTTAAAAAAAATGCTGCTTGACAGCTTGGCAGCTAATGATGAGATTTGAGAATAGAGGTGATATGCGGCTCAGTTTCAGTAAGGATCCTGGCTGCAGAGTTTGATGTCAACTGTAGATATCAGGTCAAATTATTAGTAAGACCTGTGTGTTTCAGTGTTAGAAAGGGGTTTAAATGAAACATTGATACGTTTTTTCACAGCTGTCCCATGAGAGAAATGGCCTGACCTTGGCAATGTCAATGTAAGTGGTAGAAAGCTATTTTAGTGGTGTTCCTAATGTCAAAATAAAATTCACTATCAAACATTAACCCCAGATTCTTAGCCAGAGGTGTAGAGTTTAGAGACATCATGTAGTCTCAGTCCATTGATGGCTAAGATCTAAACCAGTCAACAACTGTGCAAGAGGGCCTGAACCAAGATCGTGACCTCTTTTTATGTGACCTATTTTTAAGTAATGCAGCGCATTTCTTAGCATATGAGGATCTAAAGACTACCATATTCCAAGAATTTGTCTGTGAGCAAACAGCAGTCATATGTTGCCCCTACATTTAAACTCCATGGATTCACATAAATAGTCTGAAATTCATATTAAATCTATCCTCATGTAGTGTGTGCTGTGTACATAGTAGAACTGCCTCTTTATTTTCCTGCCATAAGCTTTGGTGGATGTGTGAACATTCACTGTAGCAAAGGACTTAGAATGTGTTAACTTGAGAGCAGGGATTAACTTCTTGTTATTGCCACAAAGTCAGGAGACAGCCTATCACCATCCACATGGACATCATCAGCAGTGTTTACCAGACTGTAGCCAAGTATTCTGACTTCCAATTTGCTGCTGATATTCAATAAGACTCTTGTCAGCTGCTGACACAAACCACTGGGTGATTTAAGGACAGAGCACTTTTTTGAAGCTTTGAGATGTGTAGAAGGGTTTACTCACAAAGCAGGGAGTCATGACTTATCCTACAGTATTTCAGTGGGTCTTCTCCTGTTTTCAACCATTACCAAAGCAGTTCATTGACTTCCATTTGTTATTTTTGTGCCTATAAGCCTGTATAACATAGAGCAAGTGGTATTTGAAGTGGGAGATTTAATCCTGTGTAACTGCAACAGCAAATGTGCCCCTCACTCCTTGATCACCTTTACGTACAAGACCATGCCAAGGTGGTAATTACCCACAGTATCATCAGCAGCTTGTTCAACAGTATTTGGGGCACTTTAGTGGAGAGCCTTGGCCTGATTTGTCAGTTTTCAGAGTCATGTTGAAGTGCAGCTTAGTCTCCGGGGCTGAACATGAAGGCACGCTGCTGAGGTAACAGAGATGCCAGGCCTAGCTGGCCTCATTTACTCCAGGGTTGTAAACACTGTTTACACAGAGGCTCAAACGATTTGTATTTTTAGCTCATTCTCACACAGAGGAATCTCGGTACTCACGGGAAACATCTTTGAAATGCCAACTTTTGTGTTGTCTCTGTGCTCCAGCACAGTTCAGATTAGAAGACATTCACTGCAGACTCTCAGTCTTGTGGAGTTATCTCGACTTCTCACTGTGTGCGGAGCTCAACAGACCACCATCAGTCTGGTCAGTAGCAGCAGCAGCAGCTCATCATCCTCTCCATGACCTCCTTCTAAACATGAGATTACAGATCAGTTTCTCTGAAAACAGAAATAACTATCGGAAGTGAAGGCAAGGACTAATAGAAACTGCTGTGAGGAATTTAACAAGGAATAGTTGTAAAGTTAATTTTATTTAATTCACTACAAGTGACTCTTATCTTTTACTTCGTCAGCCTGCACATCATGGTGGCCTCTGTCCAGGGACCACAGATGGAAATTAGCTTTTAGCTATATCTGGTGCAATGCATGTATTGTGCATTGTCCCTGTTAAATAATAAAACTAATAGAGTCTTGAATTAACTCAAATCAAAATCAAAGTCAGAGTTTAAAAAGATCATATTGTATAAACTCAAGAAAAAACTTTCCACATTCAAAGTCAGAAGAGCAGTTTGTGCAGTATAGGCTAGACTGTGCCCTGTGTTTCAAGCTTTTGGTTACTTACATTCACAAATATATGTCCTTGTATTGGCCCCATTATACAAATTGATCAAGACTGGACTAAAGCAATATTTAGCTGATTTAGCATTGTTTAAAAGATGTGGGCATTTAGGAGGCAGGGAGGGTCATAAAAGTCAATATTGAGTTGTATTATGGGAAACATAGAATCCAGCTAGAGCTTGACTTGTCCAGCTAGAGACTCAAAGTCAGGATTTCTGGGCCTCTGCTGCTTCCTTACTTTCTTAAATCTGTCTCTTATGAGTTCCCCAACTTTATAAAAATGTAGTATATTTACTGGAGTAAGCAGCCCTTAAATTTAATATCCTCAATGAGCAATTTTCTTTAATTCTGAAATTCTGCATTGAACTCTGGCTCCAGATATTGTTAAGCTCTTGCTGTATGTTATTTAGATTTTTAATTGAAGTGGTAACGTTTGTCCTACATATACCAGGCTGATAATCGCCATGCAGTTGATAAGTTGTTTGTGAGCGATGGACGGAGGGGAGGCATCCTGTTGACAGAGACAGAGAGGGGGAGAAAGAGTGAGAGAGCGCATCATAAGAAAATCCCACATTTGACGCAAGCGAGCGTCAAATCCTTTGACAACGTGACATCCTATGGGCTGGACGCTCGTGGGGCACCGCGCGTGAAAGAGGAAAAGGTCTAATGATGAAAATGTGACACTTTGGCACACAGCTGAGCTCAGTGTGGGGGTGCCGTCTGTATCCTTTGCGTCAATGGAGGTGTCTGGTAACTGTAGTGAGCCACATCGGACCTGTACCTCACCAGGTGCGTTTGGAAATTAGCCGGGGCTCGTGCATCGACTCCACTTCGCACCCATGAACTTTTTCGTCCTCCGCGCGCCGCTGCATCCTTCTCACGGACAATGAAGACGTCTCGCAAATGCAGGACCCTTCTGTCGGTTAGCTTGAACTTCTTCGCCCTGTTTTTCTCTATTACCGCGTTTATAACGACTACTGGTGCGTGGGGACCCAGAGAGTCCCCAAGCCAAAGTGCAGCAAGCTGCGCACACATCAGTGTATAGACTACGGAGTGAACGAGACGGACCCGAACAAAGTGGTGTACAGTTGGGAGACCGGGGACGACAGGTTCCTGTTCCGACAGTTCCACACCGGAATCTGGTTCTCATGCGAGGAAAATATCCACGATGAAAGTAAGAGGAGAAGGTGTGTGTGTGGATGTGTGTGTGCCTTACCTAGACAGTTATTTGATGCTCAAGGAGACATTTCGCTGCTTATATTAATGCCTTAAGTGCAATGATTTATGGTGCTGAGATGCTTAACTTTTAAGTGACGGAAGGGACATTTGTGTCTATTTCGGTGGACTGTCCTATGAAATCGTTTAGATGAGGAAACGATGAAAAAGAAGCCTTAATGCAGACTTTTTCCCCAAAATTATTTTTATTGATACCATTAATTTGAAAACCTATTCAAAAAACATAAATCAATTTGTATAAATAAATCTAAAATTGCCTTTTTAATCATATTTCACCCCTCCAATTCCACTATTTTGATTGTTACACAATATATCATCATTGTCATCATCATCATCACCAGTGACTCACCATTCACAATTTATTTACAGGAACCCAAATAAACGAATGTTCACCTCTGAAAATCTCTCATTTTTCATAATGTAGCACTCAGTTCAAATGGAGATTAGTCGCTCTTTTGGAGTTATTCCATTTCATGACAATTTCAGGATAATCACCTTCCATTTATATCAGTATACTTATCAAATTGCAGTGATCTGGTCAAATTGCTTTATTTGTTTTTATCTGGCATGAAAATGGCAGCACATGAGAGCTTCAGTCTGAACTAAGGAAAGGAAGGGGGGGGGCACTCACACTCCAGATTCAGTATTGTACTCAGACCAGGGTTTTAAGTGGGTGGCAGTACGTACAGCACTTGATAGGGGCAGTATGTGATTGCTTCACAGCTTAAGCTAAATGGAAGAGAAAAAAGCAAATGATGTTTGCACAAGCTTCACTTCTTCACTCAGGGAAATGGAAAAGGAATTTGATCACAGTCATGTAATAACAAGGGGCTTAAGGGGAACGATGAGGTTCAAAGGTAACGTGCTTCCAGGACAGCAATGGTCATGAAAAGTTCAGGTCAAAGGTGTGATCAGGCCAGATTAGTTCTCTCTGGAGGTTAGTCCACTGCAACTTGGTCAGGACTTGTTCCAGCATCCATCACCACTCTGACATCAGCTTATAGCTGTTTTAATAATACTTATTGTTATGGTGCTCGAGACTAGAAATGGACCACACATTGAGATTATTCAAGAAGGAATTGCTAGCACATGTCTATCTCATCAAGTGGCTGTACGATGGAGGGGAGGGGGGCTGAGACAGCTTGAGTTAATAAGGATTATGTAACAGGGGCCTTGATGAGTTTTTCCTCAAAACAGCTGTTGCCACCCTCCTTCTACCTGATTAAAGTGTTCCACTTAAAACAAATCCAGTGACACGCTCGGCTCAACAGATGACAGAGGGAAAACATCACATCTGCAGGAATGTGCCATGTCAAGGGTCATTTTTTTATATCTTGTTTGTTAAATTTACACGGGCTCTCATGACGTCTCACAGCGTGTTAAAGGTTTGACTTTAGAGGTTAGAGGTTAGAGGTTTGAATGAGTGTTATTACAGTGCATCCTTTTTGTTTTTCCAGAATGACATCTCTATTCTATTCTATTGTAATTCAGTAGAACAAGAACCAGATGTTGAGCGGCCTTGCCAACATACCAGCTGGTGACACTGAGTCAGAAGCCCAAAAAGCTACATTTCTGACACATCTGCCTCTTATTCAACATTCTGTTCATTCAGTTTTGAACTTATCAACTCTGAATTTGGTGTTGCTGTGTGGTCATCGGGCGGGAGGTCATACTCTCTCTGAGCAGATCCCGTGAAACACACCTGGACAGAAATTGGGAATTAAACACAGATTAGGGCTTGGACCGAGGCCTGTATCAGTTCAGTACTAAGAGCATTTATTTATTCAGTTTTGTTTGTTAATCCTAAACCGGTCCCCTCTGACCTTGCCTCTTGCAAACTCTTCCACGATCATAATAGTCACTTATCTCTGAAGTGCCGCATAGTGAATTCAACATAAGGTATTGGCTAAAGATGCCACTGCTACTGTGCTGTGCAAAGTCGTGACAATATGTTTGTTTTTCTGCTGTAGGTGAGAGATGCCGAAGCTTCATCGACTTGGCCCCTGCATCAGAGAAAGGTGAGTGTCCACTGCTCGTCATCACGACGTCCAACCACGATCAGAAGTTCTTCAACAATCCCACTGAGCCGAGGACACTCATGAGACAGTTACTACCTATTTAGTGCAAGACGTTTCCCCTCTTTTCCCCTACAATAAGGGAATTTATAGTTAAATAAATATTCACAGGGAGCATGAAATGATTGATGCTGTTATTGCAAACCACTTTCTGAATGTAATTCTGTCAGACCCATTGTGCTTGAGGCCTGGTTTGAAATATCAGTAAGAAGAGAGATTGTTGTGCTGTAAATCAGGTTTATTGTATTATCGAGGCATCCTTGTAATGGCTAGAAGCACTTCTCCTTCTTTCCTAATAAATGTATCACATTTGTTAAATTTCCTTCAAAATCTTTAAGATGGCAGCACAGTACTGGAACTCTAGCCCTAACAGTGAAGTTAAAAATACGTTTTCTAATTAATTGTACCTATTGATGAAGATATGATAGCAAACGTGAACAATAGTTAGGTTTTAACCACTGAGCTTTGGAGGACTTATTACCCTGTACTGTAAATACTTAGTATCATGTTTGGTCGGCATGAGTAACTTCCCAAATTCAATAAGCACTTAACTTTCATTTTGGGCATTGTCTTTCCAGTATGAAACCATGGGGACCCAGATGTAGCCACACACATCTGGTGTCAACTTTTAGGACTTTCAGCTGTGTTGACACTGTCATTTGAGAAATGCTCACTTCCTGTCACTCTGTGAAGTGACTGAATAGCGAGAAAGATGAGAGGCGGACTTCAATGGAGATGCAATTACACTTGGCTTGATTCATTGGGAAGCTGAATAAGATTTGGAGTAGACTGCTCTGACATCAGTTGAAATTCAGCATCCTACCAGTTGGACACATTAACAACAGCCCTTATTAGCCGCCTGAGGAACCACTGAGATGTTGGATGAAATCTAAATCATCCACTTGTCCGTTACATGTCAGTGTCTGTTTTAAGACTGATTCATGGTTCAATGTAATTGTTGCCGCATTCAACATCAGCCATTCTGTGTAAAAGGACATGAAACAACGTACATCTCTGACATGATGGCAAGCATAGTGGTGTTGCTTTGTTTTACATACATGTATGCTATGCACCTACACTCTGTACTTAGGCTGACTATGTAGTTATTGTAATATACCGTAAATATACTGTTTTTTCACACTGATTTAAAATGTTAATATTTGATGTTATTGTAATCAAATGTGCCCATTTCGCAGGGATGCTGTGGCTGTCGCTGGTTTCTGAGATGTTGTACATTGTTCTGCTGGTGGTGGGCTTCAGCCTCATGTGTTTAGAGCTGGTCCACTCCAGCAACGTCATTGATGGACTCAAGCTCAATGCCTTCGCTGCCATCTTCACTGTGCTCTCAGGTAGTCATATTTTATTTGTTATTAACTGAAAGGCTTTGAGTGTTTGGTTTTATCGCCTGTGATGCGCTATAGTCAAGTGTTTGTGATTCCAGTTTCCACAGCTTGATAAAAGACTCCACCAAATATGGCACAGAATATTATATCCCATCTTGTGGTAAGCACTGCAAGGCACGATAACAAAGCAAAGGTCATTTGCTTTTAAAATGAACTTGGAAGATGAAGTGAGCTGTCAAGATAAAGAGGCTCTCACTGCACTCTGTCACAAGCTTTTCCTTTGTTTTTCCTGTAATTATCAGGAATAAATACAAACTAGATTTAAAATCTATGACATAAGAGTATAATAAATAACAGTATGAGTCATGATGACAAGGCATAAGGTGAAGAAATGCTGTTAGTTTATTTCAGTGGCTGACAAGATGAAAGCAAGTTCCGATGGAATTAAAGAGGATATTTGTTTTACAGATCCTGTGCAAAAAAAGCTCAGAACATTTCTGAATGAACAAGCTTAAACTATTTGGATGGGGATTTAAGGCTATCAAGATTGGCATAACAATATTTCATTGTGTTTACATATAAGCATAATTGTGTGTACATGAAAAGGCTTTACTGTAACTCTAGACTTTGTGGAAACAAATCATCCTATTTCTGAAGAATTCTGCATATTTTGTTTTTGAACCATAAGTCATGCAGCCAGCTAACTAACCACATATTGTCAATATTATTTCAGGTCTTCTTGGCATGGTGGCTCATGTGATGTACACACAGGTCTTCCAGGTCACTGTCAGCCTCGGCCCACCTGATTGGAGGCCCTACAACTGGGACTACGGCTGGTCCTTCTGGTACGACTCCACAGTCACACAGCGGAACTCAAAGATCATACTCGTACTGTTTTTGTTCAATATCAATATGAAGCACTGCTCTATTAATAAAGTAAAGTCAACTCACCCATTAGGAGACCAGATGAGCTATTCCATTCTGTATGTAGGAGCCCCAAGTAGTCGGTTGTAGCCCTGCTCTCACCTCTCCCCAGCGTCACTGTCTCTAATGAAAAAAGCCCAAAGCTCTCATGTTACAGCAGGATTAGGCTTTGGTGTCCAAAGCCCCGATGCAGGCGTGATTGGAATTGCATAAGGGGATAATATTTCACTCCTTTACAATATGCACAGTATGCTGAAATTCATTTTAGAGGCTAAACAATTCATGACCTTTTGTGGGCATTAACCAACCTGCGTGAACAGTACATGAGACGGTGATTTCAATGTCTGATCTCGCATGTGGCCCGGCATGCTTTAGGGGAGCAGAAGGACTTAAAGTGAATGACACTAATATCAGCAAACAAAAATATTGAGGGGAAAAATGTCAAAATGCTATTTGGATTGTGTCCCTACACGTGTGCTCAACCATTTTTCATCACAAAAGCCAGCAGCAGAGTCACCACATGTGCCGAATTACAAAGTGAATTTCTCTTTGCTCTGTTTTCTATCAGCATGGCCTGGGCGTCCTTCACCTGCTGCATGGGCGCATCAGTCACCACCCTCAACTCCTATACCAAGACCGTCATCGAGTTCAGGCACAAACGCAAGACCTTCGAGCAAAGCATCCGGGAGGAACACGCACGGGAGGCTTTCGGATATTTCCGGGAACGCTCCGTGCACTCCATCTCCAAATCTGTGGAGGTTTATTCCAGCCAGACACCGAAAAGTGTCAGGAAAACTCCCATACCTGCGGACTCTCTGGACCTGAGTGACATTGCAGCATCTTTGGGGGAAGAACAGTGCTGAACGGGACAGGAAAGTAGGTGGTGGCATTTCTCTTGATGGATGGAAGCCCTGTTGTCCATATCTGGTCGGTGTTCAATACGCGACGAACACCTAACAGGATTTCAGGCTACATCATCAGCTCCATCTGATACATTTTAACACTGCCTTAATTGTGGGTGTGTTGTCACATAGGTGCTTCAAACCAGCTTCAAACTGGTAAAAGTGGACATGAACTAATCTTATGGATGAAGGTGTTTTCTCTGTTTGTGTAACCCACCACAATGTAGATTTAAAAGAAACTGTTGAGTATACCCATATAAATAGAGTGAGGGTCTGTCAGATGCTAATAGCCTTATTAAACATGTTTCAGTCAATCAATAAATCAATGCAAAGACAGGGTGACAGTTTAATTGGTTTTCATTCAGTGTAAAATCTACAAATGATGTGCCTACATATATAAATTGTAAATAAGTTGTGGAGTGTAATTGTGAAGTATGTTTGTACACAGAATGGTTGTGGAAAAATTGTGTATCTTTTTTTTTTTTTGATGTTCACAATCAATTGCTTTTATTGTCTCATGAATCCCAAACGAGCATTTGCAACACACTTTTTGTTAAACCGGTGTGAACCACGTCAGGACAAACTGCAGAGAAATTTGTAACACAGACCTTTGCAGCATGAAACACTTACAGCGGTATGATAGGGATGATCAGCAGTCTGTATAGTATCACTCATTTCCAGTACAGTATGTCATTTTCATTTGATGTTTCTGCTTTGATTGGAGGAAAATAAATACTCAGTGCTGTGAAAATGTCTCTTTTCAGACTAATATGCTGGATATTAAAGTCCCTCTCCACTCAAAAATGTGTTTTGGTTATTGTTACTTCCAAGGGAGTTATTTCCACTGTCCCCCTCACTTTTCAGAATCAGATTTTGTACAGAGGCATATAAGGTCATTAAGTATAAGGTCTCTATTAAATCAGGGAAAAGGAGTAGATGTAATTTTAATCATTTTTAACAAGGTATATATATATATGTATATATATAAACCTACATCACACATACATCTTAAAACATGTCAGGAGGAGGTCTTTAATATGACCAAAGGCCAAGAACAAAGGTCGAGAAGACGGTCATTGTATGATAAAACCTAAAACTCAATGCCTAATCTGTGGCATTGTACACGTAATCCCTACAGAGGGCAGTGTTGTCTTAACAGACCATGTTTGGTTTAGTGGTGGTGACTGTATTTTTGCTTGCTGACACTGGCTTATTTTGGCATGAATAGTTTGGTTTCAAAATCAATATCTCACAATGTAACATAATGCAAGGGACAGTGATGAATTCATTTTTGACTTTCTTTTATTTGTATCTGTTCACCTATATTTCACAGAGAATATATACAGTATTAACAACTGGTGTTTATGATACAGAAATTACATTAGAAATGGCACAAGATCAGGCCTAGTGTATATATGTTATAGTACGTATTTATCTTACAAGGCTTATATACTGCCATAGAAATATATTACTAAAATATATTCATAAAAAAAAGGTGCACAAAGAGGTGGACCTGCACTCTCTCTTAGGACTGTGTTCTTTTGCATGTGCAGAAGGACTGAATGTAGTACAGTTCTGGAGAAATCACCCCATGTGTGGACTTATAACTGATGCTAATTCATCCATGGGTGACAACACAAATCACAACGTGACAAGTGTGATTTCAGTTATCTTAAAGAAATCCATTCTGTTCTTTTCAGTTTTGTTCCCCTTTGTTCAGTAACCGTCATCATACTCATTCTGGGCCTGCTGCCGGGCCAGCATGGCCTGAATGAGAGCACTGGAGACTGCAGGGGCTGGGTTTTGTGGTGGAGCAGGGACCCACTGAATCCTGTCCTCTTCCTCTGCTCTCTGCCTGGCTTGCATGACTTGCATCATAACACTTGACACAGAAGACGGCAGGTCATCTATGTCCTCTGCTTCGTCCTCCTCTGCTCTTTGTCTGGATTGCATCATGTGTGTGAGGGCGCTGGAGGATGACGGGTGTTTGTCAGGCATCCGGTACAAATCTTCATCCTGGACGTCAGCTCTCTGACGGGCCAACATGGCCTGAACCAGAGCGCTGGAGGTGGAGATGTCGGAGGGAACGGGCACTCCGCTGCGTCTCTCCTCCTCTTCAAGCCGCTGGTGAGCGAGTAAAGCCTGAACCATGGCGTTTGAGTTGGACTGACCGCCCAAGGAGTGGTCATCTGAATGCCGTTTGGTGTGCTGAAGGAGACGAAGAAGAAAATATGCAGTGAGGTTGATAAAATATCTCAGGGTGAATGGTGAAGTTAGCATGAAAGAGTTTTCACAACAAACCTTTTTTTGATTCCTATGTTTGGATTTTTTATTAGGCTGAGATTTCTGGAGGTTCTGGAGCTTGTCCAACAAGAATGACTTGTCTTTCCCTTCCTGGTGAAAGAAAAAAGAAAGAGAAAACAGAAGAAGAGAGAGAAGGAAAAGAATAATGAATTTCAAGGGATAAATAGGCATACCAAATGGGTACCAAATAAAGGCAAAAATAGACAAAAGCACATTTTTTTAAGGATAGGACTCACATTAATAATCTGTTGTCTCAGTCGACCAATAAGCTGCTTGCGGCCCTGGGTGACTTGCCAGAAGATATATATAATGATTCTGAGTAGGAAAACATGATAATATACATAAAATAATATTGTAGACACAATTTACATAATGACACAAAGATGCAAACTGTTACATGAATACACACACAACCACATGATGTATGCACAGATTGTTCCAGTCTGTATCAGTCCATGTTTCAATAGTCAAATGTCAATAAAGGCACTATGTGACTGCTTGGTATGGTGCAGTTTTTATGTTGCTGAATTGAGCACCATGGTTTCCCACAATTCCATGAGAACCGATCAAACTCCAGCTGCTGATGAAGATCATGTGATGTGACTGAAAGCTCCAGAACAGCTACGAAATGGACCTTGAGGCGAGATTGTTTTGTCAACATCAAAAGTAACTTCTGAGCAGCACATAATAAGACAATAAATTGTGGTTGTTTTTCCTCTTGTTGTTCTTGATCTGCAGGCCCAGAATGAGTGAAAATGCGTTTTACAAAAACTGATTCACAACTGGATTTTATCTGCATCAACACGATACATGTAGCCCACACACAACATAGCACCTGCACTATGCACTTACATGATGATGAGTGTGATAAGAAAGTAGAAGATTTCACTTCTGATGACATTATGGTAGATCCAGATGGCCCATTGAGAACCAGGGATCTTCTCCAGATCATCCATCCAGACTCCGACCACACTGAAGGTACTGTTGAGTCCCCGAAAAGGACCACACTGCTCTGAGGGAGTCAGTCTACGGAGCAGGACAAGGCGGACAAAACAAGACTGAGGTTTGGTTTTGGGGGAATTTGTGCACTGGTAAAGAAAGCAGCATCACAATCTTGTTCGGAAGGTAATGATCTTGTACAATGATTTTCTTTGACTCTAGGCTGTTAATGTGACATAGAAGTTTATAATGATCAAAACAGGTCATGTACCTCCAGGCAGTGTATGCAACGATGGACAGGGCTCCCACAAAGAAAGGGAAGAAGAGGAGGGCAATGAAGATGGTTTGCATCTGAGCTGCTCTGCCTGACCGCCGCGGAGGCTGGCAGTTCTGGGTCAGACTGACCTGGGGAGGTGGTAAAACAACACACGCACATGTACAAAGACATATAACCCAAACACCGTTTTCACTCATTATTCTTGCGCTACCTTGTATAATATTGTTAAAGTTTACAAAACCATGAGCTCATTTCAGCCTGAACACCATATCTGTTTCACTCCATAATAGAAAACATGAAGATCTCATCAGAGCTTTGAATAGCATTGCTTCAAAGGTCATTCAGCATGTTCATGAAACATTCAACAACACCAGATCCAGCCTGAGTCAAATTACCAATCGTATTGAATTAATTTACTCTTCTGGGAGTTCAGTGCAACCAAAAGGTTTACTCCATAAATCCAAAACACTGCCTGTCTTTTCCATAACACAAAATAAAGCATGCAATCAACGTGATGAAAGGATTTCAATTAATTACTGAACCAGGTGCACAAATAAAGTAACATGACCCTAAAACAGTATATGGAGCAGCTCAGGCAGCGTTGGCATTGTATCTGTCTATTGCAGTGTGTCATCATGGCAGTTCAGTTTACAATCACCAAGGCCTCTAAACCTTATGAACCTGCGTTTACCTTCTTTAAGTAAAACAAGATGAAAAATTTGAGAATCTGGATGGCAGGCAGCAGAGGAGAGAAGTAGATTCCAATCCTGTGGAGAGAAAAGAGAGGTTAGGCTAACTTTTAATAGTAAATCAGCACTGAGAGAGGAGAGAAAAACACAAGTCCTGATTTTAATTCCATTCAGTTGATAGATCCGTTGAACGTATTGTTCTTACCAGGCCAGAGTCTGTGCGTAGATGAGTTCAAGGACATTTCTGGCTACGTCAAACTCTGGAACCCCCAGACGTGGCAGTAATCTCGTCCCAATCACACTGTTACAGAGAAATTATGATTATGATTAACGTCTGAGGTTAACTTTACCCATTTCTATGATTTTGAAGAATACAAACCTGAAAAGTGTGTAACTCACTTGCTAAGAAACTCTCCAAAGAAGGATCCCAACATCAGAAAAAGGAAATCAACAATGACCAGACGGTACAAAGCCTGTCCCACCATGGACTCCCAACACTGTGGAGGACACAAGTTGATGATTGGCTGTCTGTATCTATGTCTACTGATGAAACTAATATTGGTGTGTTTAAAGATGGAAATTAAGGGTTAATCCCTGTCAAACATACCGAAAACGTCTTGGCCACCACATTCATCCAGTAATAACACAACACAGCCAGAATGGACATCTTGAGAAACACATTTCTGTAAGTGGGAAAAGAGAAAAAAAGGTTTCAATCATTATTGATGCTTAAAGGAATAATCTGACATTTTGGGAAATACTCTTGTTTGCTTTCTTGTCGAGACTTAGATGAGAAGATTTATACCACTCTCATGTTTGTACGCTAAATATGAAGCAGGAACCAGCTGCCAGTTAGCTTAGCTTAGCATAAAGACTAGAAGCAGGGGAAAACAGCTAGCCTGGCTCTCTCCGAAGATAACAAATTCCTCCTATTGTACCAGCACCTCTTAATCTCACTAATTAACATGTTATATATAGTTTGTTAAATCTGTACAAAAATATGTATTTAAAAAAGTGTAAAAACAACCATTTGAGGTTTTACGGGGGAATAGTCCAAGAAACAGTCTGGTACATAACCACCTAACAACGTGTCGTTTTTAACCTTTGGTTTTTGTACGGATTAAATGAGATGTAATGAGATATAACATGTTAATTAGTGAGCTTTGGAGGAGCTGGTAGGTGTTTTTTGTTACCTTCGGAGAGAGCCAAGCTGGCTGTTTCCCCCTGCATCCAGTATTTATGCTAAACTAAATTAAGCTAATCAGCGGCTGGCTCCAGCTTCATATTGAATGGACAGATATGGGAGTGGTATCAATCTTCTCATATAAACCTCGGCAAGAACGTGAATATGTGTATTTGCCAAATAATGTAAATTAACTATTGCTTAAAAAAAAAAATAATAATAATAAAAAAAATCATATTCCATGATCTTATGTCCTTTAATTCATGTATTATATGCTCTTTTCTTAATAGAAACAAGAGATCCTGCTATCCAACCTGACTACCAGAGCGTAGATCTGTCTGCGCTGGCTGGAATAGAGCTCAAACTTGTTAAAGAGGGAGTAGAAGAGCGGCACAACCAGGTTCATCAGAGACACCACAAAGGGAACCAGGAGAGTCTCTGCCTCCTGAAGCAGAGACCAGTTGGCAGCATCTGTTGCCAGCTAAAAAGATAACAGATTGAGGTCAGACAAAGATAGTGCTAGATGACGAACACTGTGTGCAATAAAATGAATCAACCCCTGCGCTGCCGGTAAATGACTTTACACATTACTGTCAGTAAGTTGTAAGCTTACGACACATGCTGTTATGGATTTTAAAGACCAAACCATGTTTCTCTAGACATGCATACAAATGGATCTGCTTGTGTGCAGGCATTTTTATGTTAATATCGGTTTTAATGGAAGAATGACATTTTACAGAAGGAGAAGAAACCTTTTTTCTGTTCTCTGTAGTCTATATCCAACAAAAACAATTATTCCAATTTAACAATAAGACTAATTATCTCAATCTTGACTTGTGTACCTGCTGTTCATATTGGCAGAGATAATAGATGCTAGCTCCACAGCCAACAGCCAAGCTGGTGGAGAGGAGCCAGGAACCCAGATAAACCCCAAAGTGCTTCAGTTTTTCAGAGAGGGTTAGCTGCTCCCTCTGGGCCTTCTCTGACAAAGACTCCTGAAGAAGTGGCAAGAGGACAAACATGGCAATTAAAAATAATGAGACGTGTGATGTGTACCGAATTAACCTCTGAAAGCGAATTGTCTGACATTTGTTGAAAGCTTATTGTGAAAATATAATTTGCAGCTAGAGCTGATTTCCAAAATGTAACTGCAAAGCTTAGAGTAGCAAGTTGGAAAATATAAATTAGTGGATATGTACTGTATATATTAAACATGTCATTCAGAGTTAGTTGTTACACATATATTTCATGACATGTAGGTGAAATGATTCTATAATAAAACACCTCTCTCTCTTTCTCTCTTTCCTGACGTGTCTTGATTGGCAAACGTGTTGTAACACAGTAATAGTCACCTTGAGTTGGACACGTAGGTTGTTCTTGCGCTGTCTCACTGCTCTCTCATTGGTAATACTAAAATCCCAGCTGGACAGAAGCTGCCATGCACTTGAAGCTGGGTCTGCTAGTACATAGTTTTCCTTGAATGAGCTGGCCATGCTGCATGAGGATAGAGACAGATTGCAAAAATAGGTAACATACTTTTTGTCAAGGAGAGAAGAATGGGTTTATTCAAACTACTGTTAACCTGAAAGAAAAGTATATGGGTAAATTCAAGGAAATGTACAATAAACCCCAAATATCGTGATCTACATCAAATGTGATTAGCGCTGTTCCATAATTATACAGACAACTGGACTGACCTGAAGATAAGTGCAATTCCACACAGAACCATGTAAAGTGCAATGGTGAAGAAATAGGCCAACTGCATGTTGTACTCCACCAGACCCACCAGGGTTTCATTGCTGTAGCCACCGTAGTACATGACGGTGTAGTTAAAGTAACCCTAGAGAAACCAAAACACATTTACTATGCACTGGAAAACATCCAGTCATGCTGCCATAATCCACTTTGTGCAGAGGGAGGAGTTCAAGGTTAATTAAATATCAAATAACATAAGTGAATGTGTTATGCATGTGTGCAGAGCATCTAAATATTATTTAAACCTGCATTCATTGATTTTTTTGTAAACAGAACATTGACATATATCACCTTATAATAGTTGTTATGGCTAACGTGTTAGCAAACAGTTGCCTATGTACACATCCAGCAGACACAAAGCAACATTAACATTCATTTGGAGTTGTAGTTCTGGCGACCTAACAAATGTAAGTCCAATATTAACTCTCTTCTAGCTCTGTTTTGGGTCTCCACTAACTCCTGAGGGAAACATCTGGCTCTTTAGCTGCTGAATGCTCCACTATGTTCATGTACTTTGAAATTATGCTAATGAGAGCAGTGAGAGGACATAATATTACAATATCATTACATTTCACTGTGATTGTACCTTATATGATTACATGTGACAAATAAACTTGACTGATTGATTTAGAGTGAACCAAAACAGTAAAGTTGCAGGCCGTAAATCCAAAATAATACGCTGTAAGAAGCTATATATATATATATATATATATATATTTACGGCCTGCAACTTTACTATTGTTTTGGTTCACTTAAAATCAATATATATATATATATATATATATATATATATATATACATATCAGGGATCATTATTTGGATGGTTGTGGCTTTACAAGAAGGTAAAGGTATGTGATGTGGTAAGAGCCTCCACTTACAGCTCCAGTCAGTATCTCCAGTCCTCTGAAGCTCACACTGGGAGGTATGTTGGGTGAGGGGTCGTAAACAAGCAGCGGGATGGTGATAAAGCCGAAGTTGACCAGGAAGGAGAAAATGTTAAACATGAGCAGCCACTTGAGGAACACGAAATAGGAGAGGACGCTGGTGCCAAACTTGCCACCTATCTCCTTCATGATGCCTTGCCACAGCTCCAGGGTCTGCCTGGCAGACCTTATACTGTAGCCGCACCTGCGGAAAGACTGAGAGAACAGCTTGTGACATGTATGGCATACAAGCATAGGCTATGAATCAGATGGCTATACTCAAAGTGAGCTGCTTTTAATTGTGGCGTTGCCGCATACTGTTTTAGGATTGATGAAACACTCACCAGTGACACGTTCTCAGAGCAATCTGCAAAGCATGTGAACTGGCGAGATTGCTTAGAAGACTTGAATGCCAGTACTTGGCTCCTGTGGAGGTAGAACATAATTTGGTGTGATAATGACATCAGTACCTTAAAAATCAATATCACCTGATGAATTAGAATCTGCCACACAGCGCTACAATCTGCAGAAAAATCTTTGAACTTTCATTTTCATTTTAATAGTTTCTTGTGTAATGTACCTTGAAACAAGAGAGAAGTGTATATACGTGTGTGTTTGCTCACATATATGTAACTTTTCCCCCAGTGATCTATATTACAACACCACTAAGCCAGAGTACCAACTTGCCTTTGCATACAGAATCCATGGTTTATAGTTCTCAGCTGCGTGTAATGGTTAACTCGGTGCCTAGAATGACACTGAAGGCGTATCACCTTTACATGTCAGTCAAAACCCACCTGATATGTTTCTTCTCTTCAAAGCTCATTGGAAGGTCCCGAATGGCCCGAATTCGGTCTCGTGTTGACAGGGCAACGAGCTCCTTGACCAGGTTCTGTTCCTCTGTCACACACGAGATGACATGATAAGCTTTCCCTGTTATCTTTACACAGGCTACCATCCAGAATCAGGTGTCACACTTCACATCGCACATATCCACAGGAATAATCCGACACCATGTCACAGGCTCTTACCGTTCTCCATCTCGTTCCTGATGGCATCCTCTGTGAAAGCTAGATGGGAAGGATCAGCATTAGGAAACATGCTCATCCTTCTCATTGTAATCCCTCTCCATCTCATTGTCATGTTACCTGGATGAACAAACAAGGAGAGAAGAATGGGTTTTGCTGTTTGGCAGTAATAAACTCACGGAGCAGATGGGAAATACAGGGTGACAGTCATCAAGGTTGGCATTTTTAAATGTAACACCCGCTGCTGCTCACACATTTAAACATTTATTCTCACATCACAGCTTGACAGAGATTTACTTTCTTCTCTTTATATTTTTTCCTGATTAACTACTGCACATAACCTTTTGAGATGTGTGTATTACCTACTGTAAATACACTGATTGAAGGTGCAGCTGATAGCAGTGCAATATACAGTATGAGCTAATGTGGGTGCTATTATACTGCTGTCCTTACATTATCTTTGCTCCTGATTAAACCTATGCTACTGCAGCTTTTGGCGCCGCAGCCCGTCACACTGTCTACTGAGACTACTGAGCCAACTGTGTTACTACAGTGACTACTGTTATTCACAGGCAGTATGGTAGTGCTTAATGATATAGCCTGCAAATTACAGTTTAATTAAGTTGTATTATAACAAGACTAAGAGTCTACAGCCATGCTAGCAGCTCTGTGAGTCTGTACTTAGACACAGCGATGCCTTGAGCTAAATGTCAGCATGCTAACATGCTGATAATAATGATTTTACGCATTACGCAAAGGCATAATGTTTACCATGTTCACCACCTTAGTTTAGCGTGTTAGCATGCTAACATTTGCTAATTCAATAATAATAATCTATTTGGTCATAAACCAAAATATTGGACAAATAAAAAAATTTATCTCATGATGGCGCTACATGGAAAGTGAAGGTATCACCAAAGTTATCACAATTCATCCTGAGCAATATGTGATTGTTTTAACCCAGCCCATCCAATAGTAGAGGAATAGAGGAATTTCACTCAGACCCACAAATCTGAACTTCATGGTGGAGCTAGAGGAAAAGTGAGGGGATTCATCCTTTGGGAACCATGAATGGTCTGGAATAAAATAGTGGGCCAATTGACTGTCAGATATTGCCATCCCTAGAGCCATGCTGCTTGCTTGGGTAAAAATGTTAAGATGCCTCTTCATGTTGAAAACAAGCTAAAGATATGGTCAGTAATTGTACGAAGATTTACCATCAGTACAGCATGAAAGACACAGTGCAGTTACAAATGCCTGACAACAGTAAATGTCCACGCAGATTTCTTTTTCCCTTTTAAAGACACATGTCCACAACCTTTAGATTATGTCCTTTGGATTAAGATAACATCTTCAAATCAACACCCTTCCCCCTGTTTTAATTTCTTTGCCAACTTCCTTGTCAATTGTTGTTGTGTGCAGCCTCTACTAATAATTATCCAGTCAGATTTTGCTAAGAAGATTGATAATCAACGTCAACAGGCCAACATGAATGTCACATTTATTTTAAATGATTGTCTTGTAAAGCACTTAACAACTCAGTGTGGGTGTTTAACAATACCATAGCAACAGTGTGAGAGCTTACAATAACTGTGAAAAGAAACTATTATCTATGGAGTTCGATTAGTTTAACCATTACCTGACGCTGAAGAAGGAAGTCGATTAGAAGATGATCGATCATACTGAGAGTCAGGGGGGATTTGGAACGTACTGTGATCTGAATAAAAAAAGTGAGGAGGAGATAAGAGTAGAAGTATCAACAAAATTGTCACTTAGCAACACATAGAGGCATGTAAGAAACTGTAGAGCCAAATGAACAAGCAGTCAACACCAAATGTTGCTTGTTTCTATGACACAGTGCAGAGTAGACATCAAAATGTATACGCACACTTAATATTGTTCAATAAATTTAGCTCGGTCCACTCACTGAGGTCATGCTGCCATGAAGGACTCCCGGGGCGCGTTGAGATGAGGCCCATGGGGATGCTTTCTCTCCCCCTCCAGCTCTCCTCCTGCCAGCCCCCCCATGGTACTCTGCCCAGAGGATCATCACCGCTGATCTGACCAGATGACGAGTAATGCGCGTCTGCCCCCTCACCCCGCCAGACCCCCTCACCCCTGGCATAGGGGTTAGTGTGATGGGTTTTACTGGAAGACCACACGGAACAAAGAATGTGTAAAGTGCATGATAAACTGCTTATCACTGAGGTCATATAGTTTGTGTTTATGATACCTAAGAACGCTGGGGTTATCAATTCAAGAAATGAACTGGAATTTCAAGTCATGATTACGTCGTGGTCATAACCTGTAATTTAATAAGTGTTTGACTGCTATGGAGGTGATGTTTGTCTCCTGTGTGTAATTTTAAGATTATATCCTACAAGGAACTGCAGGATTAAGTTTCTGAGTAAACGTCAGAGAACAGTGGACTAATGTATTTGTCTCTTAAGTTTACTGTAATGTTTTTTTTATTTTTATTTTAGAAACTTTCAGAGTCTTAAGACTTTAATATTCTTAACCAAAAGAAGAAAAATAAATCGAATCACTCTTACAGCCTGGAGTATAGCCAGGATAAATAGCATATCCACACAGCTGCCTGTTCCTTGAGGACATCCTGCTCATTCTTTCACAGTACAGCATATGCCCTTAGATTACGCACAGCACTCACTCAAATACATTCTTTGATCAATTAAAATAAGGGAAGCAGGTCTTTTCAGGATAAATGATTCACGGATGCACATTTGAAGACAAAACCACATTTTATGTTATCATATTACCACAAACCTTCTATCAATTTCCAGAGTCTCGCTGTCATGGTAGGCAGGGTTGAAGAATCCTCCGTTGCTGTAACTTGTCATGAAATCCTTCAAATTGATCCTCTCGCTCTTCTTTGAAAACAGCGACGATCCGTCAGC
The DNA here is from genome assembly GCA_008360985.2 of Macquaria ambigua. Lineage (NCBI taxonomy): Eukaryota > Metazoa > Chordata > Actinopteri > Centrarchiformes > Percichthyidae > Macquaria > Macquaria ambigua. The sequence goes on from VMKM01000143.1 coordinate 169,910, forward strand.
TCACCCTGTCGCAGCCGCTCTTCAGTATGTTGATGTTTGTATAGTCCAGATCCAGAAATACACCGTAAGAAAACTTGCTCTTTTGAATAAACAACAACACAGATCACTATAATAGTGTTGTCATGAGAAAGATAAAAGTATATGCCTTCATTACATGTTTAGGCGTCAGTTGTCAGCTAGGTCAACTTTAATATAGCTTAAGCTTAAAGTAGCATGTTGAGGCCAAGTGCCTTTCCGTGCTCAGAATGACAGCTACATTGTGGAGGTGAAGCATGCGTAATTTAATCTCTTGGTCCCATCCTCATCTGTTCATCATTAATTCACACAGTATTGGTTTCCACCACATATAGTAGCCTAGTTCTATGGTTCTCACACAGAGCCACTGAAGGATGGCAGAGTAGGAAAATCTGAATAACAATTAACAGAAAACTACAGTCTGACAAATCAACAATGGAAGTTAGAAAGAAAAACCTCATCCAGTGCGACAACAAATAGTGTATGTCTTCGATTTACTATACTGTGCAGATAATAAAAAATCTTGATAAACTATATTCTGCTCTTTTCTCAAACCCTGCTTACCTGGTAAATGTGTAGTGATGGTGAGAGAATATACAGAAGGAAGTCCTGACAAAATGCTGTAGAGTTGCAGAAAAAAATGACTTGTGGATCTTTTTAGCAGTCCATGCAGAGGAGTAACCTGTGAATGAGCCTGAGAACCACCGTCAATGAGACAAAACTAAGGAGCTGTCTGGCTACCCGGAAGTGTGTGCTGAACTAACCCATAAAGGTAAAAGTCCACTGCTTCTGAAAAGGCCATGTAAATCCCATGTGGACACTTTGTATTGTGACAAAAATAATTAAACCCCTAAGGCTAAAATTTAATTGGCATCCTTAAGGTGTGTGTCCAAGAGTCCTTGTTGTATCTGCTGTAGGTTGACCTGTGGTGGTGCTTACTGACTGAAGATGCCTACAGATAGAAAGATTAATAAATGATTGAATAGATAAATAGATAATCTGCAACTCACCAACAGCTAATAAGTCCTTTATGGGGAACTGCTCTTGCAAACTGGATATGATCATGCTACTCACTAACTAAAGGGAAATTCCCTTGGCCAAGGCATATCAAGGCAGGGTAGTTCTGCATACATACAGAGCTCAATTTCAGATATTACATATGTTATACATAAAAAGCACAACATAATTTTTGTAGGATATTTAATGCATTGTTTCTTGAGATCTTGTTTGCTTCTTCTCATTTCTTCTCCTCATCTTTTTTTAAAAGATGGCACTGAGTTGCATTTTGGGAGTTGTAGGATGTTTGCAGGAGTTTGACCCATTTCACAACCAAAGCTCAAACTCTGCTGCATCAATTTTGACCATTTAATCATTTCAGACAAGCTATTTAATTGTCCTCTTCCATTTAAAAAAAATAATCTAACAACATTTATAGATGAGAGATTGCATTACATTACATTAATAAAAATAATTTAAATATATATTTTAAAACCAGTAATAGGAAAAGGTATAATAAAATGACAAACAGTGAGTGTGAGGTCTGAGCTGCTCTCGGACCTGTAGGCTATCCACATTCAGGAAGTTGTCTCTGGGAAAAACTGTGTTGGTGTTGTCTTCCTCACAGGCAGCGGAAAGTCAACTCCCTGTTGACGACGTTTGCTAGGTTAACTGTTAGCTAATAGTAATATTACCCGATACATAGGCATTTCTATTTTTATCAGAAAAGGGAGTGATGGAGGTCGACTCAGGTAAACTTACCGCGGTACTTGTGTCTACAGCTATGCTTACCAATAAGTTGTGTTAATTAAAGCTTACTTCAGCATTAGCTAACCAGCTAGTAATGCTAGCCTCAAACTTAGATCAAATAGCCGCTAACAACAGGCTAACAGCTTTGCCCTGATAGTTAATGATTTTATGAGAAAGGGTCTTTGGAAGAGCACAAGTTACAGCGTTTAGGGAGTTGTTCGGCGTTTTCTCTTTACCGTGTCGAAACTCCGCCGTTGGCATTTTACTTGCTGAGCTTGCTTCTTGGTTAGCCATCGTTTTAAATGCAACAAGGGAGACAAAATAGTCTAATATAGTGTTTGTTGCTCGCATTAGAAACCCGTACGTTAATTGCCACACGCAAACACCTTTTCTTACTGATGTTTTAACTTTTTAACAGGTAGACCTATAAGCTTATTTATATAGTACAGCTCGGATGTGATGATGGCTGCGAAACATTCCTTTCCCCAGGATTTCTTACGATACTGAAAAGTCTGGAAAAAGCAATGGAAATTAATCTAGGCTCAAAAAGTCCCAGTCCCGTCCGAAATTCAAATATCTGCATGATGTGTGTAATTGTAGACCCCCTGTCAATTTAAACATTGTGAAATCCTTCTTCCAATAATTAAATCCGCTCCAGTGATATGATCGAACTGGCAGTCATTTTGCCCAGCATTCATTAATAACACAGATATATTCAGTCCCATTCGAGATATTAAAATGTGGATCTGATATTCTCAGATTGGTAGAGAAACTTCATCAAACTACCTCCATAACAACTTGTCTTTCATACATATGTTTGGATTCATAACTGTTTTTATTGGGAAAGTCGCTGGTACACATTTTATGACAAAGTATCCTTTAAAACAAGAATTATGAATAGGCATACCCTGTTTTTGACTAAAATTAGTAAAACTGAAATGATTAACTGACCACAGTGTATTAAACATACTATAAATATTGGATTTGAATTGCCCTTATTTGTTTTTGTTTTTTCTTTGTCTTTGTCTTGTTCAATTCTCTGTCACTACATTTAGTAATTTACATGAAAGACTTTCACTGTCACTTTTAACCATATTGTAGCTGTTGGAAATGAAAAGTTGGGATTGTATGAAACGGTAGCCTTGAGTACCTCATATCATTAACTCTGTAAGATCTAATCATATTTATTCATCTCTTTTCAAGTCTTCTACACTGATCGTAGTGGAAGAGTCACCAGTAACCCCCTGTTGGACCAGCTCCCCAGCTACCAGTCCCTGTTGTACCGCAGGAAGTCATCGACTGGTGGCACCAGACGAAGGAGCAGCTCTAGAGCGCGACTCGGCTCCTCCGTCAGTGGGAAGTGGGCCGTGAGCACAGTCAGCAGATATGAGGAGAAACAGAAGAGTCAGGCGGAGCAGAGACACATCAGGGAACTAGCCAAGACCATGGCAGAGAAACGCAGAGACAAGTAGGAAAGATATTATTATAGTATCCTTACCACCTTCTTTAAAAATATATTGTTCAAAAATGTTCAATTAATTTTTTTATTGTTGGCTATTTTTAAAAGTTATTATATAGCATAAGTTCCCAACAAACTGTTACCTGTTAGAGCACAGCGCTTGGAGGAGGCTGGAGAGCTCAGCAGTTGGAGCCAGATGAAGCAAAGCACCCGCAGGTATCTGAGGAGGCTGAGGGATGAAGCCCAAGTATGGCTGAGCTCCCTGCAGCTCTGGAAGGGAGACATCCACCTGATAGAGGGTAAGACATGAAAAATGAGACGGACTGTCAGACAACTGCATCTTTAGCCGCAGAGCCTCTTTATTGATTTCTGTTCAGGAAGGCCGGCATGAGTAAATACACTTGTGCTCTAACAGAAAGCGTACCAATTGCTTTTGTGTTGTTTCAAAGTTAATTTCTCCCTCTCTTCTCCTTTACGTTCAATAGGGATGTTCGGCACAGGGATCCTGTCTTACTTTTCCTTCCTGCGCTTCCTGGTCATGCTCAACCTGATCATCTTTCTGCTCATGTTCAGCTTCGTCATGTTACCCATCATCATTGCCCCCCACGCTTCAGGGATTACCACCTACTACCAGAAAGAGAGTGAGAGGGCGCTTGTTTGTTTTTCAACCTACAGCATAAACTAAGCATAAAATAGTCTTACACTTTCCTGTGTTTCACTACAGGAAATAATTGCACTGTGTATCCAAGCAGCACCCGTCGAGGTCTGGTCATCTTTCATGAGTACATTACAGATCTGCTGTCTGGGGGAGTAAGTCCTCACACTTATCATTTAATTGTCTCTGGAAGAGAAAAAAGTTCGGTTTGGTTTCCTCGCTAAACTTTTGTGCTCAAATCTGCAGGGTTTTCTGGAACAGACCTATCTCTTCTATGGCTACTACAAGGTGGACAAAATACACTTCCCAAAGATCACTTACAATTTGCCGCTGGCCTACCTGCTGGTCACTATAGCCTACCTGTTCCTCAGTCTCATCTGGATTGTTAAAAGGTACTGAAGAGGCAAAGTCATGAGGAGCTTATATGAAAGATCAGTTTCTGGAAGTGTTGTTCACTTTGTAAAACTTTCCTTCAAGGTCCGCCACAGGATTCAAACAGAACCTGGTTCAGGATGAGGATCGCTTTCAGAGTTTTTGCAACAAGATTTTTGCTGGCTGGGACTTCTGCATCACCAACGAGAACGCTGCGAGGCTGAAGAGAAGCAGTTTACTCTATGAGCTCAGGGTTAGTGGATCGTTTCTGTTGGAAATGATGTTTTATAGGACAGAATTTAGCAGGCGCAATAAGATTAGAGCATCAGTGTTTACATGCTCAGACTTCAATGTAAACCTAAATAGTAGTTTTTGGTGGATAGGCGTAACCTCAGCAGTATAGTATAGGAACAGTATAAAGCTACATACAGTATAGAAGATCAATATATAACTAAGATTTCTACTTCTCACCTCTCAGCCATGTAGACTGATGTAGTATTTTTCATTCATATGAGTTGTAAATCTTTAATCTATGTATCCATTGAATGTTTTACCTGCCTCATTCTACAACTGCATGTTCTTCTATCCCCGCAGACGGATTTGGAGGAGGAGCGGATCAAACAGAAAATAGCAGATCGCACCCGCAAAGAGAGGTGTCGCATTTTCCTCATCCGCCTCATTCTCAACATCTTTGTCATCGGTGTACTGGCTGGTTGCTTCTACAGCATTTATGTAGCCACCATCTTCTCCCAGAAAGCACAGATAAAGGTAATGAAATTAAGCTGATGTCTGACAGTCTTTTATTATGATCCTTCCATCTAAGTATCTGCTTGTCACGACTAGGAACGCCATTCAAACCTGAGACTGTTCAGATTTTTTGTGAGCTATCTCACCTACGTTTTTCTCTTTTCTTCTAGTTCTGTAAAATTGAGCACCTGACTCTTTAATGTCCTCTTTCCATTTTGGGGAATTAGTTGATCAAATTTAGACAAAAGGAAGGAAAAGAAATTAAGGAAATGCTCTCTCAATGACACTTGTTGCTTGGTTGCAGGAGAATTTCATTGTGGATCTCATCTATGAGTATCTACCCTCAATTGTCATCACCTTGGCCAACTTCATCACCCCCTTCCTCTTCTCCATTATCATCAATTATGAGGACTACTCACCTGCCTTCGAGATCCGCTTCACTCTCATAAGGTACAAGGGACTTCCATTTACTCATCCTTTCTCTTAATGGTTATGTTAACTTGAAAAGTAATTGCATTAGGAGACAAACACTCTTAGGAAAAATGGTATATTTGGTCATACTGATACATTGCTTGGCATTTTGGAAGTATTTATAGTTGTATGGATACGTTTCTATCGTGAAACACAGCCGAACTGCTGTAATGCCAAGAACACTAAATGGCTGACTTGCTGTCTTTAAAACATGTACTCAGTTACTTTCCTTCTCTCTTTTTCCTTCCTCCATCCTTTCTTCACAGGTGTGTCTTCATGCGGTTGACCAGTATTGGGGTTTTGCTCTTCTCTCTTTGGTCTCAGATCACTAAATGTAATGGGGAGCCCTGCTCCTGTGGCTACAACGACAAGAAATACCCTGTAAGTCATTTTCCTGCATTCCAACGTGATGTGCAATGATTCTTTGTAATAATACACAGGTGCCAGCATCAAACCCACTTTTATTAATCATTTATATCTCTTTAGTATATAACTGCACTGTTATGGGCCCATTTTTTTTGTCTTGATAAAAATTCCTTAAGTGGTAAGTGAGCACTACATTTTTGTTCAGTCCTTTGTCTCTCATTTGAGTTTTCAATATACAGTGTCTAGGTACTTCATATAATTGAATTAACACATGGTGGAACTGATCCTGGGATGGGTCTCAGAACCCCCCCCCCCAATCTTATGGTGATATACTCTAAGTACTTTTTATTTGTCTGCCTCTTTGTTGTTGTCCACAGTGTTGGGAGACCCTTGTGGGCCAGGAGATGTACAAACTCACCATCTTTGACTTCATCATCATTGTCGCAGTCACCATCTTTGTGGAGTTTCCCAGAAAGTAAGTTCTCATCTTACCAATGTCAAAAAAACATCTTCATCATCTCAATAGAATCTTAAAAACTTATTTTAGTCTAGTTTTGTGGACCCAATGTGATCATCTTAATGCACTTCAAGAGGTACAGACATTTTACCTTTTTTAAAAGTATTCTGTCTCTGTATGACCGTTGACTTATTGTACAGTATTTTTTAAGCCTTGCTCAAGTATAATATGTATTTTATTCTGTGTCACCCCAATCAGTTTTCTTGCCGTTCCTCTGGTAACACTTTTAGGTGGAAATCTCTCTCAGACTTTGCTCTTTAGTCATTTGTAACAGTGCCCTTGTGTTGCCCCGTACTACTCAGGCTGATAGTGAAGTACTGTGACTGTGGCCTGGTTAAATGGTGGGGCCAGCAGGAGTTTGCTATTCCTCAGAATGTGCTAGAGATCGTCTACGGTCAGACCATCTGCTGGATCGGCACGTTCTACAGCCCGCTGCTGCCTGCCATCTGCACCATTAAATACTTCTTTATCTTCTATATCAAAAAGGTGATTTTTTTATTTTTCCCACATGGGTCAAAGTCAGAAGTAGGGTTTCCGATGTTCTATTACCTTTCTGCTCCTTATTTATAGGTCTCATTGGTAAACAACTGCCGTCCAGCCACACGTCCGTTCCGAGCTTCCAGCTCCAACTTCTTCTTCCTGGGTGTGCTGCTGATAGGCCTGGCCCTGGCCTGTCTGCCTGTCACTGTCAGCGTAGCACAGTGAGTATGCACTTTATGACCATGTTATGTTTGAACTTCAGTCTATTAAGTAGTATCATGTATGCTTCTCTGCAGCTTTAATAGAACCTCGAGTGGAAGTGTTGACATCAGAGGTCAATATTTATCTCATGTTAAATATACATAGAGACAGAATTATTTGTCTTTTCTTTCCTCTGCATTTCAGTGACTACGTAAATGTAGGACTTTTACGTAGTACATTGCTACTGCTTACATGTTTCTCTTGGCATATATACTCATTCACCCATCCCTTGTTACACAGAATAAACAGTTCCCAAACCTGTGGACCATTTGTTAATTACAGCACCTCCTGGGAGGTGCTGCCAATTACAATATCTCAGCTACCCCATGGAGTCCAAACATTCCTCTTCGCTCTCTCATCAGAGGCCTTCGCTGTCTCCTTCTTTGTCGTTACATGGTATGTGTTTTCGTCAGGTATTCCAGCATTGATGATCATTCCAAAACTGATGTTTTAACTGTTGGTAACAAGTGTTCTCATTTTCTTTCCCCCCTGCTGCAGTTTGGCCATGTTTTATGTGATTGCACTAGCTGGAGCTCACAAGAGAGTTATTAACCAGCTAAGGGAGCAGCTAGCCATGGTAGGTTTACTCAAAAATTCATGTCTCCATTTAATCTATTTCAAGTCTATTTCACCCTTTTTCTATTCTTTCTCTTTTCTAAGTCATACATTGACCATGCTTGATCATCACTTGAGTTATTACCAAAATTGGGATCTTCTATCTATGTGTCATTTTGTTTCCCAGGAGGGCCGTGACAAGCTTTTCCTGATCCAAAAGCTGTGCCAGGCCCAGAGGCTCTCAGCTATCAAATCCCCTGTGTCCAAATCCCAGCCCCGCAGCAGCAGAAGCAGCCCCAGCTACCACACCAGCTTCTCCAACAACTTCAATGAAGGTGTGTTCCTGGCACGCCCACCTCTTGACTCCGCCACACATGTGTGAGGCAAGGGCCTGATACTGTAGACCAAAAACCAGATTAGACTAGACAGATGGACTGGAGTTGAAAACTGTTTGAATGAATATCTTAAAAGTTCTGTTTTTATTGTGAAAACACTACAATTTGGGAGTTTCTGTGGACCTGCATTCAATTAATGTGTCTTGTCCTCTCTGTGTTCTTTTGTTGACAATCATAACTATTAACAAGCCACAATGTTCCAAGTATTTTTAAACCAAAACAGTCATTGCTGGTCAGATGGTTTTGTTGTGTGTTTCCTTACCGTATGTACTGTCATTTTTTCCTTCTGAGAAGGGCTTGAATAACTATAACCACTTGAGTTTGAATAACCTTTCTGAATTTTATGCACTTTAAATGTATTAACACTGGTGTTTTCTTACTTTTACAACTTTTGTGTTTACAGAACAGTGCGTTCATTGTGCATCTTGTGTGTTTTTACATCTACCATTTGTCATTATTAGTCACTCTGAGGTTGCATAATAATGCAAAGAACTAATACATTTCAAAATACTAAACTGTAACTGTGTTCTTTTTACCATTACTGTCATTCTTTTTTTTTTTAAGTCTTGATTTATATATACAGTGTACATCATATACACTTCCTGCAAACAAAACAAAGACACAAAATATATATATTTATTTATATATGATAAATGTGATTTATCAAACCAAAATCTGATCATGAATTTTGTAACAGTCCCCAAATTCTTGATTTTTGTCTGCAAGTGGGTCTGTTGCTAGAGCACAAAGGAGTGGGGAATGTGGGCAACCCTGTCTGGTACGGTACCCCTCTCTAACGTAAGTTATTATATAAATCTTAACTGCAGGATATTTATGTAATAGTTTCACAAAATCCATAATCACAACTGGAAGATTTAATTTTTCTTTAAGACTTTAGACAAAACTGTGACTCAGTTTTTGTAACTGTAATATAACTTTTGGATGGTGTACTATAAATAGTCAGATTTTGGGAAGAAATGCTGTTTTACTTTATGATGAGCCTTTTATATGGCTGGGTTGACTGCCTTTAATATTAAACTGTAACTGTACATGGAAAATAAATATTGAATATATTTGTCAATCTTCGTTTTGAGCAGTCCTCCTTTTCTTTTCTTTGCTTTTGTCTTTTTTACTCTCCCAAAACAGTCATTAGCAAGGTATATATCACCTCCGACCCAGCAGAGGTCGCTGCTTCTGGCGCTTTGCTCGGTCGTTGACAGCAGCTCAGCTGGTACGGAACCGGAGGCAGCGTGCTGTTGCTCGGCTCAGCGAGAGATCAGTCAGCCAAAATGTTGAGAATTACGATCCGGGCAGACATGGGAGCCCTTTGGGTGTTACTCTGTATCACCTATTCCCAGTTCTTGACCGTATACTCTGATGACATAGTGGTGGCATGCGGGGGATTTGTGAAATCCGACGTTGAAATCAATTACTCTCTGATCGAGGTGAGAGTGCAAACGTCCCGGCTAGCTAGCTAGCAGCTAGCTATCAGTAGGCAGTTAGCTGGTGTACCGTAGTAAGCTAGGTTAAAGGTTAGGCGACCGGATTTGACTGAATGACAGTATGAATGAAATAACCACAACCGTAGTCTACTTTAACTCAAAGTTGGCTCTCTGTTGTTAGCAAACATAAATTACAGCAGTTAATGTAGTTTGACGCTAATTTAACTATCCGCTAGTTTGCTAATTTGGATGTTTTCTGTATGCAGTCATGCTTAGTTGAAAACCCACGTTAACGTTATAATACGTTAACGTTAATATATTTGTGTTACACACGACTGCTCTGTCTTAAACCTAAAACCTGTCTGTTGACGAGGAAGACGTTAAATGCTAGCCATCAATCCTAATCCCTGCTCCATGGGATTAAGTTGGCCATTAGTCTAATTAGATTATTACTCAACCAATTTGCCATACAATTTAGTATTTAAAGCAACAGAGACTGTACCCCTGCCGTAACAGTTCAGGTTCAGTAATTAAAACATATAATTAATGATCAGTTTCTGCCTTCTTTCACGCACAGATTAAACTGTACACCAAACAAGGTTCCTTGAAATATCAAACGGATTGTGCTCCAATCAATGGCTACTTCATGATCCCTCTCTATGACAAGGTATGAGATTCACTCCTTTGAGTACTTTGCAATCAGCATCCGTGAATAAAATAATTCAGTCTATTGACTTGTCTCTTTTACACAGGGAGACTTTGTTTTGAAGATTGAGCCTCCTCTTGGGTGGAGCTTTGGTAAGATTGTATAACAGCTGCATCCTCACAGTTCATTAAATATTATTAATGCCAGCTGTTGTCCAGGAAATGCAAAGACAGTCTCAGAGGTTATTTGCATTTTTTATGTACTTCCATGTCTTTTGGTCTCTGATGTTTTTTTTTTGTGTGTTTTTTTTGGGCTTTAACTCTCACCAGAGCCGACCAGTGTCGACCTCCATGTGGATGGAGTGAGTGACATCTGTACAAAAGAAGAAGACATCAACTTTGTTTTCACTGGCTTTTCAGTCTCAGGAACGGTGAGATTTGTTAAGGATTTTCTGCCTCATCAATGGAAACATTTTGTCTTGAAGACCCTAAAAGCTCATCTGCACATAAAGGGCGGGGTTAAAGCGTAAAATATTGACTGAGATCAAAAAGTCCTGCAGCTTTATGTGTGAAGAAAAAAGTGCTCAGGTGAACAACAGAGTGAGGTTCAGATCCTCACACTTACACACACACAAAGCAGTGATATGTGTGTGTGTGTGTGTGTGTGTGTGTGTGTGTGTGCAAATAACTTTTCAGGTCCAGAAAAAAATATTTTCATTGCATTATCCACCCCTCTGTAAGCCTTTTCTTGGGAAAGTATCCATCTAGGAATGAATGTATGTCATGAAATATCTCTCTGGTTATGTAATGTACTCTGCATTGTTCAGGTTCTGAGTAAAGGCCATCTCCTGGGTCCGGCTGGAGTAGAAGTCAAACTCAGCCGAGTGGGAACGGAGGAGAAACTCCAGAGTGTCGTCACACAGCCTGGAGGAAAGTAAGTGGCTCACACCTTGCTATTTCTGCAGTGAATATATGTCTTAACTTGTTTGCCACTTCTTGAGCTTTCCTTTTTTGGTCTTCCTAACACAGGTATACCTTTTTAAAAGTACTCCCTGGAAATTATGACATCACAGCTTCCCATCCCTCCTGGACTCTGGATCAGGTTGGTACCTTCACTTCAGTTTTCATTAGAAACACGAATGGAGCATATGTGACGTCGCCCATGCCTTTTTTTTTTAAAGGAACATTTGGATTTAGGTGTTCTTCTTTCTGCCTGCTTTGTTGTTTACTGGACCTGGAAAGTCCACATTTGATCAATGGGGTGGAGCTGTGGAGTGATAAGCTAGCAAACTTCCCTGTAAACCTCAAATTTTAAGCCTTGGTATCTTAATGGAAAAATATTTTTTGTAAATTTCCACCAGGTGACACTTCAGAAGAAGTTGAAGTAGCTTTTGGGACCCAAACATATTGTGGAAAATATATATTAACTCTGTATTCTAAGAGAGAATTAAGATCATGATTATTATTATTTTCCATTGGCCCCACTACAATGAGAGATTTCCTGTAATCATCATAAGAACGGCGTCATAACATCACACTTTTGCTGTGGTTTCAACATTTAGCCCTGCTGACCACTCCTTGATCAAGAGCAAATGACGATTCCCTTAAAATGTTACTTACATTCTCTAACAGATAGTTAAATTAGTTATTTATTCAGAAAATCCCATTTAGATCATAATTTCATTTGCAAGAGAGACCTGGGACCTAAAGTAGCAGATACCCATTTAGCTCAGAATATGAATAGAGTACCCCACAGTGATGATTTAAAAAGATGGATTAAGGCTTTTGGATCAGAGTTGGGACAGATCAGCAGGTTTGTAACTAATGATTTCAAGCAGCAGTCAGATTAGACCTGTGTTTGACATCATTTCCTTTCCCTTACTCCGGTATTAACACACTGCTTGGCACCACAGTATGCCAGTTCTCCATCTGAGTAGTTTCATTAATACGGCGAAGAATGCATGATCTTTGAGGTCTTTTTAATTCTGTATCACTTGAGTGTAGAAACTTCGTTATTCAGCTACTTGCTCAGCTGATAAGGTTCCCTGTCAGGTTAGAAGGTTGATAACTAATGATCTCCAGCAGTAATCGCACCGCTCCTGACAGGGCGATTATTCCGACCCTCACTGTAACTCCCGCGGTGATCTTTGCTGTCTCTCTTTTCATAGAGTACTACTTCAGTGCACGTCTCCAATGCCAATGCCCCGGCCGCTGGTGATCTGGTAGTTGGAGGCTACGATGTCTCGGGGGAGGTGCGCAGTGATGGAGAGCCCATGAAAGAGGTCACCTTCCTATTGTACTCGGCCACAGTCAATGCAGAGGTAAACCAACATTAATTTACATTTTTTCTGTAACTTTCATTTGAGCAATATTCCTGCAGCATTTCTAGAATATCATGGAATTTTGTATGGATTATAACCACAAAACTAAGTTACATCGCTCCATATTTGTTTGTGTGTTTTCAGGATGTCGGTGGTTGTAACACATCCCCAGTGGAGGGGGCAGATTCTGGGGACAGCTCACTGCTCTACCTGTGCAGTGCTCTGTCCCGGGAAGATGGGACCTTCGTCTTCCCTTCATTGGCCAGCGGCGAGTACACTGTGGTAAGCTCTCTGTAGAAACCAAAAGAAGTCCATCCCCATTTCTAATCTCACTTAAAGTTGCGGTCCTTAAGATTTCAGCCCTGGTTGATTTGGCGACACTTGTGGTTATCATGGTGACAGCAAGTGTGGTTTAATATTACAGCGAACACTCCTTGAGCAGCCACTTGGTCAGAAGCTGGTGTATCTATTTACAGATGAGTCAAACAGACTTAAGTCAGTCAATAATCAGCCTTTTTCCATCAAGCCATGAGCAACTTCGATCTGAGTCATTTTCCATTGCAGGAACAGTAAAGCTGGTTGTCTTGCTGAGAAGTTGGAGATGTCAGCTCACTGTGGCTCCTCCTTCTTGTTCCATTACTCCCTGCTATATTTAACTGATCCGCTGTCAAAAAGATTCTGAAAACTACCATGGGTTATTTTATAGATACATGTAAATCATGCTGTAACCTCAACTGCAGAATGTTTCCCAACCCATCCCATGCTTTGGTAAGCAATTTGAATCCAGTGGGACAATGGCAGATTCCACCACTACCACTAAAAACTATATAGAGTTAATTACTGAATGAAAATACATTGAATGGATATTGCAGAAAAATACCAAACATAAATAGAATCAAAAATGGGTTTTGATTTTATGACACTGTAACTTTTACCTCCACACTGCATTAAAATGCCTCTGTCGCACTCTCTCTCATGTAAACATAATTATTCCTGCCTCTAATTCTGCTCTTGTGAAACCCTTCACTTCAGGTGCCTTTCTACAGGGGAGAGAGGATCACGTTTGATGTCGCTCCTTCTAGGATGAATTTCAAGGTGGAACACAACAGTCTGAAACTAGAGGTAAAAAGTCAAATTATAGCTCATTTTTTCTATATTAGTTGTAATGTTTGTCATTATCTTGCCAATATGAATACATTTTATGCACGGCACCACATTCTGACATTTAATGCTGTTTCTGTTGCTTTGCATGTAGCCCATCTTCCGTGTCATGGGCTTCTCTGTGACAGGCCGAGTCCTCAACAGTGTCGGAGGGGAGGGTGTCCCTGATGCCACAGTGTCCCTCAACAACCAAATCAAAGGTAACCATGCTAGAAGACTTCACGCTTTAGTTGTAATGTCTTAAAAGCATAAAAAAAACCCATCCAAACAAGTGTGGAAATGCTCAATTTGTGCACTCAGTGGTTGTTATATTTCCACATTTTTCTATTCTGTCCTCACAGTCGTCAGCAAGGAGGATGGTTCTTTCCGGTTGGAGAACATGACTGCAGGTACCTACACCATCCGTGTCAACAAGGAGCTCATGTTCTTTGAGCCAATCACAGTGAAGATCGCCCCCAACACACCTCAACTTCCTGACATCATCACAGCAGGGTACGTCTGGCCTGTCCACTTACTGCTTGAGCTGCATACATTTTCACAAAGAGATCAAATTCCTGAGCTTGGCTTTTCACGTTACCACATTGCTAACTAGCTTGATCTAAGTTCTGATGTCGGTCCCCCGCAGGTTCAGTGTGTGTGGCCAGATCTCCATCAGCCGCCTGCCTGAGGGCATGAAGCAGCAGGGCCGCTACAAGGTCAGTCTGACACACCAGGACCAATCCTCCAGCAGGACCATCGACTCCGATCCTCAGGGGGCTTTCTGCTTTCAGGCCAAACCTGGAGACTACAGTGTCCATGTAAGACTCTAGCCGCATCTAATTTTTTATACTAGGACTTTATCTGCACGGGCTCTTTAATAATTTTAAGGGAAAATGCACAGCTGACAAGATGTCTAATCCACAGAGAGTAAATAATGATTTATACTGAGATACTGGGACATTTGCTCAATTACAGCTGGAAGTCAAACATTCAAATTAGGTCATTTCACTGGAATATCTCAAAATTAAAATGTTATTAGCCCACAGTTTCAGTCATTAATTAAATGAACAAGAAGCTTACCTTCAACTCCTGATTCCCAATTTTCCAATATTTGTCTATTTAAACCATAACATCTAAGATAATAGTCTCATCAAAAACAAAAGAAAGCCCAAATCTTAAGTATTCAGATCAATACTGTTATACTATTAGGTTTTGCGATGTATTGTCAGAGATATATTTGATTTCAGTGCTTATACAGTAGTGGCACTAAGTAGATAACTTTGGTTGTAATTGCACGTGTTCAGGTGTCTCTCCCCGAGACAGAGGTGAAAGCAGGCCTGGCTCTGCAGCCTCAGGCCCTGGAGGTTTCCCTTGTGGACCAGCCCCTCACAGACCTACTTTTCACCCAGTTCATGGCTTCTGTCTCTGGAAAGGTCTACTGTTTAGGTGAGGGCTTGGTACTTTTACACTCATTTGTTTCTAGAATACAGACTGTCTTTGTCTGAAATGCAGCTTCTTCAACCCATAAAAAATATTACTTCTTTGTGTGTATTTTCACATAAACTGACCTTGTGCCCTCTGGCTGGCCTCTAGCGTCCTGCGATGACCTGTCAGTCACCCTGCAACCAGTGAGTCGGCAGGGAGAGAGAAGGGCGGTGGCTCTGTCTGGCAGCAGTGACATCCTCAGCTTCTCCTTTGACAATGTTTTACCTGGGAAATACAAAGGTCAGGACTCACTACCAATAACACTTTACATTCTTTGTAATAGTAATAATGATAATTGTGATATTTCTTCTTTCATTCATTTGGGCTTGATTAGAGCTACTACAAATTAGAAATTGGTGGTTCTGTAAATCAACATTTAAGAGGAGCACAAATGCAAAGTCAGCATGCAAGTTTTGACTGGAAGGCTGGACCTCACGCCAACCATTGCATATACTGACTCCTTCATCCATTTCTACTCAGAAATCGCACTAATTATTCTCTAACGTTTGTGGGGAAATCAATTAGTAATTACCAGCTTTTGATCATAATTGGTATTTAGTAGCAGCTTTCAGGAGCACGCATTATTCAGCCAGTGTTTGTGTACCTTCTGGTGCTGCATCCATCTCACTCACTGTTCAATGCACACAATCTGTTTTGTGCGCCTGCAAGCTGTCTGCACGCACAGCATGTTTACTCAGCTTGTACTGTTGCCAGGGCCGAGTAGTGCAAGAAGTTTACTTTCTTAAACATTTGTTTAAAGATGAGATAATTATAAGATCGTCTGTGGGGAAGCCTCGACCTTCCTCCTTGGCTGGTGTGACAGATTTAATCCTTTTCAACAAACATTCACATCTCTGTTTATCTGTTAATCTGTTACTTTATGTCTATTTGTTAATTATTTGTCGTTCCCTCCCATCTTTACACCCGTCAGTGAGTATTTCTCATGAGGAGTGGTGCTGGAAACATAAGTCCGTGGAAGTGGAGGTTCTGGACTCCGACGTCTTGGGGGTGGAGTTCAGACAGATCGGCTACATCCTGCGCTGCTCCCTCTCCCATGCCATCACTTTGGTCAGTAATCAGTTAACTCTCTACATTAGCCCGGTGTGTGTTGTAGCCGATAGAGTTATTATTCTAATTCTAACTGCGTTTTTCTGTGCAGGAGTTCTTCCAAGATGGCAGCAAACCTGAGAATGTCGGCGTGTACAACCTCTCTAAGGGAGTCAACCGCTTCTGCCTCTCCAAGCCTGGTGAAGTTCATTCTGCTGACCTCTCATTAGCTAAACATAGTTTGAATTAGCATATCTAGGAAAATATCAGTGTACCAACTGTTCCCTTGTGCATAGTTAGAGTACAGTGTTTTGAGCCGAAAGGTCTGTGTCAGACTTACCTAAATATAAAACTGGAGCAAAGTAATTAATCAACTAAAAATGGCTTGTCCAGGTGTTTACAAAGTCACCCCTCGCTCCTGCCACCAGTTTGAGCAGGACTTCTACACCTACGATACGTAAGTAACGACACGCTGAGTCCATTTATTTCAGGGTTAAAAGAGTGTTCTCCCTCTATACAGTTCAACCAAGTGACTGTTGTTAACCTGTGTCCAACAGCTCGGCCCCTAGTATCCTGACCCTCACTGCAGTGCGGCACCACATGACCGGACTCATCACCACCGACAAGATCCTCGACGTCACAGTTACTATCAAGTAATGAAGACTCAGCTTGGCTGTGCTCATTTTTCAGAGAACCTTGTATGCTAATATGAGCTGCTGTGCATCCTTCTGCAAATGTCCAGCTTAAATTGGGTTGTTTTTTGTTTTTTTCTCTGTCAGATCATCTATTGAGAGTGAGCCGGCGCTGGTGCTGGGTCCCCTGAGGAGCCTGGAGGAGCAGAGGCAGGAGCAGCAGCTGCAAGAGATTCAACTGCGCCGTCAGGAACGAGAACGCCGTGCCGCCGAAGAGGACGGAGGTGCCAGGGATGATAGCCCTCCTATCCAGGAGAAGGCGGATGAACTGACAGGCCCTTTCCACTATGAGTTCTCCTACTGGGCCAGGTCGGTTGCCCTGCATCATTCAGATTGTACTCTTTGCTCTCCACAGTATAACAAAGTAAGGATTGCACTCGTGTGAAGACAAGCCTCTTGCACATGCTAGTGCTCAATGTCTTATTGTGTTGCAAAGTGGGATGAGCTGTTGGTTTTGGAAGCAGTTTTCCCCACTAAATTTCTGTTTCAAAGTTTTTTTTAATGATATCCACAGTGTTCTTAAACAAAGCAATCTCCCAGATAATGTAACCATCCTTTAGGTTTATGTTATGGCCGTCAGGTTTAATCGTTTAATCGTTTCAACTTTTCAGCGTTGCTATCAGTCAGACAGAGGTGCGAAACAAAGCTGTAGAAAATTCTAAATTGGGCATCATAGTTGTCGAATTTGTCCGTTTTCTAATAAAGCGTCTTTAGCTGCACACAAAACAGATGTTTCTTAATGAAAGGCGCCTTGGGGAGTTGTAGTAAACTTCTCTGTTAACGTTTGGATGCCCACAGGCTTGTAGCTTTTGACTTTTTATGAAGAACTAGATATAACGCAGTTGCTCATCTTTTGTAGTAAAAATTTAAACAGGAGAGTCCAAGCTTTGGAAGTGCTCCAACTGTGAGTCGTCTAAAATTATGAAATGAACTTTTACCTCCAGAACACTGGAACCCTGAATAACTCCTTTGCATTATTAGTGTCAGGTGGACATCCACTAATAATAACCACCAAGTCTAAGCGTCTAGTATTGTACCCACGTAATGATGCAGTGAGTGAATACACACTGTATGACTGTACAGGGCTGGAGAGAAGATCACAGTGACGCCGTCATCCAAGGAACTGCTGTTTTACCCTCCTGAGGTAGAGGCCACTATCACTGGAGGTAAGTTTCTTCACACACACACACACACACACACACACACACACACAGTCACCTTAACAAACCCACTGTCTCTATTTGTGTCCTTTTTTATAGCTGCTTCTAGTCTTTCATTCTTTAAAAATGTGTATGCCTGAGTGCTTATCATATTTTAGCCCCAACTACCAGCTGTAACTCGTTGGTCCATTTCATGGAGAAAGAGGAGAAAAACCGCATCCTCTAAATCCTGTAGCATGCAACACCAACAAGCTACCTGACAATTAATTACGCTCTCCCGACAGAGTCGTGTCCAGGTCGGCTGGTGGACATCACGGGGCGTGCAGGTCTCTTCCTGGAGGGCAAGGTGTCACCAGAGCTACAGGGTGTGGAGATCTCCATCACTGAAAGAGGAGCCGCTGCACCGCTCATTACTGTGGCCACTAATGAGATGGGAGCGTACAGGTACGAGAACGCAGCACTTTACATGAGAGATAAAGATAAAGTGCATTAGAGGGAGGATGTTACAGAGCCTGCGACACAAGGAGCTGAAAACAGGCTTCCTATAAGTCTTAATCATAGATTTTTGTCATGCTGAAAGGAAATAGAGTCAAGATCATAGGGTTTATGTGCTTAACAAGTCATTAATATACCAAGGGGCCAATCCATGAATACATTTAAACCCCAAAAGAAGTGTAGAAACAGAAGCCATGTGTGGGTCCTGGTTAAAACTCTGGCAGTAATATAATTTGCTGTTCAAGCCCAGAGAGTTAAAAAGTAATCCTTGTTAGTGCTGGTCAGCCAAACAGACAATTCAATCACAATCTGTGCCTGAGAGACCAACCAGTTTGTGCAGTCTGTTTAAAAGGACCTCAGGGTAAATGCTGTCTGAAGCTGCACATAAGTGTGCCAGGCCTGAGAGCTTTGAGTTCATGAAGCGCTGCATCTGTGCGGTCTGTGGCATAAAAACCATACTGACACGTTTGACTTGCCCTGTTTGTTGCTCAGCAGCTTGTATAGAGTGGTTTTTAGTTTTAACTCAAATCTGAACACACATAGTACCTCTTTAGATTCCGTGTGACGTACACTCTCTGTGGGTATCACTATCTCGACTAATAAACATCCATAGATATCATAGGAAAGAAGCGGCTATTTCTAACCCCAGAACTTGCCTGAGAATCATGACGTTTTGAAGTTTTCTTCAGTATCAAAGTAATCCCTTGATAGTTGTCAGTACAGACATGGGTATATCACAAACAGGAACTGCTAATAACTAATTCTGCATACTTTTGCCAAGTATCCCAAAGCATTCATTTTTTCAAAACAGCATGATTATCTACCCAGTTGTCAATAGAAGTAAGACAAAGAATAATAATAATATCATTTTTTTTCCATGTTGCACTAGAAATATTTTTTGGATATTACTGATGCCCACATAACAGTTTGTATAGGTGCAATTTTAGATGTCAAAATGTATCTGCAGGTTAGTTTTCCTCCACTATCTGATCCTCTGAAAGTGTTGGGTCTCTCGAGGGTTTGTCAGCAGTTGCCTTGAACCCTGAACAAAAAATAGTTCTTTGCATGCAGGAACACAGTAGAAATCGTTTTGGGTTCACTTTAAAATGTCACTGTCAAAAGTGAAGATGTCAATATTGTAACATTTCCAGTTAATTTGTAGTAATGTCCTTTTTGAGTAGTATTTTCATGCAGTTCTGATCACCTCTTTCCTGCAGTGTGGGTCCGCTCCATAGCGACCGGCTGTACAACATCAGTGCCAGTAAAGAAGGTTTCGTCCTGAGTCCTGTGGAGGGAAACCAGGGAGATTTCAAGGCCTTCGCTCTGGCTGGTGTCACCTTCAAGGTACATGTGACCATCCTCACTTGCATACATATTACATCCCAGTAATTACCAGCCACTTTTACATCTGTTGTTATTATTATTATTATATATTACTATTTAGCTGACACTTTCATCCAGAGTATCTTACAATTATAGCTCTTTGTTCACATTTTCTACTTGCACTGATTATGTGGTTTAAAGTGAATGTGAAGTGACATGATGAAAAGCTGTTGTTAGTTCTAACTGTATGTTTTCGCAAAATATGATTAAAAGAAAAGATTGCTGATGATAGTTGAATCACTTCTCTGCTTTGCTGTGTGCTGCCAGCGCGTCGCCTTTGTACTGCCTTTGTTAAAAGGGTCTGCAATTATCTACAGCGGCCATGAGATCCTGGCACAAATGATCAGTGTTAGTTTCCCTTTCAGACTGTGTGATAAATTGCTTTTAAAATCTTTTGTACGGCGCCAACACCGAGTCCTTATTTATCCTTCTTCGGTAAATCCTCTCTGAAAAAGAACATTGGACACACTAAACTCACCTGTCAGCCTGATTATACCCACAATTTCTCAATTTGGCTCTCACAATTTGAGCCACGACTGAGTGATTTCAAGATTTCTCTGTGCTAGTTTGGCGTCATTACAATGGGCATTCCACATTATCTTTTAGACTGAAGAAGTTTCATCTGTTAACCTCCCAGTTCATCCACAGCTGTAACACCTGGAATATTCCAAATAAGTCCAATTTCTGTTATTTAAATTTGGAGTCTCATGTACTGTATGTATAATATAAAGTGCAGAAACAATTAATCTATTATTAGGTAATTGACATGAGATCCATAACCTGTACTCCCCCTCTCTTTCCCTCTGTGCTGTAGATCAAATCGGAGGATGGTCATCCCCTGTCAGGTGTCCTCCTGTCTCTGAGTGGAGGACAGTTTCGCTCCAACCTGTTGACACAGGACACCGGCCTACTCACCTTTAATAACCTGGTAGGGATCCAGCAATTTGTTCGTTGGCTTTCACCATTGCAATTTTCTTTCTGTGGTGTAAGAAATCAGCTGATTGTAGGGCTGCTTTGGCTTGTGTTGTGCTCTAGTTGATGTGTATATATAGTTCTGCTTTCCATTTGATACAATCACTGCTCTTCTCTGCTCAGAGTCCTGGTCAGTACTATTTCAAGCCCATGATGAAGGAGTTCCGCTTTGAGCCGGCGTCTCAGATGATCACAGTGGAGGAGGGTCAAAACCTCAGCATCGACATAACTGGCATTAAGACTGCTTACAGGTAAACTTAGAATAGAAATTCCTGTTTCAACATCTATGTTAGAAAAGAAGAGAGTCTAGCTCCAAAAATGTCCAAAGCACAGTGTGTGATCAGTGTCTTGGTCTTGGTACTGTTGTCCTCAGCTGCTATGGAGCGGTGCAGTCTCTGAGTGGGGATGCAGAGAGGGATGTGGCCGTGGAGGCGGTGGGACAGGGAGAGTGCAGCCTCTACAGCGAGGACACCGTCACTGATGAGGACGGTCGCTTCAGACTCAGGGGTCTGCTGGTGAGTACGCTAGGAACATGTTAAAATCAGATTGGAGGGTTTAAAACAACATTAACACACTCTACAGGATCACTGTCCTGTCTGAGATCACGAGGAAAACTAATGACTTGTCCTTATAAAACACATTGTGCATTTTAAGCAGGCGTAACAGACTGTATGTGATTGTACACAGCAAGCATATTGGATCTGTCATATGCTATACTCGTACTGTATCTTCGAAGCATTTTAACTGTGCTCCTTATATGACTTAACGAATGTAATGTTTCCTTGCAGCCGAATTGCAAATATCTAATTCAGCTGCGAGCTGAAGGCAACGACCACATCGAGAGGGCCTTACCACAACACAGAGCGATAGAGGTAAGAAGCAAACTTAGTAAAGGCTTCCCTTGGTCCACAGGGCTTCACAAAGCTTTTGGAAAAATTATAAAATTATAAATGAATTCATCAAAGTTTTCTAAGAATTTAAATATTGGAGGAATCGTTTGAGTAATAATTTTACACTATTCTAACCTCACTGTTTCGGCATGCAAATATAACACCAGCATTCATAGATTCTGTTTCATTAAGAGTACTCCACCGATTTAGCATTGCACTCCTCTAGCATTGTCAAACTCACGATGGACAGTTTTTTGTTTCTTCTTCGTCGTCAAAACCTGGTGCCTACATTACCCATGATACAACAGATCGCAGATTTGGGTTTGTTATGCTAGTAGCAGCTATTGTAGCCTCAGATGGACACTGACTCAAGTGACATCATTCCCTCTGGAGCCACAAAAGGCTTTATACAAGTCTTTTCACAAATGCAGTCATACTCCCAAAGAGCTGTAAACAGACTCTGATGTGTAAAATCAGTGGAGTTCCCCTTTAAGTAAGCAAGGCAAATTGCTAATGTTACAGGTATCTTTATTCAGGCAGTGGTATGTGTTCTTGATGTTCAGTTTTACTTGAGCATTCTGCACAAAAACTACAATGTGACGTTTGTCATCACATCTGTGCAAATGAAATCTGAATGCATGTTGTACAAGGTAAACTGTACTAAACCACAAGGTCCTTTTAGTAGCTGTTCTGGACCTTTCTACCATATCACATGATCTTCATCAGGAGATGGGTTGTGCCTAATTGTCATGAAATTGTAGATGTTCAAGTTTCCATTTTTTGTGAGCACTTTAAAGACTTTTCATCCATGTTTGCTTAAAAGCCGAGCTTCAAAGTTCATTCTTGACCGTGGCAACTGGGCATCTCCATCTGCTGATGAATATCATGGCATATGATCAAAAGCTCCGGAACACCTATTAAATGGACCTTGTTGTGAGATTTTACTCTTAATCTCTGTTTCAAAGGTCAAGAATGAACTTTGAACCTCTACTAAAATGCCATTCTGGATCCTCCAGTCCAAACAGTTACACATTTTCAATGTCAGTGTTTTTTTTAAGGTTCCTTTATGCATGGCACTGAAAACTAGATAGGAGGCTATGGAAAACTTTTGTAATTGAATTGTTAAAATAACTGTGGGAACTCTATGATTATGACTTATCAGCAGCCTTATCACATGGGTCCTTTCTATACGCAGAACAAAAGCAACGATAATCCCATTGCAAGTTTAAACCTCTCTGTTCATAATTTTAGCTTGTCTGAAAAGTTCAGCCCTCCTAATCTCTCTGGCAAGGCTGGAAATGCCTTAATTCCACTTAATTCTCTGTTATTATCACACCGTGTGACTTGTGCAAAGCTTTCTCCACAGTTCACATTTGGCGTTTCCTTGAATAGTGCAATGTCATATCTGTACATTAAGCTCCGTCTTCCCTCTCAGGTCGGCAGTAGTGACATTGAAGGGGTCAACATCATCGCCTTCAGACAAATCAACCAGTTTGACCTCAGCGGAAACGTCCACACATCCCCTGAACATCTCCCAACACTATCAGTAGGGCTGCTTGGCTTATATTATCCCTGCCTTTTGGTCCTTTTTATAGAACTTGCAAACCTTTCTGAAGTTTTACTACTTTTTCTCCCCTTTCTTTGTCCAGGTGAAGCTTTACAAGAGTGACAATCTGGACAACCCAATCAACAGTGTCTCTCTGGGACAGTCCCTCTTCTTCCACTTCCCTCCTCTGGACAGAGATGGAGAGGTATCTGCTTGTAATTCTGCTCCTAGGTCTATAAGAATGTTGTGAAGCCCAATCTACTGAAAAGTTTTGCTCATAGTCCCAAAACCAAAAGTCAGATTTTCTCATCTACATTATTTAATGGTTACAAGTCTCCTTAATGTTGACATGCTTGTATATCTCACTAAATGTATAGCCAGCTTTAGACTTAACCATGACCCAGGATCTAAAGTTACCTCTCTTTCTTCTCCAGAGCTATGTGCTGATGTTGTACTCCACGCTGTCCCGCTCCCAGTATGACTTCACTCTGCCTCAGGTCACCTTCACCTCCAGCGGCTACCACAAGCACATCACACTCACCTTCAACCCCACCGTAAGACACAGATGCTTATTTCTTTTACCTAAGGTTTAACCTACAGAATATTTTAGTAAAGGTTTATCCGTTAGTGTATTTAGTGTTTTCTGTGCGAGATGATTATCATTTATTTTTTTACTACCAAGATCTACAAGATTCCTGACTTGTGCAGGCTGTGGAAGGTTCTGTATCAAAACAGTATTGATTAGGCTGTTTCTCTTGGAGTCGTTTCATCTCAGGGTGTGTGTGTGTATGTGTGTGCTTTCCCACAGCGTAAAGTGCCTGACCAGGATGTTGCCCAGGGCTCCTACATAGCTCTGCCCCTCACTCTGCTGCTCCTGTTAGCAGCGTACAACCACGAGAAGGTACATAATCACCTCCACCTGCTCCATACACTATGTTCAAAGAGCTTTTCTTGTTTGACTGTTGAATTTCTGTAATCTATTTAGTTGGAATAAACCTTACTGGAATGCAGCCTTATCAAGGCCAAGCCTAAAATTTGGAACGACATCAAGAAGAATGTCCTACTTTCTGTAGTTTTAATGTTTTATAATCAGTTCTCATGTATTCATTCCATTATTTGTTTCAGGCATTTTCTTAATATTTACAGCAAGAAACTGTTAATCCATAAAGCATTTGTTTAATACTGTTTGTGGGCCTGTTTTGCAGGTAATCCCCCTCCTGTTACAGCTGGTGAATCGTATCCAGGGGGTGAGGAGCATGGCCCAGGCCAGCGGGGACAGTGCCGCTCTGGATGAAGCCAAACGTCAGGCCAAGAGGCAGAAGGCCAGGCGCACATGAGGACACAACCACGGCTCAGCTCAGACCACATCTTTGCACACTAAATAGTACACCTGCACCCCTGGTTACAGCATCAGAGAGCTCTGCAGGTTGGCTCATAGAGTAGATACCGGTTCACTAGATAAACCACTTAACGTTTGGAGTAGCTGTGGCTAATTGTGGGTGCTAGTGAACTATTTAGCTCGCTAAGATGTGATTCGGCCCCAAGTGAAGTCCAACATGAACCACTCGACGCGCATTACCACCACCTCATCAGCCATTCAGATTCACTGGACTGATAGCTGACATTTTACAGGTTGTTTTCTTCTGTTTTTATTTTTTTTTTAGAACTTCTTTTTTTCCAGAACACTCATTGTCACAGAAATGTGTTAATATTTGTGATAGAATATGAGCCATTTTTATACCTTTGTAACTTATCTAGGTCAACTAAAATCTTTTGCTTGTGTTTTAAAAGCACTTGAATGCTTTTGATATCAGTCCTAACATAGTTTAGGACCATCAGGCACCGTGGATGATAATGTGTCTCACTTACCAGCGTTGGGATCAATTCAGACAATACATACAAAGGGGATTTTCTTCAGACTGTGGCTCTAATCTTAACTACCAGTAAACTTAATATTTAAGTTTAAATTGAATTCTGTGGGATCAAATAGGGGTCAATAAGATTTTGAGCTTGTGAAATGATCGTCAGAAATATTTTCAAAGCTTGTGGTTGTATATTACCCTTGTAAACCTGTGTGGGAAAAACTCAAGATTCAAGATTGTGAATTTTCACCAGTGAGGTTACACAAAGACTTTTGTGCATATCTCGCAGTACAGATTCAAAGCAGAAAACACTCAAATCTCCCTTTTTCTGAGTTTTTGTGTAATCTCATCATGACATGATTAGTGCACAAATTTGATTTAGACCCTTTGAACTACAAATCCTTTCTAAATATCCACACCATTTTTAACAGGTCTACCAAGGGCGATAACTACACGGGTTAACTTCATTTCACAAGCTCAAAAACGTTTTGACCCTTTTTTTGAGGCCGTAGATTTGATGTTAAACTGAATCAGCACCAAACTGAATAGACTCCTATAATGCCATCGCAAACAGGGGGGGGGTTCTTTAATTGCTAACTACGTTTGAAAGACAGCCAAAGACGTTGACAAGCTAATAAATGCTTTATACCATTGTCAGTCATGTCATATCACTTAAATGTAAAACACCCACGAGTTACTGTAATGCACTCCACGTCTGATGGTATTTTATAAGTTACGTGTGATGCAAGATTGACTTTATGTCAGTTTCTCCATTAGCTCAGGAAAGGGGTGGTCGGTAAGATGCTGGAAATTTGGGTTTGAATATTGTGTGAGGAGAAATTTTCGTCTTTGGGGGAGGTTGACTGGGGTGGGGTGGGGGGGGCTATAGGGGAGAACTGATAGTTGATTAATTTATTAACGTGTCTAATCAGATGTGAATGATCACCTAGTTTGTATGCTGGGAAAATGTCTTTCAGAACTGCGGTTGTGTTTTGAAGGATGTTCTGTCAGATGAAGTGTGTGGCGAGCTATTTTAAAGAGCAACATTACATTTAAGATCCACAGAAATGAAAATGAGAATATCTCCAAAAGGGTCTGCCACGACCTTGAGTTAAACTTCGAAAGATAAGGCAGAATTGTATTTTCATAAGCTCATTGTCTTACCGCCGAGCTGTGTAATGCACTGAAAACTATGGACCCCAATTATTTTTCTGTATTTAATTCATCTGCTGTCACTTGTGGCTGACTTTCGCTGAAAGATGAAAAGACCACTGACTATTTACTGAGTTGAAAGATATTCCAATTAGTCCACATTCAGGGGGAGTTTAGTTTGGTTGGGGTGGGGGAAGGGAGGTGGGGTGTAATTGTCATTTGGTCAGAATCTGTAAATGAATAAAGTTTGACTGGAAGGAAATTAACTTGACTGTTTTGTGGTTTTGCCTCTAGGGGGCAGTGCAACTTTAGGCATGAATATTTTCATAAAGATGGCAAGAATTGTAGAGCTCAGCCTTAAAAGTGTGAAATACTATATTAGTTCTTAATAAACCCATATTCTTTACAACTACCTGTAGAAAATCAATAAATATCAGACTGACTTATCTCATTATTCCTTCTCCCAAGCAGAATATGGAATAAAATGCTTTAGGGTACAGCCAGGACAAGCTGATGTTTGGCTAAGAGAGGTTAAAAGGCTCTAATAGTAGAGCTGTCCATAAAGGACCACTTTACTGATTTTCAGCCTAAATCTTACTGTTCTGATGTGGAAAGTTAGTGTAAGTATGAAACACTAATTCCCTCTGTCCTGAAAGCTTTTCCCCACTGCCTCTCTTTGCTGTCCATTAGATAATGTAAAATGTGTCAGATCCCCAACAGCAAAGATCTTAATAAACTACAGTAGACCCAACTCTAAATAATTGTAAATAATTGCGATAGAGGCTTTAATTTAGCTTTTGCTGGTTTAATGAATTGCCATCAGGTAGCACCAACATACCGGTACGCTCGCTAGAACTCCCAAGGTCACGTACCCTACTGCTCATGCTCAAACCCCACTGGCTCACAGAACTAGGGGCATTGGGAGGGGGTGGCTGCAGTTGGACCCTTCTCTCTTCTTCCGACACAGACACATTTGAGTCTCTGAGTCTTTTGACGGCAGCTGAGACGCTGCACTGGGCCCATATGCTGGCATTTTGTCTTGATGAGATGCAGCCAATTAGTGTGAGCCACTCAGTGTCTGTCTGAAGCAAGCTGAGGAATAAAAGCAACAACAACAACACACACCGGGGTCAGCAGTGCGATCGGATAACCTCGTCGCTCAAGTTCATATCGCATGTCATAGTTTTCAATTTTTCTAAACTTATTTATATTTCTTAAGAAATATGGGTATTTTTTCTGTTGCAGCCATTTTCCTTGCAGGGATCATTATGATTCAGTTTGCTGACATTCTAGTATGATTTTATGCAGCTGTTTCACAACATGTATCACTCACTGTCATTACCGACGCTTTCAAAGCACTATCTGTGTGCCTTACACAGCCTCTAAGTAGCTCCCACATTGTACTTCAGGGATCCTTGAGGGCTTGTAAGAAGTCCCCATCAAAATGTGGATTAGTGGAAGCTTTTTAAACCAGATAATGGGTAGTATTTGTTGTCTCATGAGAAGTTTCCACACCTACAATAAAACAGCCAAAACCTTATCACACATAACCTTTTAAATGCAGGTTTGTTGTCTTACTGCAAGTGAATTTATTTAGAGTTTCTTAAACGCAAATGATTGGAAAGTCTTATGCAAAATCCATTCAGCATCATGGCTGGTCCTGCGTCTGCTTTATTTGCATCAGCGTGTCGCCTAACATAACCCTTCTCCATTCATGTCACCCCACACTCTAGTGGCTGGCTGCCCAGGCTGAGTCACCCCTACCAGTCATAATGCATTGGCCAGGACACAAGTCATTGTAGAGCAGAGGAGGGAGGAGGCGGAGAGGGGCGCAGCACACCGTCTGTGGCACATTAATACCAGACGTTTGATGAGAAGGCCAGAGAGGGGGAGAGCAACTGAATATTCATAGGGGATGATGAGAAGATGGGCAGCGGTTAGGGTGATGTGTAATAGTATCTACTGGCTGCTTTTTGTGGGAGCTGAAGTCTGTGTGTGCGGAGACGTGACCCAGACGGACTCTAAGTGGCAGTTTCTATCAGAACAAGAGGTGTGTCATGTCGCCCTTTTATGAAACCTAATGCTTACTTACTGTATGGCAGATATGATGATAGCTGAGGTGGCTGCGTCCCCACTAATGTAATCAGGGAGATCAAGAGTGCACAGAAGGCATTAAAAGCCTCACATCATTCATACATACTATCACTCAGAATAAGAATATTACTGTACTCTCAGGGCTTTGTCACAACAACCTGTATGTTTCAACTTTGGTGAACCTTGCCATGCAAATTTGCGCTGTTGATCAATTGCAAACAGTCTCTTTACGAGTTGACCTTTGAGGACATGGAAAGCCAGAGAGCCCAGAATGAAGGAAGGTATCATATTAGCAGCAATGCACATTCAATTTTATATAACTCTGTTCTGACGAAGGAGTGGATGGTACAAATACGTTCCACTTGAATTAACTGTGCACACTTAAAGCCGCAATTATCAATGTTTTTATATTAACAATGGATCACTTGACTACTTGTATGTGAAAGATATTGATAGTACTAAACCCACAGAGAGCTATCACCATCCTCTCTGCTCTACTTCAGAGTTTTATAATGTCTTTCAGCAACTTTAATCTTTTCTAGTAGCAGCCGGCAGCTGTTTTCATCGATAAAATACCTAAAAACCCACTGTCCACTACCTGCCCAGCACCAAACAGCAGACAGAAAAGGTTAGCAACTAGCTGGTGAACATATTTAGCAGCTAAGGAGCCAGATATTTCCCTCAGGAGTTGGTGGAGACCAAAAACAGAGCTATTTCTGCTGCCCCCAAATGGCCGAAGAATCAGTTATTGCAGGTTTAATGTATTATCCAGTTGGCAACCGAGAGTGCAAGTAGTTACCACGTCACCAAGCTTCATGTACTGTCTCTTTCGCAAGGACTCATGAATGAATTTTGCTGTGCCACTTTCAGGTGGGCCAAGGAACTTACTAATGTTACTGTATCTCCTCTAAATCAATAATAAAATCAATAATCAATTTGCTGTTTGGACAAATGTAACAAGTCTTTAGTGAGATGAAACAAGATCAGGTTCTTTCTCTTTCTTTTTGATCTTTGATCATATGTATGTAAATAAGGCAAAAGTTGAATTAATATATTATCTCTGACACTTTTAATCCATTATGTTAAACAAAGGTCAAACTTGAGAGAGGTCAGCGTAATTTGAAAATGTTTGCAATTTATCCAATTTATCTTTCTTTCTTTTTTGTTTCTCACCCTGCCACACTTTCTCCCTTGTCTGAAGAATCAGTCATTTTATTTTTACCCAGACACATGAGCGTTGACATCTAAAGCACATCTACCTCTTCCTCTTCCCTAGCAGTTCACAGTGTAAGGTGAGTCACGTACGAACACTGTCTTCTAATCCTCGACCTGTCCACAAATCTCTCCTTGAACACGTGTGTGACACTGACCACCGCCGCTGGCTGTCCTCAACATGGCGTCCGTTCCCTTTTCCTCCGTCCCGCACAGGGTCAACAAGGTGAACCCTCCTCCCTCCAGCCCTTTCCGATGTCCGGTCTTACTGTGCCCTGCCTGCAATGCTCAAATGCCTTGCGGATCAAATGAGCGCCCAGGCCCGCTCGCCATTCAACAAGGTCTCCGTAGCTGCCGTCCCATTGGCTATAAGAGATTTTTGTTTGGCGGGCACGGTGATAAAAGCACAGACATTATGGCAGTAAAAAGGCTGACAGGTTTTGGGAAGGACTGACTCTCTTCCTCCCTCTCTCTCTTACTCCATCCATCTCGTTTTGTCTCATATCTCCTCTCCCTTCCCTCTTCGCTCTCCTCAGCTCTTGGTTCCGTTACACTGGTGCTGTAGTCTATACTGTCATCTGTACAGTCAACGAAGCCTGACGAAAGGGGAGGAGGAGTGAGACAGAGGGGGCAGAGAGAGACAGAGGGATGTCTGGTGTGTGTGTGTGTGTGTGTGTATATATGGGGGAGAAGTTGATCAGACTGGAGTTGGAGAAGTCCTTGAGCAAAGTCATGTTGTGGAGGAGGACAAAAGAGGTGGGCATGGCTGCTGACACCCTGGAGGACCAAAAGGCTTCCATATACTCAGACCTTTCCTTAGTACATCAGTGAGATGAGCTTTGAATGTTAAATATTTAACATCAGCTTGCAGCGCTACCAGTATCGATTAATGCCCAGCCAGTCATTAAAGCTGCCCTTCCAGGCCAGGTGTGGGCCTGACTTAATTCAAACACAGCATAGTGATGGGCAAATGAACAGCTTTGTGTGAAATTAGTGGTTTTAAATCAAAGTTTTTTGCTTAATTTATGAGCAAAATTATTCATTATATTCAACTGTGCTGCATGTCTTGCATGAATTCCCCAAAATGTTGTGTGAAATGTGTGCTCTGCCTTGGTTATCTGTGTTCTACACAGCCAGCGAATATGAAAACACTATTCTAAATCGGTTTTTATTAGTTAGCTTCATGCCATGGCTACAGCACGCATTGAACAAACAAACAAGCCAGTGTCAAAGCCAGTAATTCACACATCTGTCAGCACCGTCTGATCAAAACAAGCTATAAAATCTATAGCTGTAGTGCCAGGCTTTGGAAAATGTCATGTTTCAAGATGACTGAGGATAATGAAATAAGGAGGAAAACCAGAATTAAAGTTTCATTGTCTCCTCGTCTCACCCTTCACACTTTGCTGAGCAGGGGAGGATACTGATGATGCTGCCAGATACAACACACATGTTTTGATTAGGCGGATATACCTTTTCTGATTAATTGGATTAATTAAGTGGGTGAATAGTCAGCCAAGTGATAGCATAAGAGGGTTTTGTGTGCAAATTTAATTTGATAGGTGTGCTGGGCATACAATTAGGAGAGCTGTGTAGATGTGGGTGTGCGGCAGGGAGGCTGTTAGAGGCATTGAGTTAGGAAAAAATAGATAGATTGTGTGTGTGCGTGTGTCTGTGTGTGTGTGTGTGTGAGGAGAGAGACAGAGTGAAATCCTCACTGACCTCCACTGTTGGTTAGCCTGAGGATGAAGAGATGACACAGTGGGAATGGGTAAGCTAGTGTGGGCGGTCTTTGGTGCAAGAGGGAAGACACATGGACGGAACACTATCAGAATTGAAATGCACTGTGTGCAGCTTTTACCATCATAAAATCATTAGCACGTTAATTAGGAGACATTAATGTATTTAGTGTGAACAATCAAAGCTGAGACGATTGGTAGTATCTTCCAGCCACTATGCTGCATTTTTAAATAATGCCATGCTGTGGTGAAATCACTATAAACTCAGAAATAAGGCACAGTGCATCCAGTGGGAATAGAGCTAAAGCTTCTATAGTTATTTGTAATGGCAGACAGTGGAAAACAATGGAAAATCCCTGTCAACAGAAGTTCAATAAACACAGATCAGTTAGAAATGTATAGCAAGATTTATTGAAACAGCAACACAGAAAGGCTTTAGGCAATTAGATTCAATCAACATGAAGCATCCATATTAAATGTTGGCCCGTGAATAGGACAGGATCTCCCATGGGTACTGGTGGTGGTGGTCGAGTGAGTAGTGGAACCTCTCAGCTGAATCTTCATCATGGTGGTGATTGGGAGGTCAGTTTTATGTCTCTGTATGACACCTGAGGGAAATATCTGGGTCTTTAGCTAAACGCTCCTCTGTGTTCACCAGCTAGTCGCTAACTTTACTGTTTGGCGCTTTGCAAGCACAGTGGGTTATTAGAGCTTTTTTTTTTTTTTGCAGAAAACAACTGCCTGCTGTGGCTGAAAATAATGCTATGAGAGCAGAGAGAGTGAACCACAACAGTAAAGCTGCGGGTCGGACAGCTAAACAATGAGCTGAAACTCACTACAAAGCTCTGTAGAGTTGAGGGGAGCTGCCGAGTCGGGTAATAATTCTCTTCTAATTCTTCAATGTTATATTGTTAATTTAAAAAATATTGTTCATAGCCACTTTAAAAGTGTATTTTCAGAATACAGAGGTAGAAAGGGTGTTTGTGATCATATTCTTATCTGTGCATATTTTCAATGAAGTCTAAGGTTTCCAAATAAGTACCAAAATCACAGGAGCATTTACTGTCAACCTCTGTGGTCTCCACCCCTGTGCCATTGAAATCATGTTTACGCAGGATTTAGTTCGAGCCAAACACAAGAGCATGTGAATTCACTGATTAGTTCCTCCCCTCTGACTGAAGGTGTGCTAATCAGTGAAATCAAACGCTCAAGTGTTTGCTACAGACGCATGGCTTTCAACAGCACACAGTTTGTTCTACCACCGAGCTGTCCTCATCTCACTTTTGATCTTGTTACTTAATGTCTATCAGTCCCTCCATCAGTTTCTCTCTTTCTCACACGTTCCTGTCCCCCAAGTGGCGTCATCCTCACATCTCTCTGCCTGCTACTGCCCCTTCCCGCCTCTCTTTCCTCTCGCAATCCCTCATGCTGGCGTGCACCCCTTGTCTTCCTGTGTGAATAATACATGGCCTCTGAGGCTTCGGATGTGAAGAGAGAATAAGATCCCTGGCCTGGGCTGCTTTTCCGTCTGCTCACCTCCTGGGACCCTCACGCTCGCAGCGTCTGGCCAGCTGCTGAGAGGAATACTGAGCGACCTCTTACAACACACACATAGTCACACCGTTGTAGGCAGGTCACCCAAGTATATGCAGAAACATATATGCAAACCTTTATGTATGCTCTGTGTGTGCATGAGGGTGAGACCAGAATGCAATTAAAATGAACTTCATGATCTGCTGCGAGGTTATGATACAGTTTTATCTTTCTCAGGATAATGGGCCATCATCACTTGTAGTCTTGTCTGGATAATTTATAGTGCAAATCCTGAAACCTTCTTTGCATTAGAAACATCTGCTCACAACAAAACAACCCATAATGGAACACCGGCTTCTGCATCCTTTAATGAAATGACAATTACAAATTCACAACTAGCTTCCCATCCCCAGAAGCCCTTTTGAAAACACGACATCATAACAGGGACAAATGA
This sequence comes from Macquaria ambigua, assembly GCA_008360985.2. Lineage (NCBI taxonomy): Eukaryota > Metazoa > Chordata > Actinopteri > Centrarchiformes > Percichthyidae > Macquaria > Macquaria ambigua. The sequence goes on from VMKM01000143.1 coordinate 203,213, forward strand.
GAGCAAGTCTCCCTCTAATTGATAACCTCATTACCTATGTCTACCAAGCCATTAACATCCCCCCGCTCTGTAGCGCCCGGGTCACTGGGTCACCAATGGGACTCGCATATGAGAGCAGCCAGCATTAAATTGGTACAAGCTGGCCAGGCCTCTGTGTGCTACACTAGCTGTCTGCTGTCAAATGGCTCCGCCGGACAGACACACACTCAACGGGGCACCGCCTGCCACCAGCTGCTCTTTGATGATACAAACAGAGAAAGGGACACACAGGAACGATGGACGGAGGGGATCTGGCAATGGAGGTGTCAGGTGTCTGAGATTGTTATCACCAAAGCTGACAATGCCTCTGTACTTCCACTTTGTGAGATCTCTGGACGCGCTTCAGGAGAAGTGTTAAGAAAAAGACTCAATAAATCATACATCTTTATGCCCCATATGTCTCTTTAGGTAGTCTACTGATGTTGGATAATAATGTCTGACCTAGTGCTTTTGTGTGTTCAGCTTCTGAGCTTCGTTAGTGTTTTAGTGAGAGGTTAAAATGTGTTTGCATAACGGCTTAATGGGCTCTGTGTAAGGCTGCCAATAAACAAACCTAATATCAGATTTGGTAGGTTCACAGACTCCAGGTACTCCAAGTACAGGGGTACACTTTGTGACTCTAAAGCAGTATTTCACCAATCAATTGCATAATGATTTGTTTACTTGATTTAGATATGTCAACAATTTACAAAAAACTTGTTAACCTAAGCTAATTGATTGTTTGGCCACTTGGGGGCAGCACAACAAGCTGTACAACTCTGACATATTATCACCTTAGAAAGTTTATTTCACTAAGGTGTTAGCAAACAGTTGCTTATTTACTCATTCCAAGCAGACATTAGCATTCCTTTGAAGACGACTCCTTTGAGTCTGACCACATAGCAAATGTCCAATATTCACTCTTCTTTTAGCTCTGTTTCGGATCTTATTCTGAGGGAAACATCTGGCTCTTTAGCTGCTTAGTCGAGACTCGGTGGTGTCCACAGCCTCTGCCGCCCTCCAGTTTCGTCCTGTTCTGACCTCGATGCCAGCCTGGGATTCTTTTGGGTCACAAAATTTGGGCAAAATGACTAGCTTGGTAAGCCACGCGAGTATGGTCGCAACAAGGAAGCAGCCATCTTGAATTTGGTAAGTAAGGGCCCTCTACTTCCTGCATTACACTGATAATCCACAAAAGGGCAGTTAACGTGTAAAATTGTATACAATAGGTTTGTCAGGTAATTCTTGATCTTGTTGAAGATGTAGAGGTCTCAAAAAGTCACATATGCCATTTGTATCAAATATGATACAAATGGCATACGTGACTTATGTGAAAGCAAGTAATTCCACAATATCCTAAACTGTTATTTAATTAATCCAGCAACCGTATGTGGCTAGAAATGTAACATACAACAGTTGGTTTAGTTTGACTTAACTGTATTTGAATTACACCAACTAAACTTACCTACTACCTACTACTTACCTACTACTAGTAACACTTGTTTGGTTTTCTTTTACATATCTTCATAATTCAGTTTCCATTTTTATAGTATTTACTACATCTGGTTCATTCATTCATTCATTCATGCAGTTGGAAATAGACTGATTAAGCTACAACTCAGTTACCCTCTTGGTGATTATTTTGAATGAACTTCATAGAACTGCAGTATGAGCTCTTCTTCTGTCCATGAAGGCAACATCATGTTCTTTTCAAGTATTTATTTATTTATTTTACACTGATGATTTGAGCTGTGCATTTCTCTGCTCAGCTGGCACAAATTATGTGAGCACACATAACAACCCACTTCATTAACCCTTACTTGAAAAGTCACAAGTCAATTTAGTGAAATTGATCTAAGCCGTAGTACAAAGTCACACCTAATGAAGCGTGACTTTCATCGATAGGTCTTGGTTTTCTAAGCAGACGACTAGCAAGATCCTTAAAACAAGAACTAAACATCCATCCAATCGTGCATTTTCTTAACATACTGTATTTATCCTAAAATAGACACGTTTTTATTGAAGTAAAATAAAATATGCAATAGCCAATGTAATGCACAAAGCAGCTGTGCATTAGAGGTGGTGAATGAGATGTGAGATGTTGGACCTGCCATCCTGCACACACTGCAGTGATCAAAGCTGACTTTAAAGCTTTTTGAATCATAAAGCCTGAATTTCCAAAATATTAGGTACTATTTGTTCTGATACTGAGTGTTAGATATCTCAAAGCTGTTTATCTAACTCATCTGATGATCTCTATTCACATCTCTTTGTAATCTGAACAGATTTAACAAGAGATTTTTGTCCATACCTGCATTCAACTATTTGCCTCCCACAATCAACCAACAACGCTGCAGAATAACTGTATGAAGCTCTCCCTGTCTGACAGCTGTCCAATCAGGCTCAACCACTAGTGCTGACAGTTTATTGGTTCTCCTCAAAGACCTTAAGATACCAAAACTCATGTGGGGATTCATCAAAGCCAGCGCTGTCCTTAGTGATGAGCTGTTTCTGAGCTGAGTGTTTCTCCCATCTACACTAAAACTTACTCTTCTCAGGATCTAAGTGTTATTTTAACACTAATGTTGACAGACAGCATCTCATCAAAGATTAAATAAATCGTCGTTGAAAGAAAAACTATCCTGAAATGCTGTTGACAGGAACTGTGGGGATCCCAGTTTTGGATTTGTACAAAAAGAATGAAGAATGAGTGCTACAAAACATTTTTTAAAGTTAATGTTTCTGCAGATATTGCAGTCTCAACAAACTTTAAAGCTGCACTAATCAACATTTTTATATTAACAATTGATCACAACTCTGCCCTCATATTCCTGCCCAGCAACAAATACCACAGACAAAGTTAGCTACTAGGTGAACATAGTGGAGCATTTAGTAGCTAAAGAGCCAGATATTTTTGGTGGTGGAGACCAAAAGAGAGCCAAAAGCAGAGTACATATAGTACTTTGTCAGGTGGCCAGAAAGAGGGCTGCAAATGAATGCTAATGTTGCTCTGTGTCAGTTGGATCTTTAAATAGGCAACCGTTCGTGATAACAGCTTTATAAGGTGTTTTTAGCTTGTTTCGCTGCCCCTCAGTGCCCAAAAAAAAATCCAACTTGATGCCGCTTCAGTTCAGTTCAATTCAGTTCTTAATTGTCCCACTGGGGGAAATTCGGCTTGCAGCAGAGCACAGATAAACAATGACAGTACACACATACAGTAACAATGCAACAATGAAGTCTATAAACATATGTATTTTATAAGATTGGATAAGATAAAGTACTATGGTGCGACATGTGAGCAAAAAGTGCATAGGTGCATGTAACAATTACCTTTGGTGCAACAACACACTGCTACTGGTCGCTACTCGTGCAGCGCCCTCATTTTCGGCTTTAAAAGAGGCTATCTGCAGTAATGTTTCCAAGTGTTCATATTTTCTCCCTTTTTCTAAAAGAAGCTCTATCTATTTATTTCCCTGTCAAAAGTTTTAAGCCTGAGATTATGTAATAAGTGGTACTAGTATTAGCCTAATAATCAGACTGAATTTCTTTTTTGTTTCACTTCATTCATTCAGCCCAACAGTGATTTAAAGGGTGATATATATCCATCCTGGTTATGGCTTTTTCAGTAGAAATGGAAGCTGTGGTAATATTAGCGGTTGCTAGGAGCAGTTAACATTTTTCATAATGATAAAAAATATGCCTATTTAAGAGTTATTATTTCTGTAAGTTGATTACAGCAACCTGGGCAGCTGAGTCCATCTCATCCACACTAGTCGCGATTTCTGTCGCTATTTTTCATGGATGTATTTAGGTAGCTAGCTAGCTATGCAGGAAGATGACAGCCCTGTTCTTAATCCTACCAAACTCTGATTGGTGGGATGTTTTCCAGCTAGGGGTAACAGCTGTCAGTCGGCACAACACCAAACCCTTATGAATCACTGAACAAATTGGAGGTGTGGGCTGTGGTTCAGAGGTCTGGAACCAGGCTATGCTAGTATATAGTATAGCATAAAGTTAGCCATTCGACATGCAGTCAGATTTGGACATTAATGGTGATACTGGATCTATACAAATAAGATCAACAAGATGCTTAGCGAGTGTTTCCTGATGGACGCCCACAGGAAGGTGGACTTGAGTGGCAGCTTGGCAGCCAGTGGTGGAGAGATCCATCATGTCATGACAGGAAGGAGAGGGCTCTGACGTCTTGGCCTGCCCTGAGGGGCCAACGCCTGTCAGCTTAATGAGGCTCCCCCTGACAGGTGATGTGGTTGTTAGATTGTGTGTATGTGTGTGGGTGTGGACTTTCACAGAGGTTGAACAAGTGCCTCGTTAGCATGACTTCCAACATTGAAATGTCTGTTATTCCATCCAGCATGTCTCCAACAGCCTTATGTTCCTCTTTGATTTGTTTCTCAGAAAAATCACAGGCGCTTTTGTCTCCATTTATATCTGTTAGACTTGGGAGATAACTAGGGGTTTGTTTTCCTCTGCAGTTCAGCACGGTTCACAAGTGATATTTGTGCAGCCCCTGTATCCCACCAGCATCTAAATCTAGAAACTTCCTCAAAGTTGCTCTAACCTGACTAAGTTACTCCAACCTGTGTGAGTGCACCAAAAAACTTTGTGTATAAATAACTCTTTCACCTCTCCATCTCTAACTTCCTTTTCCCCTCCAGTGCACCCCCCCTGCTTCTGAAACTCCCTCACCTATTCCCCTCAAACCACCCACTCATCTTCCTTTCGCCATGTGAGGGTATTAGGTTCACACAGTAGAATATAGATGAATCCAGCATGGACACCTCTATTGATTTCTCCCACACCGCAGACACCGGGGATAATGAAAGGGTTTTCCTTGCTTCCCCCCCAAGTAGCCTTGCTTCATATTTCTTCAGGAGGTCTGGAAGTGGAAGACAAATTGAAAGAACAGGACTCGATACAAGTGATGCGGTAGACTGTGCTTGTCAGATATGTTCAGTATAGTGGCTTGTACTGTAAACAATAAAAGGGGAACAGATGATGAAACCATTGTTTTAGTTTTCTATTAATTGACTGTTTGCTAAACCCTGTTGCCTCAGTTACTGTTGCTTCGCCTGTCAGTCTTTCGTTTTCCCATAGCAAATATGCAGTTTACAATGATAATGGTGACCTGAAATTCTTAGTAAGTTTTGAAATAATGGGTCCTTCAAATTTAGACAGAGGTAGTCAAAAGCAGGCTTATAATTTCTAGCTGGCGACTGTCAATTTTCCAGCTGAAATGACAGCTGTAGCTTGCTAGCTAATTATGCTAAGAGTAGCTCCATGAGCTGGTTTAAAATGCTGTCTCTGGCTTAAGCTGACCTATATTAAAACACTTATTTGCTGGTACATGATATCATGTTAAAACTACCCAGGCAAAAAGTCAGTATCATGTACCTGTGTACATTTAAAGACATGGAAATAAAGGAGAAGCATTGTTCTTGTATTGCAGTGTAGAGCTAGTTATTCCTAGTATTATAATTATGATAATGACAAATCAGACTCTTAGCTTATGTACTTTTTAAGCGCTATCTCGGGTAACAGTTGCTGGAGTTGCAAAAGTTTAAACTTCCCCAAATCCAATAAAGAACAGGACAGACCTGCCAACGTTAGCCTAAACTGTGATAGCATCCAGGACTGACTTCCACACATTGGGGAAATACTACGCAGTGGAAGTGCTAGTTGTGAACGGGGCTTTTTTCTTTTTACAAAACCTGTAACCCCACAAACTAACGTAGTTAATGTCAAGGTAGGCCATTAGGCAGCAGGGGGGAAGGACCCAAATGCAGACAGTTGAGGTGGCTCCAGCAGTTCAAAAGGTTTTATTTAAAACTTACAGGCTTGTGCAGGCAGGTAACAGACCAGAAACAAAAGCTCAAGGAAACCAGGAACACAAGACTAGCAGTAAACTGACACACTGACAATAAGACACATGGGATGAGACAATGAACCGACATGGGACAAAGGAAAAGGACCGGTATATGTAGAGAAGAGACAACGAGGGAACCAGAAACAGGTGAGAAACAAGACACAGGTGAACCTAATCAAGCTGGTGGGGAACGAACAATGACAGGAAGTAAAGGGAACACAAGAACACAAGTCCAGGGATTACAAAATAAAACAGGAAACAAGACCAAAATGCACAGAGTCCAAACAAGAGTCCTTCGTGGACCATGACAGTTAATTAATGATATGCTTACTCTTGGCCTTGGAAGTAATGCTAAGTTAATACTGTAGGTGGTAAACTAGTTAGCCAGACATGCTAACAATTGCAGCCTACCTTAGAGGAGATAAACACAATGCTTAATCCAGACCCCCATGGTTGCTATTGGACAATGGTTGTCCGGAGGAGAACGAACGGTCAATTCTGGGTGATGAGATTTCTTATGTGCATTAGGTAACTTTATCTGAACACACAGCATCTGTTCTTCAGCTAGATGTTGCCAAGAAAGTGATAGTACCTAAAAGTAAATGACTGTTTTTTTTATCATCCCACAAAATATACCCAAAAGACAAGGACACACATTTCCTTAAAAGCTTTGAGACAATATTTTTTGTGAACAGCTTGGTGTAAATACAGTTATATGACTGTTGTTAAGCAGCCAACTGGGAAGTTTATGTCACTTTCATACTGATTGGAGGGCGATTCAAGTCATACATTGTAGACTGATGGACTGCCCAAAGCGATGGTGGCCATTTGGGAGCAGCGTGGGGCTGATTTCTCTTCTTTTAATCTGGTCACACTGGGCTGGGTGTGTCTTCATTTGGTTACTCGGAGCTCTAATGGCTGCAACACTCTGGAGGACTTAATTACTACCCAAGCAGCGCTCAGAGATACGCTTGGAATGTTAAAGCCACTTGCCTAATAATTGCTGCCATTTCTTCCTCTCTAAAAGAAGCCTCTCTTTTGTCTCCATGTGAAAGGAGTTTGGAGAGGGGCAGAGTAGAAAAGATACACTCAAACAAAGATAAATATAAACAATGCTACAATAAAGCGAAGATCTGTGGGCACATTTTAATTTAGATATTTCCCAGATTTTGAGTCTATATTGTGCTATTGAGTGAGAGACATCACTTGGAATTTTCCTTGTATGTGCTTAAATATGTTGTGTCTTTATTGATTTTTTCATGAAGCTCAGCTCAGATAGAATATTGAGCTATTCAGCTTGAGCCGGCACAGACTGCCCTCCCTCTGACTTTCTCTTTCTCTGCACCTAGAGGGGTGCCTGGTTTCCACAGCACTGGAGGAAAAGACTCGGGAACATGACGAGCAGGTGCCCAGTGCTCGCGAGTGATTGGTGTTGGTGCCTGCGGGCTCGAACTCTTGGCCTTTCCCGCCCTGACTCTGCATCAAACGTGCAGGCGAGAGCTGATCAGCCTGTGACGAGCAAGCTCAGGTTAACACTAATGAGCTGAGATTAAATGGGGAGATACACGTTAAAGCAGGTAATCACACTGTTAATAGGTTTGGTTTTGGTCCCACAGAGGTAAGGGATGTAAAAGACGAGGAATGAGGTGAAAACCGTCGCTACCATTTCCTGCTCACTGTCACCTGAAAACATTGCATTTCAAGGATACATGAACTCGTCCTGCACATTTAAAAATAGCATAAACTGTCCATGTAACCTCATTTAAGCACTCCTCCAGGGGCTTTGAAATCATGAAATGATTTATCAGAGTTGACACATCAATTTTTTTGCACTCACAAATTTCGCCGCATATGCTCGCTGCATATGCTTTTGGTCATGAGATTATTTTCTTATGAACACTGTCACAGATGTAAATTTTGACAACTTCTTTTTCTCCCACAGTAAAATGCTGTCACTTTTAATCAAACTAGCACATTTATCAGTTTAGAGCTTTGAATAAAAATCCAGACTTATCTACTACTGTACATAATTGTCATCTGTATATTAATATTCAGTGGAGCACAGTGAATCCATCATTCAGTGCCTTTTTTTAAAAATATAACACTATTCAGACTGCCACTAATGCAATTATTCCATTTTAATTATATGAGGGCTGCACACTTTCAAGACGGAGGACTGACATATGTGACAAGTGACATTTTTACACAGAACTTTCATATGCACTGTGTTATAAAATACAGTATATGCATTTCAGACCTAATGTTTTATGGTAATATGTGAGTGAATATAATACATTCAGTCCTCTCTTATCACTCTGTCTACTTCCTTTTTTACTTCCTTTTATCTGTCTTTTGCTTCTTTTCCCACTAGGTCGTCTCTCAGGTCCATATAAGAAGTTTAGAAGACTGGAGGATGGTAATCGGGGTTTTAATTCCTCCATGGCTTTTGGTCAGCTAACTACCCTCATTGGAAACCAGATTGGGCCACTTTTCACTGCCACAGATTTTACAAATCCCCTCCATAATGTCAGGACTGCTGTTCCAGAAATGTGGGATTTTGCTGGGAGGTTCCACTGGCATTTTCTCAAAAGGTCACCTGAACCATTCACTGTTCAGTTATATGACTTCTAGAGTATGCTTATTCACTGATATGGTCGATAGTATTGGCACCTTATAGGTGGACTGAGTCCTTAAGTATTATAGTTATTGATTGCAGAGGAACAGGTTCAGCTGATATCTGTACAGTATGTGTGGCATTTTAAAGCTGCTGAGCTGCAACTGGATACACTGAGCAAAACTGGTTTGAATATTCTCATCAAAGGGACGGAGATTAGAAGGAAACTAGTCTGACACTAAGATATTGTTGTCTGTGAGGTTCTGTGCTGAGGTTCATTCTAGGAGTTAGTTTGTGATGATTAAATTCACCTTTTTGGTCCGTTGCTTTGCTTTCCTCTAAACTAGTGAATGAATTCCTACATTTCCAAGAATGCTTTTGGAAAATATCTTGAACGCATGCAGAAGTTAAGTGTTTATTGTGGCCAATATGTATGTGACAGCAGTAAAAGGAACTTGATATTGGATATTCTGTAGATATTCATGTTACAACACAAACTAGTAAATCAGACTGCTGTAATTACTCGGGGAGGAAGAGTGATTTATAATATGTTTGAGTATTATAACATTTATAATCCCTGTTTTCTGATTAGTAATTCGTTTTTGGAGAAACTATACAACCCCCACTATACAGAATATACAGTATATATATTTCACTAAAACATTTGTATAGTAGAAATATTTCTAAATCCAGTTATTCTTTTAAGATGATTGTTTTCACGTCCAGTGTCAAAGTTTTTAGAATTCTTGTTTTCTGCAATATCTGTGCTTTGCAACTACTGTATGGTTAAAATTGGGTGGAGGTAGGGTGGGGTTAGGCATCTACCCCTAACCATAACGATTAATAAAAAAGCGAACTTTAATTGAAGGTAAAGGGCACACTACTTCCTGCATTGGCACTGAACTTTGGCCGTAAATTGCGAGGTTATTTTTGTAACCATGACCACGAAGATTTATATAGTCATATATAGTCATTCATAAGAATTGTACCCCTGTGGCTGCAGTGCATGGATTACTAAAGACAGCCTCTTTAGTGTTTAAGTGTTTTAAGATGTTTGATGCAGACCACATACAGTCTATTCTGTAGACACAGCACAGAGCATTTTGGAACATATCTCTGCAGTGCTGCAAAGACTGAAACATCTCAAGCTAACAGGGCTTAGAGGGCGTCAACTGTGTGAGCATATTTGCATTCCAACAATGTCATGCATGAGAATTTTCCACCAAAGAGATTTTGTGAGATTTCCACCAAAACATTTTCAGAAAACCTGGATGAAAATTCTTATTTAGCCATTTTGCAGCATACAGTAACATTCAGGTAGCACAGTGGGTTTGCATTCATATAATCTGCAAGGAATTATGTATTCTTTCATTATAGCTAAGAGACAGAGAGCTGTCTGTGCTGCATCCTTGGCCTTAACAAAAAGTCAAGAAGGTGTTACTTCAATTTGACACCCATAGATATTATGTCTGGTGAAATCTTTTGGTAACGACACTGTCTGGGTCTCACTGTTTTCTTAAATACCAGGCCTTTTAGCCTTCCACAAACTTTTAGTAATTGGCAGACCAAACAAAGAGCTCAGAGTACGTGCAAAGAGATGTTTTGTTGATCATCTACGTGTGTGTGTGTGTGTGTGTGTGTGTGTGTGTGTGTGTGTGTGTGAGAGAGAGAGAAACTACAGCATGTCTATTCATGATGCAAGTGTGTGTGTGTGTGTTTTTCTTCCTTTTCAGCTGAATGTGAATATGTGTGATTGGAAACACAAATGTGAACGTGTGTGCACATGAATGGATGCGCTCAGAAGTAATTGGTTCGGTCCGCAGAATCACCAGTGGAATGGCAGACGACAGGAGGAGAGGAGCGAGAGAAGGAAGAGAGAGGATGCTTTGCTTCAGCTCATTAACCAACGCCTGTTAGCTTGGAAATAAATTGGGTGAGATTCCACCACTGGAGAGGCTGATTAGTTCATTTTTCTCCTCCCCCCCGACTGATCCGTCGTAGGTGTAGTGAGGCAAGGCCACTTCTCTCTCCCCTTCTCTCACTCTGTCTCACTTACACACATGCCATGTGAGCCCAGGCACGCATACACTCAAATCAGCGGCCCATGGGTCCTGAAGCAGATGTGAATGAGACAGGTGTCAGATGACTTGCAGCCTGCCACAGCTCAAAGGTCACCTAGACCTACAGTATCTCTGTCTGGCTAGGCTCGCAGCCAGTGGCCGGGACTCCATCCAGTGGGACTAATGGCTGACAGAAAACTTCAAGAAGCAGGCAGAGTGATGGGGATTTCTTAGAGCACTAACAGGGAAGACGACACAAAAACTTTCCTCTGTGACGCCGGTGGCTCTGCAAAGACGTGGCGTGCTTTGCCAGCGCTGGTTTTGGTCTGCTGATCACTCCTAACGTATGATTCTGAGACATCATCTAGCCTTTCCCCTGTCATTACTGCGGCAGCGGAAAATGCCTCTTCTGCAATGTCGCAGGCATCATATCTGAATAGAGCATAAAAGCTGACATTTGGATCATATCTTGCCATTTCAAAAAACCCTGGCATGTGGTTAACATTATTAGCATGCTGTTCAAAACACCGGCTGAACACTTAACCAGGCTGAAAGAGCCATTGTCATCCCGAATGAAAGCACCTCAATTTAGCAAAAAGTGCAATACAGAAAGGAGATGATTTTTTTCTTTCAAAGTAAGTATTTGCTGCAGTAATTGACTAGAATATGTGTTTAGCTGAGAAATTACCTCACAGCGGTGGAAAAACTCCAAAGCTCTTCACCGTCAGGCTACTTCACACGGCTGGTTTGATGAGTTAGTCGATACTACACACTGTACATGCATGTATGTTCACTCCCTCATACCCACTTACACACGGCTCATCAGAAGCAATGCATTAATAGACATCAATAGACATACATGCATGCATGAATGCTCCAGTGAGCACAAATGTGTGATCAGGTGCACATTAAAATGAAAATTTTGTGTACTGACACACGTGGCAGAATGGACTTGTTCAAAACTACATGCACAAACACGCACACACACACACACACACACACACACACACACACACACACACACACACACACAGACGCGTTAATGGTCAATCACAGAATGGCCTGTCATCTTTTTCCCCCCACTGCTCCTCCCACCTTAATAACATCATTAATCAGGAGTGTCAGCGCTGAGATATGGGTCGATAAACAATTTGGTGCAACATGCCTAATGGAAACCGGAGTCATTTAATATATTCACCTGCTTATAAATCGTACACATTAGACCCTGCTTCCTGGAACCCGCCCACCAAAGGTATTATGCAATACTTCTCTAACGTGGGGAAACATATAAAGGGTTTAAAGAAATCAAACACTCATTGTGTCCTCTATAAGGTTGTATCACTCAGTTCAGCTGACCGCAACACCTGTTACACACCTGAAAGTCTTGGAAGGGGGACGCCTCTCTCTTTGTTCTGAATGGATGATTTACCAAAACAACTGGTTGGAAACAAATGCGTTCTCTCTGTACAAATGTTAATAAAAATGTGTCAAGCAGTTATTAATGCGGCACATGGGCAGGAGGGCAAGTTCATCCAGATATAATCAAATTATATTAATCATATAATCAATCACCATATAATCAAACAAGTGTTTCAAAAACAAATGTCACAACCTGTAAAACAGAAGCAAAGAGAGATTAGACTTGACATTAATGGCAGTAGATGCAGAGAAAGCAGGTCAAATCTACAGCACACTAAAAATTCACATGGTACCCCTGGGACATTTTAGGAACATGCTTCTAAATGCTACTAAAATCTTTTTTTTCTTCTTTTTATTACTTTTTTTAAAACTTTTATTTTTATTATTTATTTATCATTTTATTTCATACTTTGTTTTGCATCATGTTTTTATATTCTAATCTATATTGTATGTTGTATTATGTATTATTATTATTATTTACATGTACTCAGGTCTCCCATGGAGATCACTTATGTATAAATATATATCTATATATATATTTGAAATATCTACAAATGCTTTTTGATGAATCATAATTACTCTGTGACCTGTCAGAGTTATAATGAACCATATCTGAAGTTGCAATCTGACATGTGGGAATGATTATTTATGATATCTCCAAATGTCTTTACTAGTCAGAGTTCTTAAGACCTTTATCATTTAATAGATATACCAGATTCACACTGCAGATATCTACAGTTTATTTATGACTAGTCAAAACATGAATTGAAGATATCTTTAATTACATTTTGACTAGTAAAATTAAAGTTATTTTTACTGCCATTAGGCCGTATGAAGCCTTCGATTAATAAAATCTACAACTTAGTTTAGATCTGATGTGTGAATTTAGATCTGATAGTTCATCATCATAGATTTCTCACAGTTTAAGACCTGTTTTTATAGATAATACTTAGTTAATTAGTAGATTTGTTAAACTGGAGGTATAAGCAGTCAAAACCTGAATGGAGATCTTGAATTTGAGTAAATACTACAGCACAGTATTAATAAATACTGTTTAATGTATTTATTGATACAATTATAGTTTCATTTGTTAAAAGAAAAAAGTTTAAGACCTTTGGTCAACTATTTCAGCAGCATCTGTGGTTGGTAATTAATTTCAGACCCAGGCAGCAGCCCTGATAGGAATAAAATCACACTTTTTATTTTTAAAACGGATGTACAAAGTTGTGCACATAAACCACCATGTGTTGAAAGAGGCCAAACGGGAGGCTTTCCCCATTGTAAAAGGCCAAGATCACACACACACACACACACACACACACACACACAGAGCATCCAACTTTGTGGGTTACTGGATGACACACTCATGCCAGACTGGTGGGGGAGAGTGTTAACTGGATTTGTCATGCGTATGCAGTTACACTGTGTGTGTGTGTGTGTGTGTGTGTGTGTGTGTGTGTGTGTGTGGTGTGTGTGTCTGTCCATACATACACATCCATGACTGCTGCCTGAAGCATCAGTCTTGCTGCCACTACATCAGCACAGCCTGCTGAGCGGCGAGGCTGCTACGCACAGTACCTTCATGTTTGATAAAAGCTCCTCAGAAGCTTGATGATGCTCAGTTATCTTGTTACCTGGTTATTTCTACCTGAGTGGTCTTCACCAGCGTCTATTATGAGGAAGGTACAGATAAATGCATGCATGTACACGTTAACATTTGAGTAAGAAGGGCTGTGTTGGCTGACCTTATCTTGAGCTGTCCTTATCGAGCACTTATTGTCTTTCTGTGTCAGCCCCCCTGAGTGACATGCAGCCTGAGTGAACATGGCACCGTCATTTGACTGGGACCAAATGAGCCATGAGTAACGACAGGGGACATCCAGCCCATTGGCTAATTGTCCTGAATAATTACCCTGGTTCTTCTCTCTGATTGGTGTTGGAGGTGGGAGGTTGGCAGTTGGCAGATCCATCCGTAGTATACAGTGCAGTGTCACTGAAATGGATTTGTCGGATGACTGCTGGGGTGGCAGGAGACGAACCTCCGTTTTCCATCCACCCACTGCAACATACACTCCATGTGAGGAATAAGCCCTCGTAGTCTGCTGCTCGGCTACTCTGCAGTACAAGAATATCCCTCAAAGACTGCTTTTGTTTCAGCTTTGGCTCCAGTGGACGTTCTGAGGCGTAGCTATTTTACAGAGCTGAGACAATTTGATTAAAAGCTTCTCTGGGCTGTTGTCAGTGATAGTTTATTCCCACAGCCCACATAAGGAAGGGATTGCATTTACCTGTACCTGAACCATCTGTTCATTTTCAGACCTAATTTCTAGAAAACTAGCTGCCATTTGTCCAGCATCTGTAGCTAAAACACTGTTATTTTACAGATGCTTTGCAGCCCAATCCTGCGCTAAGGCACAAAAACAACCTGGGGAAAAAATGGTTTCACCAGTACAGAAATAGGGGAGGTACTGTAGTTGCTTTATGTTACACAGGGCTTGATTGTAGGTTTACTACTAACTGGAACGTAATCCCATTTTGAGTGTGGCTAGCTGCTACTGGTTTCCTGCTGGTGCTCTTGATTGGGTTGTCAGAATGCAGCCAGCCGCTGCGTGACATGCAGAACACAGACATGATTGCACTGGGACCCAGCGCTGACAAAAGTCGAGGAGGGGGTGGGAGAGAAAGAAACGTGATAGAGGATAGGGCTTCATGAGTTCAAAGATCTGGGTTCATTTGTATTTCACACACTGCTTATATGAAATGATGATCTGAGACTGTCGTACTCCATAGTGGGATATATTAGGGAACAAAGCAATAAACAGAGGAATATTAAAATGAAAGGTTGAACCACAGAGTGGAGTCCACAGAAACAAAGAAAGAAAGAACATTGCATTGCATGGAGGAAATTTAATGACTGAAGAGAATGAAAACATATAGGCTTATTATAATTTATTTTCAGACATTAAAAAGTATGTTGGGTTTTTACAGTTGCACTTGTTGAAACGGACTCATCATAAGGAACAAATAACGAAAAATATTCAAAAGCAAATATATAATGAAGAAGGCTCCCTTTATTCTAGCTGTAAAGCTAAGCATGATAATTATTAAAGCTGCACCAATCAATATTTTTATGAACTCTCACTGCTCTCAACTTTGTTGTCGGCAGCAGCAGGCAGCTGTTTTCAGCGATAAACCCACTGTATGCTACCTACCCAGCACCAAACAGCAAACAGACAAGGTTAGCGACTAGCAAAACAGAAACAAGACTCCAGTGGGATGATAATGTTGCTCTGTGTCTGCTGGTTGTGTAAATAGGCAGCTATTTGCTAACATGTTTACCACAAGAACATTATAAGGTGATAATATGCCAATGTTGTGTTTACAGCTTGTTCTGATGCACCCAAGTGGCCACAAAATGCTTTAATGATGAAGAGAATAGAAACCTATAGACCCATTACAATGTATTTTGAGACACAAATAAGTCTGGTGGGTTTTTATCAACCCTATCACCAGACAGGAATATTGATATTGGATAAATCTGCAAAACCACTGATTATGTTCAACCACAACATTGTTTTAATGTTCAATGCCAGCGTCTTTCCTTCTAAAATATCTGCACATGGCAGCTACAGTATGATTAGGGTTAAGTAAAGCTCGTCGATATGGCAAATGAAACACTTGGTTAATGTTATGAAGTATGGAAAGATTGTGGTTATGGTCTGTGACGGGTCACAAACCCTGGTTGCCCATATCCAAGTCAGGTTACACGCCCATCCACCACCCTGACCTCCGTACCCTTAGATTCCTTGCAAAATAAAGGGCACACAACTTCCTGCTGAACGTTGCTGAGGGATGTAAATGAGGTGAGGTGCAGAAAATGATTGTAATTCTGGATACTGCTGGTGTTCACAGTTACACCTATTTAAACTGGCTTAATATGAGGAACAAATGGCACTTACAGTTCAGAAACAAATATTTAAAGGAGAAGGCAACCTTTCATCTAGCTATAAAACTTAAACGGCATGATGTCTAAGTACCTTTAAAGTATGCCTTTCCCTTTTATTTGTGTCAAGCTCAAGCTAGGCCCCTGCCAGCAGATTTACATGACAGATTTTGGTAAATAGATGCAGAACTGGAGACAGCTGTCTCTGTTATGCTTTTCGTGGTTGGTAATGGTTTGCGCCTTTCATGGTAAATCAAAGCCTCAATGTCATATATGCTTGGCACAGTATGTCAACATAAATATGGAGTTTCTCAATTACCAAAATATCAAGTCATGTCATGTGACAAATGTATCAGTGAGGCGCTGTCATACTAGATGTCTTTTATGTCACTCAGCTGATTTTGGCCTCTGTCTTTTCCTGGCTGTCATTCCTGTCCCCCCTCCCCGTCTTTTTCTCGCCCCCTCTGTGCTGAGGCTTGCTGGGACTTCACACGGCCCACTCACAGTCTGCTCAGTCAGCTACACACATACACACACACACACACACACACACACACACACAAACACTCACAGACGCATATTCATGCACCTCGCCATTCCATGGCACCTTGCAGCACAGCATGTCGCCTTCGCCTGTCTGTCAGCGCCTCCCCCAAAACATACCCAGAGCAGCAGTAGTATTACTCTATCAGCAGCCGGGCTGAGGCTGGCGAGCTCTGCTCTCGACCCCCCTGCTGAGCTGACCCACTGGAGTGTGACCACACCAGGTGGGAGACGTGCCAATTCTGAAAGGAAGTGCTTTGACTCATTCGTAAGTCTTTATGGATTTTTGTCTTAAAAATATCTAAAGATTGTTACAGAGAAGTTCAAGTTGAACTGATCTGATCTCTTTGCATTTTCTTTTTTAGTTCATGTGATATTTTCGTTCTCATTCTGAACACAAGTCAGGTATGCACGTCTGTGTGTGAATATGAGTGTGACCGTGTCAGCTTTGTGATCTTGCAGTGCCAGACTTACGTCTAATTATGCACTGAAGGGTTCACATTGTGTGACAGGTGAAAATAATGTTCTAACTTGTATCAATTTCTTTCTACCAAGTTGAGATTTTGCGCGTTTTGGCCGATTTAGCACAAATCACATATGCTTTACATCACAGCTAACCATTTTGCAATTCATGCTGCTGGCGTTTGAAAGTATTTTTTGTAGCGCAATTTAGTATTGTACTGCCATAAAGTTGGACTCACAAGAGATGGATTAAAAAAAGAACGGTCCAAATCGCAGCAGCAGAGGCCAAGATATCCTGAATTTTAGTCCATAGTATATGTCAAGCTCAAAAACACTGGCTCCTACATTTCCCATAATGGACCTGGATACCCCCCCCCATGTCTTGTAGTAAGTCTTGTGACAAGTGTACTGAACTTCATGTGTAAAATTGGTGGTATACCTCTTTAACACACTCTTGAAACTTGCCTGAGCTGTGTAATCCATCACAGTGACCACCAAGTCTGCATTAATTTTTGTCAAAGCTACACTATCATTATGCAGTGCTGACGTTTCAAATCAATCTGTATAACCATGCAATGATCATGTAACTGAAAAAAATGAATGCAGACTTGATGTTCACTGTGATGGATTACAGAACTCAAGCAGGTTTCAAGAGCTAATTGATTTTCATGCTGTAAAGTAATGAATAGAAACCAATGGTCGCCCGGCATTGGAGGAAATATACGTCCAAAAATCTGAAATCTTCATTTGAA
Source organism: Macquaria ambigua (assembly GCA_008360985.2). Classification (NCBI taxonomy): domain Eukaryota; kingdom Metazoa; phylum Chordata; class Actinopteri; order Centrarchiformes; family Percichthyidae; genus Macquaria; species Macquaria ambigua. Next base: position 220,908 of record VMKM01000143.1, read on the forward strand.
AATCATCAGCAAAAATTCTAAATATACATGAGTTGTAGTTAAACCTGCATTTATTTTTTGGTGCAACAAGCTGCAAACACAATTTACATACTAACACATTATCTCCTTACGTGTTAGCAAACAATTGCTTATTTATACATCCAGCAGACACAGAGAAACATTAGCATTCATGCAGAGTCATGTTGGTGTCCACCTGATGAATGTAAGTTCAATAATCACTCTCCTTTTAGCTCTGTTTTTGGCCTCCACCAACTCCTGAGGGGACTATCTGGCTCTTTAGCTGCTAAATGCTCCACTAAGTTCACCAGCTAGTCGCTAACTTTGTCGTCGTTTGGTGCTTGGCAGAAGTGTACGGTCAGTTTATCAGAGTTTCTTTTGCTGAAAACAGCTGCCTGCTGCTTCTGCACACAATGCTGGTGAGAGCAGAAAGACTCAACCAAAACAATGAGCTAAAACGGCCCGTAGAGCTGAGGGGAACTGCAGAGTTAGGTGATAATTATCACCGGCTTTGTCACTATGAGCAATACCTTACATGTTACACATAGTCATTTGAGCTATTGTTACTGTAAAACATTGAGTTTTTGAAGATAAAACTTGCACTGGTATGGTCCTTTAAAGAGTAACTTAACACCCCATGAATATCTTGTCTTTGCTGAGCTCCAGTGGTTTAATTTTCACCTTGCTCCAGGACCAGTTCAACAGAACACCCTTCTGACAACACCTAACCACACCTAGCAGTGATGCTGGGTGTGGTCAGAGGTGAAACAGGCTTGAAACGTTCAACCAGAGAGGCCAGCAATATACTGCTTTTTGGCCTGGTGTTATGTTACGCTTTAACTGTGCTTAGCTCACCACTGCTGAGGGTGTATTTATGTGACAAATTAAAAATGTTGCTGCAACCTGCAAGCAAACATGCAACAAATTGCACATTTTCTACTTGTGATCTCTTGATTCAATCCACAAGATGAGACAGTCTGGCCTTAGTCCAGAACTTTGTCAATATGCTCCATCATTAGCTTGCTAGCTGGAGTCCTACTAGTTGTTGCAGAGACTCTGACAGTGGCAACATGGAGAGACTGAAAAATAACAAAAATGGGAGGCTTATTAAACAGTCTTCATCCAATGAGATCCTGTAATGGAGGGAAAACCAGGCTGTTTCCTTGCCTTCCACTCAGTGTGCATTAAGTTCCGACACTTGGTGACTCTAATTAGCAACAAGTGGGTAAAGCCAATTGATTAATTAATTCTCTGTGATGAAGTGAGAGTTGGGAGACCACCCCTCAAGTGGAGGACCCACAATGCCTCGCCATCAGCCTGTATCTCTCCGTGTATCTCTGGGTTTCCCAGTCTGTGCGTCTGGGTCACCGCCATGCCCGGCTCTACTTGTCTGGATAATTAGCTGCCCAGCCCTCGCTGCCAGACTGTGCGCCCCATGGATTTATGATGGTGATGGCTGGCCTGGTCTCGGGGGAGATGGTGTGTGTTTGTGTGTGGGTATGTGCCAATGAGGCCAAGGGAGACATGGCTGTCCTACTAATGAGGGGACACAAGGTTATTTACGGCAGGCTGGACCAGTGTCATGGATATGGAGATAAGGCAATACCTGGGTAATAAATCATTAAGAATATGTGTGAGTTTGGAGGTGTGTGTGTGTGTGTGTGTGTGTGTGTGTGTGTATGTGTGGTCCAAACACTGCAATCATCACAGGTGGGTGTGCTTTTCAGCCTCTTTCTCACACTTCTGCTGCAAGGACAAGAGAGGCTTCATCTTTATGATTCACTATCTCTCCTCGCTACTTATTCAGACACTTATATTCAGAAAAAAAAAATCTGTCACAGGCATTTCTTTACATTATGTATCACACGTTTTTATTTGCTTTGCTGTGAACAAAACTGAAAAGCTCTCTCCACTCCTCCACTGAAGTGATTCATCTCTTCTTTATTTTCAGTGCACTATAGTGCGATTCAGAGCTGAAACTGAATGTCCATTGGCTGCAGGTCAATGGGAGACAGGTGCTGTGACGAATACAGCTTGCTTTTTTAAAATGTTGTTCCTGTAACATTTATGTTAACATTTACACTGCTTACATCAGAGCAGCTATTAGTGTGGCTCTTCTTCTTCTTTTGTTACAAATGGGAAACAGAGGCATTTCAGGGGCGTTCGCGTCATCAACATGCAAGGGAAGCGTGAATGGCTGGAGTGTAAACCAGAAGCAAAGACCACTTTACTCTGATCTATGGTTATGACATGTACTCTGAAGGTTTTGAAGCATGCCTCGTACACAACAGCAAAGAAAAAAAAAACATCCAAAACAGCCTGCTGTCGTCAAAGAGCATTTACACTGTAGAAATTAAAAGTTCTCAGTTAGAACAACTCATTGTGTCTCCGTCCAGACAAGCTTGACCTGTCTGACCCCTTCGAGGTCTGTTTAAAACATCCATCTCATTCAGCACTGAATAGATTTAAAATCGCCTCTTTGTACAATATGTGCCTGTTGCTGCGTGGATATTTTTCTCTCATAAAAAAAAAGAACACATTTTAAAATGAAGCTCTGACAATCTTTTGTAGCCAGTGATTTGACCTTTGGATAGGCGTCTTTTATTAAAGTGGAGTGCATGTCTGGGTGTGGATTGGCTGCACTGTCGGGTCTGCCTTCTGGTGACCTTGTTAACCAGAGAGCTGACCTGCGTCCGCACCTCGCTCTTTTTCCTGCTTCAAGCCAAATTTGTCCTCCAGCAGAAATGCAGACCTTTGACCCCGTGTGCTTTTGTAATTTATGTTTTTTTTTTTCAGTCTGACTGTTGTGCCATGGTGTTTTTGTTCAGAGCTTTTTTTCTCCCAGTGTAAGAGTCAGATGCCCACAAGGAAAAATCCCCTTGTCAGACCTAATATATTACAGTAGGTATTTAACACTGCATTTGCATCTTACTGACCACCTACATTTCCTATTTCTTTTGTACCTTACTAAGTGTATCATACAACACTTTCATTAGATCACTTACATTTGTGGGCTTGTACAGAGGCCCATAGCCTTCTTAAATAGCACCCACTCATATTCTTCAACTTATTGTTACAGCAGGTATATTCAAAAGCTCTTCAAGACCTTCGTCAGACAATGTCAGACTGCTCAAGGACACATGGAGGTAAAAGCACAGTGTTTCTTAACAGCACTTTGCAAGCATTTCCGTTTTCTTCATCTGTAAAGTGTAAATAGAAGGAAAGTGCAGAAGCTGTTCAGGTACATCGTCAGCCACCAGCAGAGTAGGCAAGCAAAGAGGGAGTGCGTGGGTGGGAAGTGTGTTTATGTGCGAAGCCACGTCAAGGTGAGGACGACAATTACGAGTGCCACTCTTCCGCTGCCCTTCTACGAAAAAGTCTCTTTAGCCAGCTGACACTCTGTAGCAGCCACTCGGCACATTACATTCATAATGTGACAAATCACATACTGTACATAGATGTTGGGATTTAAAGCAAGACTATGTAATTCTTGCTGTACAGTGGCAACAATGGCCTCTGCTGCCACAAGTGGTAATGACAGGACGCTGGCGCATTTAATTCTGTTCTGAGTGGCGAAGGGTACCGCGCTATTCTAACGGGAGAGAACATACTTTGACCGGGACAGAGAGGAGAGACATATTGTCTTCAAGTGAGGTGAAACAACTACATTTGGTTTTACCGTTGTGACATCCCTTGTCGTGCATGTGGCTGCTCTGACCATCAGTGTATCCAGTGTTTTTGGAGCTTGACCCACACTAGGGACTAAAAGTCAGGATACCTCAACCTCTGCTACTTTGATTTTGATCATTCTTTTTAAATGTCTCTCCCAAGTCCCCAACTTTATGAACATGCAATGCTAAATCAGTGCTAAATCCCCAATACCCCTTTGACTGTAATTTGATAACCATCTCATGGAGTTGCTAAGTACTGAAGAGTCCTGTGCTGCTGATGGAAACGCAAGGAGCTGCAGGACTCCATTGAAACATGGAGCATTTTAATTAATTAGCCTATGACTTGAGGCAAAGGCTCATCCACAGTGTCTCTGGGCATCAGGAGGCAATACACTTGATTCCAAATTACAACTGGGTGGCCTTTCAAAACACTCTTGTGTGTCTGCACAGAAGAATTAAATGTGAATATGATAACCTCCTTTTACTGTTGATCATAGCTCTATTGTAAGTGTAAGCAGCAATACCTTACCACAGAACGAATAAGGGGCTGCCAGTTTACAGCATCAACCAATGGTATGTTCATGCACAGATAACATCAAAAGCTTGCCATGAAACCCAGAAATGTTTGTGCTATAGTATCATTCTTTTCAAAAGTGCCCTTCCAAGTTGCTCCAGGCACACGATCACGTCAAACATAACATGAAGAGAGAGCTGCACGCCTTCACTGAAAGACCAAGACAGTTTAGCATGTAACCCCTTGAGTCTGCATCAGGTAATTCCCTCAACATACTCTGTCAGATTTCTTCAAAGCTCTTCGAAGAAGTCAAAGAAGGTGAGAACAAAAAAAACAAAAAAAAGTGATGTAGTGTTGGCAGAAATCAAGGCGACCGCTTGAGGTTTCAGCTTGAAACATACTGTGTTTCATTCTTCCTCATACAACAGAGACCAGACCTGTGTTTAAAGAAGAAAAAAAGCCAAAGTTGGGGCTGTTACAAGCAGCTGAACATCAATATGAATGTGACACTGTCAAAGAGCTTCATTTCTGGGCCACTTAATATTCCCGTCTGGCATCTGTTAGCTCCATTTTATGTAGATAGCATTTTGAATGGCTCAGTGGGAAAATGCAATGTCAATGAATTACATCACATTATCTTAGCCACCTAACTTTGTCATTCAGTTGATGGGGCTGTCGCCTGTATATGCCTGGACAACTCTGGCTGTTTGCCAGCATGTCCTGTTGATGTAGCCAACTTTATCCCCTTTGCCAGTGAGCTGTGACTAATATGAAAACACATCTGACATCTGGCTTACTCAATCTGCTGGTTTTAAATAGATGTTGGCTCGGTAAAGCATTCATTCGCTCTTTTCTTACAGGGGGTAGACATCTGCCTGAACAGTGTCTGGGGAAAATGCAAGAAAAGCTTCTCAGATGAAAGGGTGAAAGGGGGTGTAAAAAATAATGGTGAGGTGGCATTGTGTAGAATTATGCCCTTGTTTTGGTCCACTCTCACCACTCTTACAGCGTCGTTTTGGCTGCAACAGGCAGCTGTTTTCAGTGAAACATCTCTGATAAACCAACTGTGCAATTCCTGCTCAGCAACAAATGGCAGACAGACAAACATAGGGACTAGCTGGTGAACATAGCGGAGCATTTAGCAGCTAAAAAGCCAAATACTTCCATCAGAAAAGAGTGGAGACTAAAAGGACTTAATGAAGAGTGAATATTGGACTTGTGTAAATGTTTGCTAACAAGTCTGCCCCATAGACTGCATATAGATATATATACATCTGTATATATATAGATGGATGACGTGACAGCTAGCCAAAAGTGAACCCAAAACATCTCGATCGCCTCCTGGTGGCTGGGTGCAGTATAGGTCATAAACCCCGCCTCCTCCATGTTAGCGGATGGGACATGGGCCAAACTGAAAAGTCAAAGTACACATCTTATTTGATGTGTTTTTCCCAAAGATGGTTTCTGTCATTTTAGGTAGTTCTTATCACGCTGATGTTTGTTCAAGTGTTCATTTTTCTGATCAGTTTGGTGTTAAATAGTTATTTGATGCTATAAAAATGGGGTGTCACGTCATGACAGCTGTGAGTGTACTCGTGATTGATTCAGGCGGGTGTATAAGTGGGACCTCGACACCCCGGCTCCACCGCAGCTCACTACTGCTCAGACTCTAGCTCCAAATGACGTCACCAGCGCAACATGGCAGCGCCCGTATCTGGGGTATTTTGGCTTCATTTTGTACAATGGGAGGAAGTGAAGACGCGTCGTCCATCTTTATATACAGTCTATGGTCTGCCATACCAACTTTATAAGGTGATAATATGTCAGTATTGTGTTTACAGCTTGTTTCTTCTGCCCCTAAGTGGCCAAATCAGTTAATGAAGGTTTAAAGAAAGGCCTATATCCTGACAGTTTGTAACTTAAAACTTAAACCGACTATTTTCATAAGGATCTGATAATGATCCCCTGCTAATGATTTACTGTCCCAAATATGTTGTTTTCTAATAGAACTCCTCACAGGGTTTTTCCATGGGTGGTCCGCTTTAGCCGCACAGTGCCAAACCAAGCTGTGATGACATGGCAGGCTGTAGTTTTTGACTAGCACACCTCAAACAAACAAGTTTACCATAGCTGTTCGGGGCAGTGGCAAAACACTTGCATTGTACCAGTGAGGCTAGATTACTCACGGCCGCGTCCCCCCACTATGGAAAAACCCTAATACTTTGCTGCTTTTTGACTTTCCAGTGACATGAAACTTTACTGGCTGGATTGCAGTTGCAAAGTCTCACCCTTCACCATCAGCACCCTTCACAACTTCTTACATTATTTGCGGTTCAATCTGTGGAGCTCAGTCAACGAACAGGAAAACTGTTGAATAAAATAGGATATCTTCGAGGCAAGGCGGTGGGTTGATGCATGTTCACTGTGCTGCAAAAGATTCCTTGCTCTTAGTGTCTAATTACCCCTCCACTCTCTGCCTCTTCCCCCCCTCTGTCTTCTTCCTCTGACCTCAGGAAAAACCATGAAAAAAAAATCTACTACTACTACTCAGTATCCCTTTGTTCCACTTGCCTTTTTTTTTTTAGAATAAAGAGCTAATTCATCAAATGCTTCACATTTAGCCTGTCCTCGGGCTCCCTGACATTAGGAGAACCTTTTGTTTTTGTTCTCCCAGTTATTCACACCAAATCATCGCTCTGTATGGAAGTGCTATTACTCAAAATCATGTGTAATTATTAGAGTTTGAGGGGTGTTTTTGGCTTAGGGAAAAGTAAATATGTACCTTTGTGCTGTACATTACGCAAAACCTGAATACTATCAACTGCTTTAACAAACATCAGCCTGAGCACATTATGGTGTTAATATTAAAATAATAAATTCACAGCACTGCTCTACTTATCCAATCAAGGGTTATCCAATTAGAGGTTAAACTCAGGTACCATTTGTTCCATATTGGTGTCATGTATCTATAACCCATCATAGATGAATAATTAATTGACCGTTAACTGAAGCAGCTGATAATTAGTGCACAGTCATTGTACAGGCCTGGCCTCAGGTTACTCCTCTGAAGACATCCTGCAGTGCCAGCTAAGGACAAAGCAACGGTCTGTGGCTACATTTTTACAAATTCATGCCTCCGTCTACAGAAGCAGCTGTGGTGCATTTAAGGACTCCTTTCTTCCAGATTGTGTAATAGCAAAGTGCAGTTTAAGTGCAGTGTAACATGCCTTCATAACTTATGCATTCCAACAAATACCATGTTTGAGTTTTCATGAATTAAAAATGTGTCTCGTACATTCCTAGGTGTTAAAGGTACATATCCCACATACTGTGACTCATGACCTTTTGATTGTAAAGAATTGGTTTGCCTCTCATTTCTATTATTATTGTCTACCAAAACTTACTTTAGGCAGTAGTAATTATAAGGTGAAGCTCTTCTAAATATTGGTTATTCATTGCAAAAAGAGCTGCTAGTAGACTGGGAGTACTGTGTGCTTCTTAAATGTTTCCTAAATATTAATAAAAAGCCTCACTTCATGTACGAACGCGTACCATGTACTTCTGCCAATATTGTTGCCTGTATACAACATAGACATGCACGGCCATGGGTCACATAACGGCAAACGTTTTCATGTATCCTATGTTTTTATTTCAAAGGGACTAATGTGATATTCATTCATTCTCAATTAAGCCACCGTGTTTCTCTTTCAGCTTCAGTATATTGTGGTCATTGTGTGGCAGAAAACTGTTTTGTCCATATCTGCTTTCAGCCTTTGTTGTTGACTAAGTCACAATGATCTTTGTTCTTCCATCTCCAAAGATTCAAGCAAAAGCTGTACATGGCTCCAGTCACTGCAACAAATGCAATGTTCTCAATCTTTGTTGCCATGGTTGTATAACATCCTCAAATGCCTCCACAGCCAATGATCTTTGTGTCTGTCTCGTTGCCTGGGGTTGCAGCTTGTTCTCGCCTTCTTTGCAAAATCTATAAAAGTGTTGTTGGGTTTTGGTTATAATGACAAAATACTGTCATTCATGAAGGTTTTTACAGCGACATCCCACTAACTCAGCTTTTAGAAATGAGTTCTTTGTTAAATTTCCTGAGGTTGAATGGACAGTCATCAGACCTACAAAGAAACTGACTGGACAACCCTAACCCTGACGCAAACCCAAACAGGATCCTGAAAACTGATCTAATTGTTAAAATATACATTACATACAAAACATACATTATTTAGAAAAAAGAAAAAATCAGCCTACCAGTCCCCTCTAGAACTCACTAATTAACACGTTATATTTGGTTTGTTTAATCCATACAAAAAACAAAGTGTAAAACTGGCACAGTGACTTCCTGGAGTCTCCACTGGTTGCCTGGCAACAAGTGGTAGACAGTCATGGGATACATCTTTTAAGATGGCAAACAATTGAAACAACATATAAACAAATATAGTATCTTACCATCTATGACATATTCTGGATCAGCACATGAATCCAGATCTGCACCAAAAATGACCAATGGCGCAGCCCACCACATTTCACTAATGCTGTTCTCTTTTTTAAATATCCTGCTAACAAGGCAAATGTGACTGAAAACTGAAAACATAATCTCCTTGACACAGGAAACACGCAACACGTTAAATGGAATGAACTTGATTTTTTTAAAGGATTAAAGGATAAAGATGATGAATAAAACAAAAAGTATTATAACTTAATGCATGGTAAGATTATGCAGCTACAAGATTATGCACCACCAATAGGGATAGTATTATATCAGGGTATTAGGCAGGGCTTTAAAAAAAGTATATATATATGTATATATATATATATATATACACACATACTGTAAATCCCAGGCATCTGACAGAAATAAAAGGGAAGAGGAAGGAAGCACAAAAGAAAGAGGGGGAGGTAGAGAGGAGGAAGAATGGATGGGGATGGAGAGAAAGAAGCCAGTGTAGTGATCTTTCATCATAATCCTGTTACTGTTGAATAATTTAAGTATCTCCTTGCAGACATTAATTTCCTATCATCTACTTTGCCTCTAATTCACTGGGAGAATTAATGAGGATTGACATGGCCGCTCTTTCTTGTGCCGTGAAAGCCAACATGGAGCTGTTGATAAGCGGGACGTGGTGGTGGAACAATGGGCAGCTGGTTATAGCCTAATCGTTTATTTTACATTTCATCCGAGCTTTCATTAGCTTCCAAGAAAATAGGGTATGAAAATATATGAAATAATGTTAATTATCTACAGTAAAAATGATTATCAAAATTATCAAAGTACTATAGATATGTTGCATTTCCATTCCTTTAAAGTGAATTAAGCATAGACCATCATCTTTAGTGTGCATTATCTTTGAAAGGTCACCTCTATGCAGTGTAGTAGACATGTCGAGGACAAAGCCATGCAACTGATAGGCCATCTGTTTCAAAGATTGATAGCTCTCTGCTGCTATCAATGATACGCCAATGTGCCTCTTAGCATTCTGTAGATCTTCATTGTTTTTCTTCAAGGACATCAGGGGTATACAACACCATATAAAATGACGTTTCTGAATAATAGAAAGAGAGATGCAGGAGAAAGAGTGGGAGAAATAAAGAGAAGATCCACAAAATACACCACTGTCAACGATGTTACCACAATAGGTTTGAAATACAGTGTTGTAACATCGCACAGCTCGTCATTTTAAGCTGGAAGGAGAGGAACATCACTGGGAAGAGTGGGGGTGAGGCTTCAAAGATCTGTCAGGCAGACTTTAATGGCTGAGCGGGAGAACGGAGCTGCAGTGACATTCACATCGTAGAAACCCAGAGGAATTTTATAAACGATAAAAAACTAAGGATGTCAATGTCTAGATGATGGTGAAGGGGAATTACCCTCAATTTTTATTTAATGTTTTTGTGAATGGACAATCACCCTAGCTGTTCCTGTCTTTCTTTTGTGTAGACTATTCTCTTCTAATAGCAGACATTTTTTTACTGTCAGGGAAACTTGAGACTGTTTCTGGCACTTCTATCCTCTCCTGCTTTAGTTGGGGACATTTCCTACACTTTTCTAAGTAATTCAAATCCTTCAGAGTGAAAAAAAATATATGTGCAAGATATGAAGTCAACAATACTCTTGGCACTTGTGATAGCAATTTAATTGAAATGTCAGTCGAGAGGCAGGGACTCCAAATCCACAGAATCTGTGTTTTTGACTCTCGGGTGTCCTCATCTCTTTCTCTTCTGTCTCTTTCTCTCTTTCTTTGCTCTGAGTTACAACTTCATCTCTCAGCCATAGCCGAGGACAGGGGGCGAGCCATGCATCAGGTGATGCACTCAATGCCGCACTCATTTGACCCATCACCCCAACAATGGAGGCTGACCCTGAGCTGCTCCTCCAATTAATCACCTAACCTTCCCTTCACGCCACCGCCTTCTCTCTCCATCCCACCCTTCCATCCGAGTTGACCCAAGGCGGCCAAAAACCTCTGCTGCTTCCCCTGCCTACGAGGGTCGAAGACAGTCATCCACCATTCCGCATGACTGCCAGTATAAATCTGACGGAAGTAATTACCCATCACCCTCTGGGGGCCATGAGCAGGCTTCCCGCCCTCTCTTCAACTTCGACGTAGTTCAACCTTATTATTCTCAGCTGGGAGGAGAATTGCGGTGCATGAGCGGAGAGAGTCGTATTTAGAGTTAATTGCCTCTGGCAGGTGAGGACATCAGTTCCACCGTGTGCCCAGGCAGATGGCTCACTAGAGGCAGGTTCAATCAACTAATTGTAAAGTTCTGATAGGGCTTCGGGGAGGCGTTGACCTAGAGCTGAGGTTGAGGGACATGAGACAGACTGAACGGCTAAAGGTCTGCGCAGGGCGGAGTTTATTTTGCACGCTTCCAAATTTTCTGCATGTGCCAAATCACCCTTTTAGACATTACTACACCTCTAAACATCCCGTAAAGTGCGTGTGCAGACCTTTTGGAATTCACAACACACACAAGTCACACCAAAGTATGCATAAACACATGCACGTATAAAGCGAGGCCCCGCTCAAGCACATGTCCTTGCAGTTGCCTTGAGCTGCGGCCTTTATTGCTGAGGGAATTGGGAGAGATGTAAATAAAGTTGTAGGCTGAGGTGAAATTACTTTGCTGGCAAAAACAAAAGGTAAGTAAGCCAATACGGAGAGAGGCCAAAGAAAGAGAGAAGCCAGAGGTGATAGTCAACCAATTAACACCCACAACTGTCAGATGCCACTCGTGTGTAAAAAATAAAAGCTGTATTTCCGTTTCCTTTTAAAATTGATTCGTGAGGTTTTATTTATTTTCGCGCAGTTGATCCACTGTCTTCATTTCAAAAGCTAAAGTAACAAAAGCTACCAAAGGTAACCATATAAAGAGCCAGACATTTGGACAAGATATGAAACAAGATAAAGCAGGAGGAAGAGACGGAGAGGGGTGAGGTGAGATGGATGGAGCGTACTTCGGAGAGCAGAGGGAGAGTAATGACTGGTCAGGTATGCCCATGGGGCTTGTGTCAGTGAATAATCTTCACATTAGCACTGACTCATTTAAATAATATGGATCACTCAGCAGATACAATGTTGCTACCCGGAATATTAAACCCTCAGCAAAGTTATCTTTGCAAATAAAACCACACTTTGCAATATGTAATTGTAAAATATGTAGTATTTAGGCGTTCAGGTTCCATATAACCATTATTTCAACCACATTTAATGGCTGTATTTCAGCATGTAGTTAAGATCAACTTTGCATAAAACATTTAACTTCATTGAAGTTTCAGTCTAGACGTCTAGAAAAATCACCAAAAGCATGCTTACTGGGACACTATGCTCAAGATCAAGTCTAAAATTCTTCAATTGATACAATGTATTGTATGTATTTTACAAAAATGTAAAACGGGAGGTTGCCCCACTGCCAAACTCAAAAAAACATGACTGGAATCTGCTTTGGCTGCTATACTATCACATGTTGATCACAAACTCATTTCTCAGAATACATCCACCTCTGATTTAGAATCACCGGCCGCATCTCAGATTTGTCCAGCAGTTCAAGGTGTTTTGCTCATACAAGGCTGTTTCCCTTGGCTGGAGAAACAGTCGACCAATCAGAGCGTGGAAGGCAAAATTCATAATGGGGACTTCATCGTCCTACATAGCTACTAGCTAGCTACCTAGCTACATCCATGAAAACTAGTGACAGAAAAATGGCTACACATAACAACAGAAATAACAACTCTTAAATCAACATATTCGTGGGACGGTACGTCATCACTACCAGAGTTGGGCAAGTTACTTGAAAACTGTAATCAATTACTGATTACACATTACTCATTGTAAAATCAATTACATTATTGTACTGATTACTCAGCAGCAAAACTACTTTGTTGCATTTCTCGTTACATTACTTTCGTTAATCAGGCCAGCTCAGCCAAAGGTGCTCAACAACTCCAAATCCTCCACACTCACATATGACATCCTTACGTAACATGTACAAAAAAATCAGACATTATGGTTTAACAAGCAGCCAGTTTACAATTTGAAGGTATTTAACGCCGACCACCAACAGCTAGCTTAAGATTAGCCTCATTGACTGCATGCAGTAGCACTTTAGAAGTCCGCACAATAGAGTGCTGCAGGGATGACGTATTTTTGTAGGTCAACCTGGAAGTTAGCATCGCCCTGGTTCCCTTGACAAAAAGCCAGTGGGATTTTCCCATTGGATTTTTGATTATTATGATTTTTGAACCGTAAATGCAATCAGCAGAAGTAAAAAGCTAACGTTAGGCTATAAACGAACTACACGGTCAAGCTTCCAACTTGTAATTTGGTCTCGCGTGCTTACCTCTTCTACAAAAGCCTTTTGGAAAGTTTGAGTTAGAATAGTTTACAAGAGTGCGAGTATAAAGACAATGAGGCTGTAAAGGAGGACGAGTGAGTAGATGAGTTTCTGTGTTCGGCGTGATGACGTTTAGTGTCCCCGACAACTTCTGTAGTCTCATTTAGCCATTTGTTAAACTTGGTAAAAGCCTCAAAATTCACGAGTGGGGTATTTACTGACATATTTTATGTCGTAAAACAAAACGTGAAAATCTCTTTATCTTGTGTTTCCAGGTTTTAGAACTTATTCCTGCACCACTCTATGAAGCTTAGCAGCGGCTAATGTTAGCAAGGCAGCTAAGAGCACGCAACATGTAAATACAACAACTTTGGAGACACATTTCTCCTCTTTTGCTAGAAGCTAGTTGTAATGTAATTATTGAGCTTCAAATTGTACTCCCTTACACATTGTTGTTACTGAAAAAAGTAATCATATTACTGTAATGTGTTACTGCCCAACACTGTTCACTACTGATTAATCCCCTTTCCCAACAAGAAATCACGTCAGTCTGAATAAATGAAGTGAAACGAAATGGCAATTCATTCTGATTATCCGGATACCTCTGATTAGTATGATGTTCAAATTACGTCCTGTATTACTTGACATGAAAATCACTAAATCACTTAAACATTTGTTTTCTGTCGTGTTTCATTAATTCAAATAACATTACTCAGCACTGCAATTCAATTACAAATCACTGCTCTGCTGCATAAAAGGAGAAAACCTATATGGTCTTTTGAGCATGAAGCTCACCAATGCAATTGAAGGCAGGAGGTCACGGAGGAGTTCATGTTCAAGTGGTTGCTGCTTTAAAGTAACAATAAACTGTAATAGTGTTTTGGATACACAGTTTTTAATTGGGTTTCTTGGGGTTACTGCAACCGTGAAGGAATACATTCACTTTGCTGATGTTGGGAGAAACTTTTTGCTGAACATATAAAAGTTGTCTCAGTTTTGAGATATCTCGCTGACAGTTTTTTATTAGAATGTATTCAAAGAAATCATAAAAACAGAAGTGTGACACAGGCACTGGGAGCAACTTCGCTTGGGGAAAGTCCTTTTGTTTACTGTGATGTTGATCAGGCATCGGTTTAGATGGAACATGTAATGCCTCTAAGCAGCTGGCAGCTCTGCCTTCTCTCTGACAGGATATTCGTCATAAAACGTGATAGTCTCTCATTCCTCACTGAGACACTCAAAATCAGCTCTTGCCGATTACACATTCGATCCACTTTGGATCTCTCTATTCATCATGTGTGAATTGTTGTGCTCTTGACTGTGCTGTTTTGTGGTGATGCAGTTGATAAATGCCAACGGGGGCCACTGCTAAACCTCACCTTGGTGACAACGTAAGAGCTGAAAACAGCCAGACATGACTGAAACCTCACCTTGACTTTGATGGGTCACTACAGGAGCAAAACAGCGATGAGCGGCTGTGGCTCAGCCAGAGAAACAGCAAGTGAGAGTTTGAGGGATGAGTTGAGGTGACATTATACTCATCAGGCACAATGACAGCTCTGGTGAATTGGATTTGTCTCCTTTTTTCCCCCAGCCATAACTCATTCCAGTGAGCCGCAGTAGACGGAGAAAACGAGTGTCGTTTCAGTGGGTTATTGAATTCTTTTGTTCTCTTATTTTAGTGCAAATGAATTCAGTTCATATTTGAGTGCAATGCTTTTAGCTCAAGCTGCACGATGAATGTGTCAAATGAAGTGTGTTACACAAGCTCCTTGGCCTTGGGAGAACTGTGCTGCTTTCACGGAGCAATCCTTTGTTTGTGTGTGTGTGTGTGTGTGTGTGTGTGTGTGTGTGCAAAAGAGAGTCAATATGATCTCTGTGTGTTTCCACATACAGTATGTACTGTATGTGCGCAGGCACTGATGTGCATTAGTGGGCATGCAATAGGGATCCAAACTGCTTTCACAGAGGTGAGAGTATTGAAAGTTGGGTTGCCACAGCAACTGTGATGGCAACTATAAATCACACTAATGGTGCCTCTCATTGTGCCTCCATCTTGATCAAATTCAGGTGGTGAAAAAATGACGGGGCCGTGCCCAGAGTGTAGCCTGAGCTGCCAGAGGAAAAGGAATAATGACGGCAAGTCGCAGTGACAAGTTGGTAATTCCATGTGCGTTTTCTGTCATTACAGTAATATCTCTCTCTTTAGATGCTGCCCATCACTGGAGATGTGTTCAGAGGGGACCAGTAAGATAAAGACATCACTGGTGCTCACATTATTGCCAATAATCGCTGAATCAGTGCATGAGATTCATATGTTGTCCTAAGACTGAAGGGGAGAACTGCATAAATGTATTTTAAAATGTTATTAATGTATTTTACCTTTATTATAAATGAGACACTCTTGAATGTAGAATGTCCAGTGAAAATGTGTCCACAAATGAAACAGCATATGGATCTACACTTCAACATTTTCATGCGTTAACATTCCTTACACAGATCCCAGAAATATAAACATGTACATGTTAAACCTGCATTAATTGATTATTTTTGGCCACATGGGTGCAGTAAAACAAGCTGTAAACACAACATTGACATAGTATCACCTCATACAGTTGGCTAATGTGTTAGCAAAGAGCTAGTTACACATCCAGCAGACATGAAGCAAATTAGTATTCATTGTTTTTAATCTCTACCAACAACATATCCGTCTCTTTAGCTGCTAAATGCTCCACTATATTCACCAGCTAGTTGCTAACTGTGTCTGTCTGCTTTCTGTGGGTATATCAGCTGCCTGCTGCTGCTGGAAAGAAGGTTTATTCGAGGGGTGAGACTGAAACAAACCAGCAAAGTTGCCAAAACCAAACCAAAACAATGAGCCGAAAGATGCTAAAAAGCTCTGTAGAGCTGAGGGCAACTGCAGAGTTGGGTGTTAATTCTGTGTGGGTTCGTCGTTGATTAGTGCAGCTTTAAAAACCAGCATCCACACATATAAAATCTCTTTCCTATCAAGTAAAATAAGTCCAAATACAAACCTATACTCCTCACTGTCATTTACTTACTGCTGTGCTCCCGTACAGGCTCGTGGCAGTGACCATGGCCTTTGAGTTTAGAGGGAAAGAGCTAAAATGAAATTGTCAATTTAAAGTCAGACAAAAAGCCACAGAAGCGTTTGTTCACCTCCACCTCATACTTCACAGTCCTACACACACTTCACAGAGGCAGCACCGAAGCTTCTAAGATACACATCTGCACCCAACACATACTGCGTGCTGCTGCAGTTTACTGTGAAATATCTACCGCTGAATCTGGAAATTGTTGCTTTAGCTGGAAATCCTAGGCAACGTATCGTTAATCCTTAATATGATCAGTAAATATGGTGTATACTGTATTTTATCTATATCATATTCTTGCTGCAGTAATAACTAAATTCACCCTCACTAGAGCTCATCTCATCTCCTTTACCTCCTTTAACAACAAGGCAGCATCAAAAATGTCTTCCACAACCAATAAGGCTCCCCCATCTGAGCCAATCAACAACAAATACAGAGATGTGTTTTTACCTGGAATATGTTGTGGTGTAATTTCAGTCAAACTGTGAGATGCATCATTTTGCCAGTTCCCCATGGTTCACAATTTAATTCAAAAGTTGTGTCTGAGATATCATCAGCACGCATACTGTTTGCAGCCTAATTAGGATAATAAGTATTATTTTGAAAACACCACAATGCAGTGGTCAGAGGCACTATTTTTCTGAAAAATCTGATCAGTGCCATCTGATAAACCAGAAAGCAAAACCACAGTCCTCCCCTAAAGGTGCAACACAAATTTTTATTTGTTTGTAGTATGATGAGCAGTAATCCAGGTCTAACAGGTCAGCAAGGCTGTTTGTGTGTCAATCTTTGTTCTTGTTTCCTGTTTTATCCTTGAAAATCTGCCATTGTTCCCTCCAATTTTTGTGAATAATTATTATCATTGCCACTCTGCAGGTGCTGTTTGACTAAACACAGTTAAGAGAGAAAAGCCTCTACGAATAATCTCCTAGACTGGGATGCGGATCAGTGACTGTAAAGTGTCCTTTATTCTAAGGGTCTTCATTCACTGGGGCGTAAGCACACTACCTGGTGAATGCTCACACTCGCAAAACACACACATATACACACACACACAGAGCCATGTACCGTGACCTCCCTCTGACACGAAGAGGGCAGTCGCACTGAGGCGTGACCAGGGTTGGAGGGCATGAATCAAGATCACCATAAACAGAATTAAAAAGAATAAATACTTAGCTATCATAGAGGCCGAGTGATTTATTCTACACATTCACAGTGCTGGCTGAACAGCGGCCCCCGAGAAATCAATATGTAATTATAGACATCCTACCCTGGGCCGTTCCTCTCCCAGCATCCACCTCCCACCGCCTGCCCTGCACCAACACCACCACCCTCAAAACAAATGTCAGAATAGCACTGGGCCCGGAACAAGAACAAGAAATAAAAGTGTTTTAGTGTGTTTACTGTCTGTACATGCACAGCTTTGTGTCTTGGAGCTATTTTGCATGTTTGTTTCTTTTGGATTTGATTCAACGCACATTTCATTTTTTTATGAATAATACTATGTTGAGTTGGAAGCCTAATGCCACAAAAACTAAAGTTAAAGAATGAAATACAAACAGTTATAGCAGGTCTACATGATGAGATACTGCGTCACAAATTAGATATACTTTGTCGAAATAATAAATTAGTCTGACTTTTTGACTTAAGTCAAAATTGAACAGAAAAGTTTAACATTAGCTTAGCACAAAAACAAGAAATGGGGAGATAGCTAGCTTGGCTTTGGCTAGCAGCACCTCTAAAGCTCACTAATTAACACGTTATATCTCGTTTGTTTGCTCTGTGCAAAAACTGAAGTGTAAAAACAACAAGTTGTAGTTTTACAGCGGGCTTATCTGGACTGCTTATTGATCGAGACAGTGACTATCTGGAGTCCCCGCTGGTTGCCTGGCAACCTCAGTGACAACACCTTTACCTGCAGATTGTTTTTACTGCCGGACAGAGCCAGGCTAGCTGTTTCCCCCTGCTTCCAGTCTTTATGCTAAGCCAAGCTAACATCTCCTGACTGTAGCTTCAAATTTAGCATATACATACTAGAGTGGTATCAATCTTCTCAGCTAACTCTTGGCAAGAAAGACCTTTATTCAATCAGTGATATCAAACTTACATTTAAACATTAATATAATACTTCAATTAAATATTTATTTTGAGATAGTATCTGCCAGTTTGAGCCATATTGGCAGCAGGGAGAGGACCCAAAATGCAGACAGTCTAGGAGGCTGAATAGTCCAAAGGTTTATTTTATCTTCAAGACAAACTTACAAAAAGCAAGAACTGACTCGCAGGGGAACACCAGGAACACAACACGAGGGGATCACCGACATCAGCAACAGAGACCACATAACCCAACCACATAAGCACAGGAACAGCAGGAATCATAAGTCACAAAGAACCAAACACAGGAAACACAATGACACAACACTGAACAAAGGAAAGGGACCCGTATATATAGGGAGGGAGTTGACTAGGGAAACAGAAACAGGTGAGTAATGAGACACAGGTGAACCTAATCAAAACTGGAGGGAAACAGAACAATGACAGGAAGTAAATAAGGCACACAAAGAAATAAGAACAGGGATTTCAAAATAAAACAGGAAACAAGACAAAACAAAAAGTCCAAGCAAGAGTCCTTCAAGGACCATGACAGTATCACATATTTCTGACTTTTGACTTTGTATTAATATATTTTCATCATTCCTAATTCCTAATCTTTTACTAATCATAATTCTCTTTTTTTTGCTAGGCACAAATGGGCGTCCACAGTTTTAGGTAGCATCTGTGCATCTGTGAACAGTGAAAGCCATACAGTTTTAGACCATATGAGCGGGAGTAGCTTATGTGAAAATGAAATAATGTTTTATTTTAGTTGCCTTTGAGTCATTGATGAGTCAACACTTTGCGCTTGAGGAGCATTTTGTTGGATTTCTGAGGCACTCCTCCCTCAGCCCCTCAGTGGCTTATTCTTTTTAATGGAAACCACTGACGTGTGTGTACTGAGGTGTTTATACTGTATGTAAAGACATGCACAAGCCTACGAATATCTTTAATTGGAAGCATCTAATCAAGAAATCCGATGGGTGAATGGGTCTTGGGATGACAGATTATATTTCTCATGTGCATCCAGGGCTAAAAAAGTTGAGATCACACTCCACATTTCGGTCCATGGTGTCTCCTCAGCGTCCGATACGGTTATAGAGACGGGCCTCGGTGGGCGCTGTAGGCCCTGACACATTGATGAACAGCTGTACAGGTCTGAACTCTGCTCATCGCTCTGTGCTCACTCCCAGCTAAATCAATGGGGTAACCAGTCAATGCTTGCCCACACTCAAGCTATTGCCAAGCCCTTATCTGGCCCCAGCAGTTTAACACTGACCCCCGCACAGGTAGCAGGAGACACACTAATCCATCTCTCCTAGCCCAGACAGACTCATCTCATCTCCTCCCAGCTACCCTCTCCCTCTATCTCTCCCAGCCTCACCCTTTCAGTTACTCAAACACATTTTCCTCTCTCTCCAGTTTCTCTCTTCATGTCTCGAGCAGTTTCATTTTCCCTGAATCTATGTACTCATCCATTTCCCTGCTGCTGCATTTCTCTCTGTATCCTGATCCATCTCTAAACCCCCCTCCCGTCCTCCACGCCTCGCCAAAAGCTGTCTCCCCTTCCTCCCTGCTCTCACTGTGGGTGCCTCCCGGTCTGGCCAATGGAGATGGAGCTCTGGTCAAATTGACACACACATCATTGCCTATCAATATCTGCTCTCAATGAGGGCTGAAATGATTGGGAATTGGAGCTGTTTTGATTCGCCTCCCCCTCCTTCCGCCTCGGGCTCCAGCATTTGATTACAAAGAGCTTCAGTCGAGCTGCAAAAGAATGTCTGAAAATATCTCAGTATCCATAATAGCCATATGGAAGTGAAGTCATTTGATGCAACACACCTCTCAGATTATTGCAAGTGTTAGTAGCAGATTGAGACTGCAGACATATACTTGTATCATAGCATCAAACAGTGAATGTTTGTCAATGTTTGTCAGTCAGTGGAAACAGCTATCACTTATGGTGTTACTGTTGTGGAAACAATTAGCTGATGTTGTAAAAACAAGAAGACTTAAACAACATCTTTCTGTGTTAAATCTATGAGAAAAAACACAGCCCAGTGGATGCCTTATGTAGTTCATGTGAACATTAAAGAGGTACTGCACACTTAAACGTGTTTTCTAAATGATATGACTGACTGTGATGAAACACATCAGTGCTGGTGTTATTATTGACATTTCTTACCAAATGTATAAAAATTGGCATTTCACAGGTTGAAAACATAGACCGTATATAAAGATGGATGACGCGTCTCCACTTCCTCCCACTGTACAAAAATGAAGCCAAAATATCCTGGATACGGGCGTCTGAGCAGTAGTGATCCATATCGAGGTCCCACCCATATACCCGCCTGAACCAATTGCGAGCACACTCACAGTTGTCAATCATGTCGTGACACCCCTTTTTTATAGCATCAAATAATTATTAAAAGCAAACTTATCAGAAAAATGAACACTTGAACAAACATCAGCGTGATAAGAACTACCTAAAATGACAGAAACCATCTTTGGGAAAAACACATCAAATAAGATGTGTACTTTATTTCACGTCTACTTTGACTTTTCAGCTTGGCCCATGTCCCATCCGCTAACATGGAGGGGGCGGGTTTGGGATTATGGGGTGATCATGATTTTTTGGCTTCATTTTTGGGGAGCTGTCATGTCGTCCATCTTTATATACAGTCTATTGAAAAAGGCTCAACACGCCATCTCCTTTTTCAAATCAGCCCTGAACCTGCAAGGCCAATGCTGACATTGAGTCAACCAGTTGGGACCTGTCTATGTCATGAAATTTAAAAGACTTAATCTGTGTCAGTCAGTTTCCCCCATGTCCCCTGACCAACACACTACGTAGCCATGAAGCCACACCTCCTACAGTTGTTGTTCCCTCTCTCGTTGCATTTTTTAAATTTGCTGGGAGAGAGGGTTCTAGCTGAATTTGAGAGTGGAGTTGGTAACGAAGCTCTGTAAGGGACAGTACGAAAATTATTGAGGTGAGGAAGGGGGCTGAATTTTATATTTCATTTTATTTAAAAAAGTGAGACCCTCCCCAGCCGTATTTATATTTTCGTTGGACCCTGAATTAGATCAGATGATGTTGTAGCCTGATGTGAATAAGATCAAATATCTGACTGTAAAAGTAAAAACATGACGCCATGTCGCGTGACCAGGTGTGTCGAAGAAGTTTCCTCCAGACAGCTGTTTCAAAGAGCGCACCCTTATATATTAAAACACATGTTAATACCATCTGTAAATTAAAGTTCAGTGCTCACTGACGTGGGGAAGAGAGAGAGAAAGCTGTGTGCAGCATGCACTCTCACTCGATTGACCTGTAAGCTGTTTTACACACAGCTGAGTTGGCTTTTACGCACTGTGACAGTTGCCCAGCAATTTTTGTTGCGCCATTCCAAAAAATAAATATGAATTAGATTGTATTGTAGCCTATATGAGATAAGATCTGAATGTCATGAACCAATTACATGATGCCTGAACTGCATAAGCAGGCATGTTGGGGACAATGTTGGGGACAAAATGTTATAGAAAGCAGTTATACTAAGAGGAAATATTTGTCAGCAACTGACCCAAGATAAACGGCACAGTACTCAAGGAATCCATCACAAAGCTTCTTGGAATAACACTGAAACCTCGTTAACCCCCTGCTGATCAGTGTGACCGGTGGGCAGTGATCATGCTGCACTTGTGCAGAATGTTGTAAAAGATCCACCTGTAAAGCAACTATGAAAGTTATAGTCCAGTCTGCTCCCTGTGAGTGCTGCTATTGATGAGGAAGATGTTTGATGGATCAGACACATTATTTCTTTGGAAATAAACTTTGAATACATTCAATTTTAAATGGATTTGCGATACAGTACTGACTGGGGGCATTTCCCACAGAGCATCATCACTTTGATTTGCACAAATTCATTTACCATATTGTAATTTTTTTTTTTTTTTTATAAATCAAGGTAATCTGGGCCCCCTGCACACATGGGGCTTTCCTGTGCCACCAGCTGAGGCTTCTGAGGGGCTCGACTACCATTAATATTTTTGTACGCACCCCAGATTCCAAATAGTAAAACTTCATATGAATTAGATCTGATGGTGTTGCCTGAGATTAGTGTCTGACTGTCCACCAAAATTAAACAAATCAGGATACATGAGTCACATGAGCGGGCATGTTAACTAGGTGTGTTTTGGTGCTGCAGTTGGAGAAAAACATTAAAACTGCTCCACGGATGATCAGTTAACCAGGTCTGACTTGATCTGTGACAGATGTGGGCAACCTCTCACTTTTTGCTCACAGGGGTTACCACATGTAGAAAATAAAAGATCCTTTGGTTGTCAACAAATCTGCATTCTGTATTCATTCATTTAGTCAGTCATTTATTTATTCAAACAAAAAGCAGGTATGCTTTACCTCCACACACCTTGCATCTTCTGTTAGGTCACCAACATGCTCCAACTAGTGTTTTTTGACAATGAAATTTTGTATCATCCACTGTGACACTTAGTGTACAGTATGATAAACATAAAGAATGTGAAAGGAATAAATATGTGTGTAAAATTCATTATTCATGCTTTGCCAAGTATTGAGTGTAGGATTTGGATCAGCAGTCCCCCCTACTCACCTCACCTCTCTATAGAGGAACTCAAAACACACACACATCACTAAAGTGTAGATGGAAGCAAAGCTTTGACAAGAGCAATGCAGAAAGAAGCTGTGTGGTGGTGGTATCTTTAAATACTTCACATATGGGACCAGAGAAAAAATAGCTTGGAAGAGAGAAAAAGACAGTCACGAGTGAATCCAGAGTTCTTCAGCTTGCTGTCGTACAGGATGTCTGACGATAGGGCTATGATACGCTGAATTGAACAAGAATTAAAGGGAGAGAGATAGAAATTGAGAGCGGGGAGAAACGGGACAAGGATGTGAACAAGAGCGAACAAAGAAATGGAGAGGCAGGAAGGAAGACTGAAGGAGCGAAGGCCGTATCGCCAGTAGGCATTGGCATTTAAGATTCATTATGTACGACCGTGCCTGTTTCAACAGGGAGAAACTCAGCCGTCACCCTGATATATGATAGCAGTGTTTCCCCCTAAATTCTGACGGCCCACAGTAATTTGGTATTTAGTAAGTGATGTTTATCTGCCCTGCTCTCTTTCTCCCTCCCACTCTCTGTAATAGCTGCACATTGACATTCTGGTTGGCTTTGCAGAGCTACTGTAAATAAGCAAGATAAAGTCTCTGTGGATGTATTTGTATTTGAGAGAGATAGCTTGCTACAGCCTCTCTGTTATTTGATCTGAAGCGACATCAGGTCCCACCGGCAGGTGCATTAGACGCCGGCTTCCAGGGATTCAAGAGAACATCTACGACAGACTGGACAATCCTTCTGCTGGTCTCTGTGCTTGTTCGGACAGGTGGCATGATTTGGGCAAGCTATGAAGCCGGAGCTACTGCGGTGCGGCGAAGGTCTGAGTCAGTGAATGTCTCCCAGATAGTATTAAGTGTCTATTTCAGACAGCGATGCTAGCGGCGTAGCTCTAGGGGTGGCAATGTTGGTTGGTCAGGTAGTCCATCACTTTGGTCCAGACTGAAATATCTCAACAACTATTGGATGGATTTCCTTGAAAGTTTGTGCAGACATTCATGGTCCCCAGAGGATGAATCCTACTAACTTTTATGGTTCCCTGACTTGTGTATTACAGACATTCATGATCTCCAAAGAATAAATTGGAATAACTTTGGGGATTCCCTGACTTTTCATCTAGCGCCGTCACCAGGTAAAACTTTCAATTTATCCAACAATATTTTGGTTCACGACCAAATACCTGCAAAACTAACGACATTCCCTTCATCATCATGAGCTGTATGAGCAAATGTTATGGTGGTAAACAACATGGTAAACATTATACTAAACATTATACTAAACATGACCGTGTTAGCATTGTCATTGTGAGTATGTTAGCATGCTGACATTAGCATTTAACACAAACCTCACAGAGTACAGCCTCACAGAGCTCTTGGGTCTTGTTATGAGCCATTAACAGTATTGGGGAAAACAGTGACAAAACAAGCCAACTTGCATGTTATTGTATTGAAATGAATCATGATCATGAACTCTATGTTTCTTCTCACCTTTACATGCACTCGAGTGACGCACATGAGACGTTTTGGATGCAAGGCTCTCCTACATTGACAGTTAACCCAAGAGCGAGATTAGCTTTGTAGGTTTGCTTGACTTCAATCACCTGCTTTTCTTTCCTCCAAAAATATGCCGATCTTATACTTAACATGTTGTTTTGTAGTCTAAGTAAGTGCTAATCTGAATTTTGATAGCCTGCTAGCGTCAGAGCACTTTTGTGTGTGTGCCCCCATTGCAATGGCTCTACATCCTCCAGGGTGGGAACAGTTTGGTAACCACTGGGTTAAGGAATTACTGCAGTTACATCAACACTGGATTGGCTTTATGCCACAGAGAAAAAGTTGTTTACCATGTAGAACTGAAAAGAAATGTAGAGCGTTTCACTGCCATTTTTTTTATCAAAATATAAAGATTGCACTGAGTATACATTTTTCTGTCATGCTTCCTGACAAACATGCATCTTGAAGTATTGACCTTTGTAACCTTTTCTCATAACCTGAATGCCTGCCATGCTCGCAGGGGCCTTTTTATAGCCCAGCTGGCACACCACAACCTGGGCCTGTGCTTGGCATGCCAGTGTTTGTTTTGTGGTAATGTGAGCATAAATAAATGTTACAATTGCGCACATGTGCATATGTGGCTGTGCAGCTGAGGTTTAAATACATACATTCACTTGGCATGCATGGGCGTAACACAAAGAGTCTCTGTTTGTGTCTGCAAAGTTATATCTGCTATTTCAGCCACGTCTCTTGTGCATACATCAGATTCATCCAGCGCTGTCCACTAGAGGCTGTTTCCCAAAAGATCTTTGTACCAGTGAAGCAAAAAGGCCTCAAATCAGACCAGCTGCATCCTTTGCTTTGGGCTATGTGGCATAGATATGAAGGCAACTCCAGTCATCCTCCATGCAGGCTGTTTTCATTCACCCCCAAGCAGAGCCGCGTACAGCCCAGCATGGCAAATCTCTGCTGGTTGCCTCGCGTTTTCTCATCATCATTCCTCACCTGGGGAGCTGGATCCAGCCGTGGATGCATATGTGACGAGAGGCTAAGAGAGAGAGAGGACAAGAGAGAAAAAGAGAGAGCGGGAGAGATGAAACTTTCATGAGGCGCAGGGTTGGTGTGGGCAACCACAATGAAAATGCAAAGATTGAACTTTTCTCCAGGACTGAGGTTGGGGTGATGAGAGTAAAGACAGCCCGGGGGCACGTGGTGAGGGGAGGAGAGGTGGGTGAGGGGCTGGGGGAGTCAGGGAGTGAAGATAGCCCCTGGATGTGAGGAGGGAAGAAGAAGAAAGGGTTTATCGCTGGGATTCTAATCCCACTGTTCCTCTCCTTTTCCCACCCTCTTGTATTGTTTACTCCTCCTGTCTTTATTCCCCATCGGCTTCATTTTTCATTTATTTCATCCACTATCTCATTTGAACCTCCTACTCTATTATTTTCCATCTCCACCAATGCTGCACCATCCTCCCGGATGTGGTGGGCGCAGGAACGAGAACTCCGACCACAGGCCGGAGGAAGCGTCAGGAGACCGGGCTGGGAGGTGGCAGATGTCTGGGTTGGTACCTCAGAGGATGTCTAAGTCTCCAGAATGTCTTCCAGTCCTCTATTGTGTCTGCACACACACACACACACACACACACACACACACACACACACACACACACAAGTGCACCGGCTCCACTGTTCTCCCTCTCCACATCATCTCGTCTCCCTCTTCCAGGAAATGTGCGGTGCCGTGTTATGATCGATGGGTTGCGTTCAGAGACAAAGCAGCCCCCACTGTTTGTTTGTCTCTGTTACGCATGGCTGCAGAATGACAGCTGGGACCAATGCATGCTTTTGAGTCTGTCTGGCAAGAAAAGTTGGGCTCCTTTGGTTTAACCCGTCTTTTGTTCCAAAGAAAGAAAGAAAAAAGAGTTTCAGAGTGTCACATGGCTCAGATATGAATACCCTTTGGTAAACCATATTCACTCTGGGCACTTGAGGAATTTTGAATATTACATGCTGCTGCTGGAATTTATGTCACCCAAGCTTGATTATGCAGCACAAGAAATCACAGCGATGTTAGCTTAGCAAGTGTGTGTGTATTTAGGATGTTTGCCATCAGATGGAGTCTGTTTGAGGAAGGAAAAGAAAGAAGGGCAGGAGGTGTGTGTTTAGCGTGTGCGTAAGGATATGAACGCTTTATATTATTATTAGTGTTCTATCGTCTCCTGTGTATACATATGTACATGCCAATCCATGCTCTGTGTGTGTGTGTGTGTGTGTGTGTGTGTGCTGCCAAAGCATAAAAAGTGAGTAATCAGCAACACTCACACACACACACATAAGGAGATGTGTTTTCGATCTGGAGATCTAACTCAGGAAATGAGTTCACTTGATTATACATTCCGCCTTTATAGCCCAAAAATTAAATTCAAGCATTTCCTGATCATGACTGATGATGATTCATTGATTCACTAATTACCATTATCTTGGCATGGTGCATTGGAAATTAACCAAAACCACACTGATAAAACCCCACACTGCAAACACTGTACTACATCTAAACTTATCACAACATCTCCTGTGTAATCTAGTTCCAGAGACAGTTCTGTGAGGCAGAAAGATCAAAAAAGACTTTTGTACCTGGTGACATAAAAGTTTACTTTTAGTTATCGACATTTTGTTATCAAAGATGAAAAACAAGAGGAGAATAGCAAGGCATGATCACCTCTAGATTTTCAAGTTGCTATTTGAGGTGTTCTACTTAAAGCACACATTTGTATGCTAAGGTGTTTTTTGTCAAAACACTGCAACATCCTTTGAAAATTGTGACACCAATTAGACCCATTTTTCACAGGTTTTGTTTTACTCTTTTACTTTGATTGAATTCTCCAAACTGTGAAAATCTCTTGATGAAAGGAGTGAAACTGAGCTACTACCATCTATCTTAAAGCTACATTAATTGATTCTGGCCAGTAGGGGCAGTAGAACTTCAAAACAAACTGACAAAACAATGCCCCGGCATACTATAAACCCCCTACAGGGTTCTTATGGCTACCACAGGCTCATCTTTTTCTGTTACTACAGAAACTTTTTTTTTTTTATTATTATTTACAGAAAAAAAAAATGCAGTTAAACACAGTTAAAAGTAATTTCCACTTGGATTTTATGTCCTCTGGCACGAATGTTGTGTTTCCTGCTGCAAGATGACACTGCTCGCCGCAATGTTCAATGTTGACAACTTAAAATGCTGCTGGCAATTGAAACTGAAGAGCAGACTGGGGATTAATGCAAATGAGCTGCCAATTACTCATAAGAATCCCACTATAATCCTATTTTCACATTGATTTTTGTATTATCATTTTTAAATCAGATCTTCACCATATTTTTAATGATGAAAACAACACTGATAATATTACACCTCTAAACAGAAATGGTACCCCCACACAGGTGTTTCCATTTTGGCTAATTAGACCCCATCTCACCACCTTCCCTTTGCTGTTAGTGTTGTTAAACCTGTTAAAGTATATTAAGACTGTTAAGAGAATTTTAGAGTCGGAACGATGAACAGACATGGATTTGCTCAAATATTGTTGCTCTACTGAGTTTTTATAATGGTTTAACACTATGTGTCTGGAGTAAGTAAGAGAAAGGATTGGACTTCCTGGTAAGTCAAACAAACACATACAAGGTTGGTGCATACATTGCTAGCTAGCTAACAGCTACAGCTAACGTGTATATGGTTCATGCACTTGCTGTTTGTGGCAAATACAGACTGCATAAACAAGGTTGTGCAAATACAGTTTTGAGTTCAACCTGAATGCACCTTCAGCTTTGTGAAAGGAAATGGCTAAGCAGCCAGAATCAGGGCCAGTGTTACATTTATATTAGGTTAATTTAAATACCTTTTTTTTTAACCTGCAACCAGGACCAAATGTAAAGCTCGTTAGCTACAGAAGGATTATCCTGATGCGCTACCTCAGTCAACAAACTTGTGGTTTTGTTGAATTATTTACAGGATTTTGAACAAGGGGTTTTGCACCTGGAAAATATTCAAAAAAATGCAACAGTTGAAAAGACAATAAAAAATGCATCAGGCCAACACAGAACAACTGAACGTACAGCAGCCTTGCGCCGCCTCACCACAACCCGCGCCCGTGTAGACATCAAAGGATTTCTCATCACAGCGGGGAAAGTTCTGAAGCTGGTTAAAATTATACAGCCGAACGCAGTTGTTGTATCATCATATCATCATTCTCATGAAACATACACAGAGAAATACTGGCTGGCAAGCGGGCCTCACACTGCTTTCATGGATCCTTCTGACAGATAATGTATTGGTGCAGCGCTCCAACTCAACATCCTGTAATATTAAACATTCTCATAATGGAGGGTTCATAGCTGTATACATGTTGTACATCTGCATGACAAATATTATTGTTAGCTATAGTGAATTATACACAATATACAAACACTATTATGCACATACAGTACGTGTATTTACACATTCACCTCATTCACCTCATTTAAGTATACATTGATATACTGTATACTTAAAACATGCATTTAATGAATTTCTGTAAGCATGTGTGCATACATCATATTTACTATTACATGAGCACAGATGAACACCCACGCACAAATACAATATTTACAATATGCTGTGCAAATGAAACTATAGGTGCACAGATATAAATAGAAATGAATGTTGGTCATTGTCACTCTACCACCTGGTGCTCATGCTTGATAATAAACAACATATATTCACATTCATTAAACATACCAGCACACTAATATGAACACAAACATACTGTGAAATTACACCCACAAAACAGACGTGCATAAGCCCCAGGATGCATGCATATGAACATACTGTACATATGCATGCATAAAAAATAAACACGCGCACACAAAGTGTGACTAAAAATACCTGCCTTTTTCTCTGACACACACACCTGTATATGCAAAGAAATCGCTCCTCCCTTGAGACTCACACATAAATACTTACACAGGTAGCAGAGTTGCCTGGGGTTTTCTGTGCACCTTTCGTCTTAACCTTGATGTTCTCTCCAATTCCTACACATCTGCTTAACACGTGTAGCCCTGAGCATTCACTTCCGCCTGACAAGAGAAAGAGGAGAGATGAGAAGAGAGGGAGAGAAGGATTGAGGGATCAGGTGTCTCCTGAGACTCTGATTGGCATTCAGAAGCACAGCTTCCAATCCTTGTGCCCGCCCGACATCCCTTAGAGGTCCACCAGGCCTTCGCAAGGTGTTGAGAAACGGACCAGAAGACCTTAGATGTTCCTGACAGATTTCCTTGTTTTTTCTCTGACAGGAGTTGAATGGTTTTCAGTGAGTAGCGTTATGAAGTTCTTCTTCTTTGGTTTGTTGGGGATATGTTTGGTTTTGTGTTGCATAGTTCACTTGAGTTAAGTTCAGTTTGGTAACAGATGGGGGCTAAATAGTGAAGTTAATTTGTTTAGCTCTTATCCTCTCAGTTACTTACACTTTGAGATATCACCAGCTTATGACCCTCAGTGTATTGTAGGTTTTAATATTTGCTTCCTTTATTTATGTATTGTTTTGGTGTACACATTCACTCACTCCTTCTCCCGCACTTCCTCAACCTGCTTCGACATTTCCAAGAATTGCAGAATCCCCCTGATAAGTAGCTTCTCCTGCTGTATATGTGTAGGTGGAGAGAGCAGTAGAGCCAGTTGACATTTAAAGAAGGTAATTTAACAAACACTTATTGGTGTTCTGAAGAATCCTCAAAGACTCATACTTCTGTCTGTTGCATGAGTATTTTTAACTTCCCCAAGTTGTGACTGTATTTCCATATCCAGGCACATGTAGCCAGAAAATATATATGTCCTTGCTCTTTTTGTAAAAGACAGGCAAGGTATTGACACATTATTTTGTATGAAAATATAAAATATTGGAAAGAAACATCAATATATACCAATATAAGTGATAACTCTCTAGTTTTGGTTCATGTTGTACAAATTGAGCAAGGATATATGTCATTTCTGGCCAGCCTCTTTGTTTTGATTAGGGAAAAGAGACTAAATATTTTTTTATCCAGAAGGTTAAAAGAGTTTTTGAGGATTCTTGAAATACCTCCAGGATGACGGCAAGTGTTGTTAAACGACCTTCTGAGTTTTTCAAAAAATGCTCAGTATTTATTTTCTGGCCAATCGGCTGCTTAGCTCTGTGATAGACGACCAGCTTTAACTTCAGTCTCCATGTCACGTACTAAAACCTTAGTGTCTTGAATATTAGCTGTTAAACGGTGCTCAGAGAGATATTTATTTCATCCCTGGAAGACATCACAGACCTTAAGAAGCAAACAAGAAGGGCAAACATTTCTTTTTTTTTTTCTGGTCACCGACAGAGAAGAAATATCTTTGGTTACAGGAAGAACAAACCCTGAGTATTTCTGCCACTGTATATGTGTGTGCGCTTGTATGTGTGTGTGTGTGTGTGTGTGGAGGGGGTGTTATTGCTGAGGGCAGAAAATCAAAGGGAAGAGAAAACAATACAGGCTATTCTCTCCATTTGCTCCCTTGGTGGTGGCTTCTCTGCAGAGATGTGCCGCCTTCTCTTAATACTTTCTCCCTCATTTGTTTTTTTTTTCTCTGTATTTTCTTCAGTTTTTCTCTGTGTTGTATGTACCATGTTTCCACAGTTTTCTCCTCTCTCTCTTTCTCTGTATCTCTCTCGCACTCAGTCCCTCTGGAGACAACGACTGAAGCTATCTCCGCTTACTCAGGAGTTTGCAGCATGTAAGAGAATGCTGCTTGTGCCTGTAACTTAAAACGGTGCCTAAAGTGAAAGAAATTAATAGTGACATGCCCCCAATGCACACACAGACGGGCTTAACACTCACACACATCTTCTACAACTTATTTGGAGCATGCACATTCAAGTCATGCCCCCCTTGTAACAACCTGGGATCCTGGGATAGATGTTCCCACTCTCAAACCACTTCACCCCAACTCCCAGCTCAGGTAAACAGTGCTTGTCATCTTGTAAAATATCCTCAATTCCTCTCTGTTTCCTGTCTGACTTTGACTGAGTCCTCACTCCATCATTCTTCCACTCCATCAGTGTGATGTGACTTTTAAAAGAAAAAGCAGAAGTGGAGGAGAGGGGTTGGGTTGGGGGGTGGGGGGGTGTTCCTCATGGACAGACTGGTTCCTGTCCAACCATTTGTGGCTTCCATTAGCCACGGCCCATGCAGCCTCTCTGGTTTCACACTACATTTCCCTTCATTCACTTTAACACTCCATTGCATCTCAAAAAGAAAGGGGTGGGGTGTAATTGCATTTTGAGTGATGTTTGTGTCATTACCTTGCTTCAAAGTCAGCGACAACAACAACAATTTAGCAACACGCGCTCAGCCTGCCTTAAAAGTCGCAGCTGGCAATTTGGAGCAGAAAAATAAAGACTGTGGGTTTCAGGAGTCACTTTCAATGCCGCTTAATACTGATCACACATCCTCTCGAGAGTAAATTAAAGTTGAATTGAAGTTTGAATTCTCCTCACTTTCTGTGTAAAGAAATATAAGAGCACATTTTTTCAATTTTTCACAAGACTATAAAACTGTTTTTGGACATATTTATGGAAACAGCATCCAAGATTCAAACCTCTGGGTGGGCATTTCTAGAAGACGTGGTCAACTTCTGTGGAGCACGTTTGTATACCCCCCCACCCTCACCCCCCACCCCACCGGGTTAATTGCCTGTTAAACTGTTGAAGTATTTTAGTTCCCGCCCTCTCAGATATTGCACCAAACAAATTACAGTACCAACATTGTCAGCGAGAACCAAAAATTCACGCCACCTCGAGAACATCAATGTAAGGGGCTCTTTCACTGCAAAATGATGATGATTTCTTAGCAAAAATGAATTTTAATTTCAGTTTGACTTTAAAGTTTACGTGACAATGTTGTAGTGGGTGTTTCACAGCAAATGAGAAAAGATTAAATAATAACTCAGGGCTTAATTTGAAGATGGCATGGCAGCTGTCTAGTCAGCAACATTTTAAATTTATGTTTCTGGATCTGTGATCTTCAGATTAGTCCACAGAGTTCACAGAGCTGTTAAGTGCATCAAGACTCTTCTGAAAAGGGAAGAAGTATTGGTCATTTGTTACAGTTGCTTTGTGCGCTCCGGCTACATGATATATTGATTATACTTGAATATTGCATGTGACAGCCGAATGCTTTTAATCTATTCTCCTTGAATGCTGCAGTTGTTTTGTCCCTTGAAATTGTTATTATTTGGCTTGCTGTTACAATGGTGATCCATGCTTATTCTGCTGCTCCTATTATAGATGCCTCTGATGTTAAAATGGGATTTCTTTTTGGCATGATGGGATGCACAACATTTTAATGGCTACATCAAAACTAGATTTCATTCATAAGCCACGTAAACACAGCTGTTGTTTGTTTATGTTTACAAAGGCTTGCAAGTGCAAATTGTTCCTCAGTTTCAGATTAAAAAGATAATAAAATTATGTGCTCAATTTCTACTCCAAAAAGCTGCAGAGCGCTGACCAGAAATAGACTGCTGTCTATCAGATTAATGAGGGAGTCATTTGCCAAGACGAGAGCCAATGCTCAGCTGGACTGACTCAGCAAATAAACATATTCCAACCCAAAACACAGCTTTGGTTCAACCTGTCAAAAAGTCAACAATCATCTTATGCTTTGTATGTCCTCCGTTGCCAAGACTGGCTTCCTGCAGCGCCACGGAGACCTGGCACTCGTCCTCGTTGCAGTCCATGTCCGTGTGCTCATACTGTGCTCATACGCGCGTCGGTCTGCAACATGCATATGTGAGCACATGTCTGCATGCTTTTACTGTTTGAGCGTGGTTTTGCTGTGCTGTGCTATGCTAATCTGCTCAGACAACAGGACCAGCCGTGACCAGAGGCTACGGGCTAAGGACAGAAGGACCTTGACAGCGCGGAATCTGTGAGAGTGTAAGGATGCCTCCACCCGCACTGACTGGTCGGCCTCTCTCACTGCATGACTGTCAAGACAATTATGATTGCGCCCGTGGCGTAGAATTAGATAAAGAAGGCTTGGGGGAGACAACTGCCTGAAATGTAGACAACCATCTAATGTGCAGGCTCAGAAACAAGTTGGGCATTTTAGCAGCGACAGGAGGTGAGTCAAATTTTTTACATTAAAATAAAAAGACTGTGATAAAATAAAAGACGTAATTGAGTGACAGGACGGAGAACAAGATAGCAGCATGAGAGTAGCACAGAGATAGTAGAGGGGGAGATAAAAAGGAGAGAGAGAGAGAGCTATGGGCAGCCAGCCAGTGGTGGCTCTGGAGGGAGGCCTGGGATTGCTGGCGGTTGAACAGCACGTCAAGCAGCTGGTCGGTCCGCGCCATTTGCTATATTGGCCTTAAAGAACTGCTGAGATGAAAGCCTCCCACAACCCCAACCCTTATACACAACACAGACACACACACACACACACACACACCTCCATATGCCATCCTCTGAACACATGCACCTGCACTCCTGTGGCTAAAAGGCAACTACAATTATCGCGTAATAGATCTTTGCCCTGTTGCTGGAACCGAGCCACCCGGTTATCAGATGAACTGAACTTCTTCTCCTTCAGGTGTATGTAACCCAGAGAAGAAGCGGTGAGCGAGGGAGATAAAAACACATACATTTGTGGGGTCAGTCCAATATAAGCAGTCCACACTGAGCAGAAATCACATGCATCAACTATAATAGCTCCCATTCATCACAGTGCTCACTGAGGAAGACCAACCTTATGCACACAGCGCTCCCTGCCAAAGACATATTGCTCGTTGTCAGCATGAGGGGCACTTCATAGATTAGATTCATCACTGACCTCATCAAGTGCACAAAGAAAACAAATTGGCTGAAAATGTACAATGTTTGTCATTAGTTGACATGTGGCCTATTTTCCACCCCCTCTTGTCATTCTCTAATTTGAAGCATCGACGCCGCAGGCCGCCACACAGCGCAGAGAAATGTAACAGTGTTGCTCCGCCGAGAGCACACGCTGACTTGTATCTAGACAAACAAATCGATAAGCAGTCCACTCTGTTCCATTATCAGGCGGAAAAGTTAACCACCAGCACCAACAGCGGGAGCACAACAGCAGCAGAGAGTCGTGAGGGGGAGGAGGAGGAGGAACAAAACAATATGAATTCCAAATTCATTTGAGAGCAAACACTTACACTGGCATCTTATTGCTTGAGGACAAGTTGGGTGTGGAAACTATTAGTGTTTTAATGCTGAATTCAGCAGGGCTTTCTCTGCAGTGCCACCACTACCTCTGCCAAAAATATTAGATATGGCATTAAAGTTTGACCTTCCTTCCGTCTGAAGTTTGGAGCGAACTTCAACTTTAAACTTTGAAAATTGATGTGATATTTCTCTCCTGTGCTCAAAAGCATGTCGTCTCCAAGGTTGTACTTACTGTAAATATCAAGAGGCAAGATTTGTCTTTCTGGCCATCTGTTGTATCTTTTATTTTCTGCATTTGATTCCATATAATCACCCATAAATACAACAGTTATCCTGGAACGACTCCATAACAACAGATTTAGGTAGATCGTTTCCCTACAGAAAGTTACAAGAAGTATTTACTGTGGCATCAAGAAAAAAACTGCCCATAATATTTAAATTAGAAAACTTCACAATTTGAATAAAGCTGTGTTCTATGATCTAAGTGAGGTAAAGGCTGCCATTTGCGATGTCGCAGCCTCTGCAGCAGAGGTCATTGCTAATCAGCCAAACCAGCGGGGGCATATAATCTCTCTCACCTACGCAGCTGAAAGTTGGGCTGTCTGAGGGCTTCTGTAGCTGACATATATATTTCCCAGGCTCTCTCTCCCTCATTACCTGCCTCCTTTCCCTCTCTCTCTCTTTGTCTCTTTTTATAAACACAGTCTCCTGCTTCTCTCAAATCATAGCTGGTGTTACTATTTTTACCAATCTAACAAGGTTGCTTGGTCACAGAGGACTGTGGGGAGCGGCAAAGGAAAGAAATGTTCACTGAGATCGAAGATGCAGACATGCTACTTCTGTTATGCCTGCCCTCAGAGTAAAGGGGCCCCGGGGCTGAAAGTGGAGCCCCCTGAGATGGAGAGAGATGGGTGGGTGCAAGAGCTGCTGCTGCAGTCCAGACGATGGTTAGACAAACTCTTAACCTTGAAGACAGATGAAAAGAATCAGCCTGGAGCTGAGTGAATATGAAGAAAATCAGGGTTTAAATCAGGGTTGTGTGGTGTCGTTTGGGGAAGAAAAGCTGAGCCTTTGAAAAGTCAAAAGGAAGAAAGACTTTGATGTTCTGAATAAAGTGGAACTACTGAGTAATTTTTTGAACTGGTCCTACCCTCTCACCTACCCATGTTAACTTTACCCAGAAGCATCAGTTGATCTAATGATTGTTTTGGATCTGTGTCATCCTTCTATGAATTTGTATTACCTTTTACCTTTGAATAGAGCCAGGCTAGCTGTTTCCACCTGTTTCCAGTCTTTATGCTAAGCTAACCGCTCCTGCCTTCAGCTTCATATTTAACGGACAGATATGAGAGTGGTATCGATCTTCTTATCTTACTCTCAGCAAGAAAGCGAATGTGTATTTCCCAAAATGTCAAACTATTCTGTAATGCAGTGTACATACAGAAGCTAGACGAAATTAGGAAAACATACAACAATATTTTGTCATTAAGTACAATAGACCTGCAACAAAATTGTAAGGCTTGCAGTTTTTACAGTTTGTTTTTTTGTCATGGCTGTCTGATCTGCAATGTGTATGTGCCCTTTCGCTCCCAAATTCCCATTATGTCCAGTGCAATCTCTACTGCTGTGCTGGAATAAAACAGAATTTACATTAGGTTGTGGTAATTTGATTAAACACAACTTTATTTATGAATATGCACCATGAAAATAATATATTAACTGAAATAATAAAACTGTTAAAACTAGATTTTGATACAAAGGATGAAAAAAAGAATGAGCATATTTCCCTATATACTGTATGTACTTGTATCACTACCATAGTATGTTGTCTATGTAAAAGATTACTTTCACAGACATGAGACTGTGATAGAAAAATACCAAAACCATATCTGAGTTCCACATCTTATGTGGTGATGATTTCCTTTTTTATAGAAGTACTGCGCACAGCCGGGCTCTGAAGGAGCCAGGTCGTATGAAATACAATATCTTCCTATTTACATAGAGGTCACACACAGTCCATTTGATATAATCCACTGGCTTCCATGTCATAGGAATAACTCACGCTCAGAGGAGAGGAGCAGACGTCAAGACACAAAAGTCATTTTCTATCTGTCAGACATGGGGGCCCATTCAAACCTATTTAACTGTGCTTTACATTATCTCTAGTCAGCAAAATAACAGGAGGGGCTGGATCTGGGAAGGATAAATTATTCAGTGCTTTAATGAAGGTGCACAGGGGTAAATTTGCTCTGTAAAATGGTGCGTCCCTGGGAGAGGAAGTGACTCGGGACAAACAGAATAAGGTCATAGAATATCAATATTAATAGATGTAAAGCTACAGAGAGCTGTACTATTCCCTAAAGGTTAATGCTACTGACAGGTTACATGACACGACATCCATACAGTCTGGCTCGGAGAGAGGAAGGTTGGATTTAAAGGTGCCCTCTTTCTGTGGCGTTACTCCATTATGGTGACAACCAGGGCCCACGGGCAATTACATCCCAAACAGACATTATGAGTGCTGACAGACAAAAGCTGCTAGATGTTCAAATGTCATTTAGATCATATACCATATATCTCAGATTTCCATAGGTTTTCCAAAATCTTTATTACCATGCTAGTGGCATGTCTCCAGGGATGGCAATGTCGGTCAGTCCACCACTTTGGTCCAGACTGAAATATCTCAATAACTATTTAATGGATTGCCATGACATTTTGTACAGACATTCATGGTGCCCAGTGGATGTATCCCACTGACTATGGTGATCCGCTGGCTTTTCCTGCAGCACCACCAGCTGATCAAAGCCCTCGCTCATCCTGTGAAATCTCATCTACTTGATGGATTGGCACAGAATTTTGTACAGACATTCATGGTTCTCAGATGATGAATACTAATGACTTTGGTGATCCCCTGACTTTTCCTGTAGTGCAACCATGAGGTTGATATTTGTGGTTTTGAGTGAAATGTCTCAACAACTATTGGATGGATTGCAGAAAAATTATGGAATGATGGAATGGTAATCACTTTCCTTTTGTGGAAAAATCCTCTGACTTTTCATCATGTCAAAATTTAAATTTGTCCAATACTTTGGTTTATGACCTAATACCTGCAGAACAATGACATTCTCATCAGTCTCAGCTGCACTTATAGTGCTAATAAGCACTAATGGTAAACTTTATACCTGCTAAACATCAGCGTGTTAGCATTGTCATTGTGAGCATGTTAGCATGCTGATGTGAGAATTTAGCTCAAAGCACCATTGTGCCTAAGCACAGCCTCACAGAGCAGCAAGTGTGACCATCTCCTCCACTCTCTCAAACAGACCAATACGACAGCAGTGTAACAGAAAATTATGTTTGATTTGTTCACATCAAGGAGAAAGACTAAATCACATATCAGAATAAAAGACAACTGTGGATTGCGTCAATCACTCTGAAAAGTCGGTAATCCAGGTCTGTTATGCACTATTAGAAAAAATGACACTCACTCTGTACTGACTGCTAGTATTAAGGACAAACGTAAGCTTTGATTTCACCAGCATTGTTTACTAAACCCATCTATACAGTGGGTATAGATATATTGTTTTAGAATTAAACTGTTCATTTCCTATCAAGTGAGCATTTCCAAAGGCTAATACCAGTGTAATTTGACTTGCTTCCTATCACCCTTAACACATGACAAGACTAAACTCACTGATGTATTTGCTGTCGAGGCTTATTACATTTTTTGAAATGAGCACAGATTACATATGATTATGTTCCTCCACCACAAATCTAATTATGTGAATAGGATATGAACTAGAGACGCCCTTTTCTCTTGAAGGCCATGGTACTAATTATTTCCTCTCTCAAAAGCTGCTACTGTATGTTCTACACTCGAAAGTCATAGGCATGATGCTGCCTTGAGTAATTTGTCATTGTCAACACACGTAGTACTTTACCGTTTTATAAAGCCGTTATAATTTCAGTGGAAGTCATTTCAAAATTAGCTTCTTTCTGCAGGGACTGGATTTGGTCAGGTTTCTTGTGCACTTCTTTCTCTCTCTCTCTCTCTCTCTCTCTCGCTCTGCATGAAGTTTTGTTTTGCCTCTTCACTGCCACTGGAAGCTCCCTAACAGTGTGAAATAAAGTCAAAAGGTAAAACACTGAAAAGATGAAAATGCCCATCCCACGGCCTCTTAGATGGACATAAACAAAGGAAATAGAAATAGTCTGCACGCTGTCAAATCAAGTCAAATCAATTTTATTTATATAGCCCAATATCACAAAGCACAATTTGCCTATACGGCTCCCAATGTGTATTATTTCTGCACAGCACATACAAGTGATACTCTTTAGAAGGCAATTAAACATGTGTGATTATGCTTTAAAGTCACCTGTAACTTAGTTGTGTGTCCCCACTTTCCAGAAATACTATACCCCTGAAAGGTGAAAGAGCCCTCAAAATAGCAATACACATGTGATTTATTATTTTTGTTGGTACATTTTTTAAACACAAAAGTCTGTTATTTCAATTAGGTAAGATGAACCTGCAGCAGAGCTTCTGAATATAGCAAATCCACTGGTGGATTGATAGCATCAATAGGAAGATAGTCAAATTAGACTGTGCAGTTCTTTAACTATGAATAGCATGTCAAATATAAATCTTGTTAGTAAGTCAACAAGAAATTTCACTCTAATTCAAAAAGAAAAAAAATGTCTGAACGTTAGCTATCGTACACAACACCTGCTGCTTTTGTTGCTTAGCAACAACAACATGTAATGGATCTGGAACAATGAAGTGCTGACCTTCTACTAACTTGACAGTGGTCTTTGAAGGGGACATTGGGACCCAGAATGGTTGCTATGGTATTCAGATTACTTCTGCAAAGGCGCATAAAACCCCTTCAATATGTAAATCAGCCCCATTCCAAACACAAACAACATCAAATCACCACTCTGATGTGCAAATATGTTTCTCCATCTTTTGATGGTCTTCCACTTTACAAAACATATGGTGTTAAAACACTGTCTTGTAGAAATGTTCTTTCAGCTGACTTCATTCTGCCTTATCTGTTTGCCCTTTTGAAGCTGTAGCTTCACATTGTACTGGATGGTCTGTTTTCCCTGGTGGTGATTTCAGCTTTGTACCTGATAAGAAGTGCTGTGTTCCTCCAGGATAAGCTGTCTGATGTGAGAAAAGCTTAGTATCCTGGAATACATCCATTTCCTCAGGAAACACGCTCACATTCATGCACATGTGCACACGTGCCAGTGAAAATGACATATAGCCTCTCGCCATATGGGATATGGTAACTGACTTCACATCACCAGGCTCAGCTACCAAATGAGCCAATCAAAACAGCAAGCTGTCACCAGCATGCTAACAGCTCTGTCACATCAAGGATGTGTCACCTACTGGGGAAATATTTTGATTCAACAGTCTGACCTTTTAATAACTTTGCAGTGACCTTTGTGACCCCTGACTGTGGTGTCTCATCGCTCCACACAGATCTGATGTTTTCATCTGCTGCTTCAGTGGATGTTTAAGTCACATGCTTCGTGTACGTCATGATTTATTCGCTAAGTCTGTTTCCATTGCACTTTTTTGCATTTTGCTTTTATAACATATACCAACTTTTCCACCTCAGCCAAGTGTAAAAACTTTTTTGTGATTTTCAAGATTTTTTTGAATTTTCGCCGTTTTCCATTCAGATTTTTTTAATACGCAAATTGAAAATATGCATAAAAACATGTGGATGGGAACCCACCTATTGTAAACTTCATGCCATACTAGAATGGAGAGCTTGACAGGCGTAGTAACGGTAACTAAGGAGGGTGGGGCTTAGTAAATGGTCAGTTAGTGGACCAGCAGACCCTAAGTAAAATTAGTAGGTATCACTGTTCTGTGTCCTTGAGCACCTTGCTCAGGGACACAGAACAGTGATACCTACTAATCAACTAATCAACCTACTAATACATATTATAATATATATAATAATAATAATATTTTTCAATTTGCACATAAAAAATCTGAGTGGAAAACGGCAAAAAATCGCAATTATCTCAAAAAATCGCATAAAAGTTTTTATGCTTGGCTGAGGTGGAAAAGTTGGTTCCTCAACTCTTCAGGACTGTGAAATATTCAATCTTTGGCACAGGCAGTACAGATTAATTGTGCCCCGGGCTGTCTTATATTATAACAGCTTAAACATTGCATGAAGTTTCTAGCAGCTCTTTACATAAAAAAGTCAACAAATCTTTCTCCCTTCCTGTGCGTACAGTAGCATCAGCCATATACAAACCACGTCTGCTGCTTTAGTCTCTTGTTGTATCACAGTTGGAGAAAAAAGGCTCCTCTGGTCCCCTGGGGACATCGCTGTCAAGGACACCTGTCTGCTGCTGTGTTTCGCTGTGTTCTACTGCACTCCAGTCAGCACGCTGCCTGATTACATAAAACACTGAATGTATGAGAGTGTCCTACAGCAGGATGCCTAAGGCTTCAACAGTCATGTTGTGCAGCGCCCACCCGAGTTCCTCTCCCTCCTGTCCCAGACTCACTCCACCAGCTGGCTGCTCATCTGTCTTTGTATCTCTGAAGACTTGGTCAGGGTGTTTGTGAGGACGCATTGCAGCATGCTTGAGTCTCCCAGCGAGTTACTCTGGTCAGTCTATGTGTGTGCGTCTGTCTCTCTGAGTGATAAAGAGGTCAGCTCTAATCAAAATCAGCATTTGTTGCCGCAGGGAATGGTAACCATTGTCGTGGCGACAGTCGGCCCGCTCGGTCCCCTAAGCAACAGAGCTACAGCTAATGAGAGGGGAAGACATGGCTCTGCTGCCAGAGGAGCATGAGCTGCTCTCCGTCTCATTTTATTTTCCTTTTCTCTGTCTTTAATCTCTGTACATTGAGCTCATAAATGGTTTTGTTTTTCTGCTCTCTGTCTTCCTCTGACTCTACTGTCATCTATCTCTCTTTCGCTCTTCGCTAATTTAGTAGACCTATGGGCGTACTTGCCACGCTTTGATTATGTTTTCTATTCTCTCTCCCATTTTCTGACTTCACCCCTACTTTCCAATTACATCTGGTTTTGTCTTTTAACCGTTCTTCATCCTGCTCTCATTAATGGCAGCGCATGCATCTCCTCCCTCATTCCTCTCTTCCTCTTCCTCATCTCTGTCATAATTAACAACTTTACATTTCCTTTCCGGCTCTCTCTCCCTCCTCCTGTCCCTCGCTCTCCTTGATGAAGTAAGAATTAACATTTAAAAGGTGCTCAAATATCTTTGGAGTGTCTGTGAGCATATAAAGACATTTTGAAATTCAAAGCAACATTTATCTGTCTGTCTGTGGTCTGCAGCCTTATCTCTGTAGCGTTGGCTCTGTTTGCCTGCAGAAATACCACCAAGTTAATCATTTGTGCTGCAATTCAAATGCTAAAATACTTTAAGAAGGATGTATGATGAGAATACAGATTAAACACTGGATGGCACATGGATGACGGAATACTTCATCTATCAACTCTTCTTTGTGACAAGTGCTGCAATCCAACAGCATTATATTCCTGCTGACCCTAGCTGTATTATGGCCTGCAAAACGGGTGACATGAACAAATTGCTCCCCCTCATTTTGCTAAAGTTTGGATAGACATGCTCGATTGCTTCTTGTTCCAACTCTTTGATAAGAGGGAAGTGTACAGGGATAAGCTTAACAAGCAGTTAAGCTGAAAATGAACAGTTATTGTAAAACGCCCCAGATGTAATTCTGAAAATAGCAGGAATGTCTAATTGCCATGTCGATTGAAGAACCGCAAGGTCAGCGGCTAGCAGTCGGAGAGAAATATCTGCCTTTGTCTCCTACAGAGCTGTTGTTTTGGGATTTGCATTATATGCTTTGTCTGCTTGTCAGTCAAGGCATTCCTGAAGATGAAAACCACACTGTGGTGCTCAAAATGATAACGTCTTTTTCTGTGTTTCAGCAGCCTCTACAGTATATAATTCACTTCTCAATCCAAGGCTTGATATATGCAAAACCTTGTCTGGTGTCAACATTCGCATCCAGCAATTTTCTTGTTTTCCTCCCCCAATTATCTTATTTTGCCCGTCATTCAACATATAACCAGCTATCAATGTGTCAGATCGCCAGATCTACAGTCTGTGTCAGGTCTACAATCTTATTTATTCACCTCAATGG
This sequence comes from Macquaria ambigua, assembly GCA_008360985.2. Classification (NCBI taxonomy): domain Eukaryota; kingdom Metazoa; phylum Chordata; class Actinopteri; order Centrarchiformes; family Percichthyidae; genus Macquaria; species Macquaria ambigua. The sequence continues at coordinate 263,696 of VMKM01000143.1, forward strand.
CTTGTTGCTCAGAAACAAAGAAAAAAGACCAGAATGGCTTTGACCATGAATAGCTTTCATGAGAGTGTCAGTGTGTTTCTTCGGCATTATTTAATGAAGTGTTGTGTGTATTCTCTTTCTTTAGTGTTAAATAATACTGTATCTTGTGTCCCAAAGCTTTCTGAGCCTTGGTTTGCAATTAGCAGGGAGCTGAGTTAGCCAAGGTCTACCTTTAAACATGAAACAAAGAAACAAACGCAATAGAGAGTACATCAATTCAAAGTTTTTCTTCTGCAGTCAATTCAAACCTCTTTAAATGTGGCTTTTTTGTTGGCTAATAGTCATTTCTCCCATCTGCAGACTTTAGTAGCCTGAAGCTCAATCACTTATTCAACACCACAGAGTAAACATGATAAATGCTTGGAGTAGGCAGTCTCTTCTTTCATTTACCAGCACACAGAGTCTGATGTAACCATCCCTTGTGTGTCAGATCCTGGTAAATGAAAAACACAGCTTTCATTAAAAGCTTCAGTTCTTGTTAGAACATAAGGCACAGGAAACTGTAACCTTAACAACCGACAGGTGTCTGTTTTGAGTGATTAGGCGAACCAATGTTACATTTGGTGGAACTGTAACATTAGCAGGCTCAAAACCTTGAGATCGATGGGTCTTGTTTATCACAGCTGTCACTCTAGCTTCCTCATGGTGTAGTGTGTCTAGGGCTAGACTTTAAAGCTGGGCTAATATCTTTATATAAACAATGGCTCAATTGACTACATGTAATGTGAAAGGTGTCGCTCTTGGTGACGAACCCACAGAGAATTATCCCTGACTCTGCAGTTCTCCTCAGCTCTACGGAGCATTTTAGCATCTTTCAGCTCATTGTTTTCATTGTCTGACTATCTGTACGCTGCCTGCCCAGCGCCAAACAGCAGACGGACAAAGTTAGCGACTAGCTGGTGAACATAGTGGAGCATTTAGCAGCTAAAGAAATGTCAAAATGAATGCTAATGTTGCTCTGTATCTGCTAGTGTAGACCATAACAATACAGCCATAAGTAAGAGAGAGAGAGCAACGGCATTGGAAACATACAACAGGTATTAACATACTGCGGTTACTGGCAAATACAGCCTGTTCTAACTAATTAGTGGAGGGGGAATATTAAATAATTATCATAACTGCATGTTGCAAATTAATAGTCAGACGTTTCTTTCCAACTTAAAGCCCCTGAAAACCTGGTTTCAAATCTAAAGTATTTCTCACACTGGTCTTGAGCTCTTAAGTGCATCTTTATGCACCACCAGGTAAGTTGGCAAGCCAACACAAAGTACATTTAATTACAGCTACGTGTCTCCCACAATTCATCATGGTCTACTCTGTCACATCAGTCCAGTTGTTGGAGGTTAAGTTACACAGCTATGAGCTCATTTGTCAACTGGCGATATTCAACAAACGTAAAGAAGAAAATCATGGTGTGTTGAGTTGTGTGAATACAATCAGACCTCCACAGATGTTTATCTCTTACATTTAAAAATATATCTTTCTTTAACTGATTTAAGAGTTTTATTTATATGAATTGTACTCCAAATAGCAAGTCTAATAATCATTATCAACTGCAAATATCTCATCATCCAGTATAAACATTATTATCCTTCAGTATACTGACGAATGTGTAACATTGGATATAATGAGTGATGAGTGGGCTTTCAGAGGTGTGCACTAAACCATGATGGATGGTGTGATGCAGCCCTGACACATAACCTTTGGAGGCCTGTGATTGGCTGATTCAGTGCTTGAGGGAGAGCATTTTTGGTGAACATCACTTTAGTCCTTATTTTACAACACTGAGGAGCCATTGGAGTCAGATTTAGATGTAGCTGTACGTTTATTTTAGCACACGTACAAAGTGCCTGAGCCCTACATTTGCAAAGAATGTCTTGACTCATAAGTCAAAGTTTAAGATTATTCTTGGGAGTGTTTTCTTTTTTTATTTTATTTTATGACTGTCCTAAGCTTGGCAGCATCAACATCATCCTGCTGCTGTACAAGCCGAGCAAAACCAAAATTACCTTATTGGTGTAGGTGAAGTGTTGTGCTGTGTATCTGCCAGAGAAGCCTTCTATCTCTGTTACCCATGGTGTTTGCATTTCAGCGGACCTCAGGAAGCGTTTTTAACAAGCATCTCTGAATCACTTCTAAGAATTGAGCTGAAAGTTTGATTGGACTAAAAATATTCCCACCTCAGAGTACGACTTGAGAGTTATTTATGAAGCATCCTACACAAGCTCCTAGAAAGTGGTAGACAGTCTCCTTTCAGTGTGAATGAAATCTTCATTTTAAGATGTCTTGTAGTTTTTTAGTAATTACCATGTGCAGTCAAGACCAACAGACTGATCTACGTACAGTACGCGCATAATTTGATGCCGAACTTAAATGTGCTTTGGCTTTTCACATGGATTAATTTGCAAGGTGTCTCCCTCTATGCTACAGAAATGATTTTATGCGAGCTATTCTGTGATGAATCCAAGGAGACCACCAGTTTGAGTAGCATCTTTTTAATCATGTTAAGCGGTGAAATGATTGAACATGTGTTCCGTTGGAGCGCTAAGGTGCAATAAACCGCAGCTGGGAAGGAGCCAAATCATCGCTGTTGTATTTCCCTGTCGCCAGTTAAACTTAAATTGTAAGAATTTGTTTTCTGTGGAGTAGACGCAGCATTGTGACGCTATTACAAACCAGTAAAATACATTTCAATCCAATCACTATCGTTGAAGAAGCTTATTTTATATCAAAAGTTTTATATTATGTCTTTCCACACACCTGTATGAGTTAAATTACCTCTGCGCTTTGATCATGTCCAAATAAGGTCAGCTCACAGGGCATATTAACTTAAGCTGTACCACATGTTCAAACTAAAACATTTTTAAATGACATTTATAACTGTTTTCTTTAATGTGGAACTAATGTCTACTGTTCATTTAAATTATGAGTTTGAATTTCACTTTGTCTGTTCTTTTGTACTGTATATGTGTTTCCTGTCTCTCTCTTAAAAATGAGCTCTTGATCTCAATGACACCATCTGTTTAAATACCGAATGAACTAACTTACTATTGCCATGTGCATGCATAATTGCCACTTACTGGATTTTGACATGTCACAGTAGGAAAAGCACAGGGATAAATAACAAAATTAACAATGGCTGAATTCCATTTAGCTGCTTCAGTTTTGGGGTCCTGCTATTGTGCATGCTGGCTCACTGTCACACTGTCAGCTGACAGTGGATGGATGGAAGAGATGGGAAAGAGTCATCAAGATGGTTTTATGATTACAGAGCTGGTCGTGTGAGGATTAACAACCAAACACCATATCCATTACATTTGTGTTTAATTACACTGAACGGAGATATTTGGCTGATGTGAGGCGTCCATATTTGTTTTGTTTAAAGGCACCACTGTATTATTAAGTGCCAAGTCAGGTATATCAGAGCTTTCAGAAAAATCCCTGTCGTAATTACGGCTTGGACGTTGACGTGAACGCTATTTACAAGTTAGAAATTTGTAATTATGATAACTCCAATATGACATGAACCCGGCATTAGTAAGTTCCTACTATGACACGTCAAAATGTCTGCCGTGAAAAAGTCCTGTTGGAGGGGATATAATGACTTTCTTTTTAAAATTTGTATTACTGTGCCCAAAATCTAACAAAGTATGTGGCACTGTCTGAGGGGGAAACATGCGTAAAAAGAGGAGATGTGGAAATCAGTGATATCAGTGATATCAGTAGTGTAAGTGAGTGGATATGTGACAAATGTGATGTGTGGATCTTGGTGGGGAAAAAAATATTAAGTACACCAAATGCAAGAGAGAGTCTTTCCAAGGGGACAGCTTTTATAGGCTCGAAGCACTGGGTACTGGACATCACCTGCAGGAGAGCAAGAACAAATGACCAGGCACACCCAACTAAGGAGGGCGTCACAGGCGGAAAATCTCTGAATTCATACCAGCTTCAACCACCACACAGCTGTAACTTACATCCTGGGAGTCAGAGAAGAAAACATTTTCTTCTTGGATTCCAGCTGGGATCCAGCAAGTGGGCTGTAAAATGGAGATAATATTTCCAAAGGTAGAGAGGCCCTACACAAATTCCACTGGGATGTTTGAATTAGTTAAAAAGGTGCCCGAGGCAATATTTTATCAGGGGACCCAGAATTCCTGGCTACGCCCCTGTGTCTGTCAAGAACCCCTGGAGGCCCAACAACACAGCTGTTCTCTGCCTTATAATGACATTGAGCATTGCAAATTTCAACATTTGCAGGTATTTGGTGATTATCAGAATCTCCTCTTAGAAAGATGAACATTTAGAGTGTCATTTCTCACACAGAGAGAACAGACAGTGAGTCCTACAGTAGCCTGGAGCATCATGTCTGAACATCCTCTCACCGAGTTTCACCACACGGTGGCCCTGTGCCTCTCCTTCTCGATGCTCCTCTTCGCCTCCGCCACCGTAAAGCTCAGCCTCCCTCCTTCCCTCCCTCCTCCTCCACCAGCACCACCTCTTCCTCGTCCTCCCTCTACTTCCACTCCTTCCTCCCGTCGCGCTGCGCAGAGCCACAGACGGTCCTCCAGCTCCGAGCAGCCCGGTGCGAAGATGGTTGGCGGCTTGTGTGCTCGCAGGTTGGCCCGCCGGTCGCGGTCCGCCCTGATAGCAGCCCTCACGGTGTTGCTGGTGCAGACGCTGATTGTGTGGAACTTCAGCAGCCTCGACTCCGGCGAAGACAGGGAAAACGGAGGCTCCAACGTGCGGGAGAAGAGGGACCGGCTCGCAGGCAACAAAGCCGCTGGCAGCGACTATTTCCAGCACGGGGTTCAGCAGCAGCAGCGGCAGCATCTTCCTCCGCCCGGGAAGGGGACGTCTCGCCACATACAGCAGCCGGTAAGACAGAAGGGCTACCGATGTATTCATATCATATCCCCGCTAAAAAGACACTGTCTCGCCAGGGATGAAGCCCGGAGGGGTTGGCAGGCAGGTCAAAACATCTCCAGTTTGCGCTTTTTGGGAGACAAGCACACGGGCGGGCCTCAGAATGAATTTATGTTTGATTGTTGTCACTTGAACGGAGGCTGCCTCGCAGGGAAATGTTAGGATGTCTGAAGCAAGACAGATGCGAGCAAGCGAGCCTTTTTTACTCGAGCATCCTCAGCCGAATGCGTGCTGAGGACAGGAGCCACACTGCGCCGTTTGAATGAACGCACTCAGGTCCAGACTCCAGTTTAAAATGCCGAAGCTGAGTATGAAATCTGAACTCGGCGTGTAGTTCACTCCAGGGCAGAATGATAGCATGGCAGGGCAAATCCTTTTAGAAGATAGTAGCCGAGGAGGTGCCTGAATAGCAGAGTCGCTGACTGGGGTTGTAGCTGTCACGGTCTATTTGGTATTTTAAGTCAAATACAGTAGCTGCGTGGCTCAGCAGCACTGTCTGAGCAAGGCCAAATTGAAACATAACCTAATTTGCAGAGTTGTTTTTGATGAGTGTACAAAGTCATCTGTTGTTTGTGGAAACACAAACAGTTTTATTGGTAGTGGCAACATGAGACTCAAAGGTCAAGATAGATGTGATTGTGGAGCCAAAGCAAACATGCAGACCTATAATGAACATCTTGCACACAGATTGAATAAATGAAGTTAAAGATAGCCTGTGGAACTGTGTCCGTTCAGGAAGGAGCCAATGCCATGCTTTGCTCACTGAAAATGTAAGAAATTGGCTCCCAAAAAATCCAAATGTTTATTTGTAGACTCCACTGACTGCTCCCTGTGCCCTGGAGGCTACACACCGAGCAGCTTTTGTATTTGTACAGTGCTTCCGCGCCGCATGTGATTAATTTTCACAACCTGATGTCTGGAATTAAATTCTCGAGCTTCTTGCTCGCATGGTCTCTCAAGCAGTTAGGCTGCCCCAAAGAAATTGGATGCAGTTGTTCCTGGCAAACGTGCAGCGCTTTCCCTTCACAAAGCTGCCAGACATTCAAATAGTCTTCAGCCACCATGCAACCAGTAGATAACCAGCTTTGATGTAGCATGATATACTGTGGCCTCCGCGCTCAGTCAGTCACTCGGAGCCATGCACTGTATCATCTGTCTCCTCCACAGATTTTACAGTGACTCACTCACTTCATCTGGTAGGACTGTTTGTCCCACCTGCCGGCATCTCCACAGTACAAAGTCACGCTGAGGACGGGTTATATTTGAGTCTATTTTAGGAAGGTTGGAGAATCCACTAACGAAATATCACTGTAATAGTGATACAGGGACTCAAAGTGTGTCTGTTCAGTGAGTTTACATTATAATACTTTAGGGTATTGTTATTATTTGTTGTGTGGAATTACTGCAATATTCCTATAAGAAGTGCACATAAATTAGTAATGCAGTGGCATAACAGGAACCGTGGCTCAGTTGTGTCAGAACCTATTCACGCTGCGTCAACACAGATTTGTCCAAATGTGTTTCACTATTAAAACACACAGTGGATCTGCACCCATGTCCTTTTAAAGAAGGGCTTTCATCCCTCATCGCCTCGAGGCACTTCACACAGCCTGTATGCCAGTCAATCCACCAGCCAGTCAGCTCGCCTGCTGCCTGCCTGCCTGCCTGCCTGTCAGATTGTGGACTCGCTCCCTCCAGTTCTGTGGCCCCCGGACTTTTAACATTCAACTGGTCGCCCTCGGCCACATGCATTCCCCCTCAACTGGTGCGTTTTCATTCTTTCTCCCCTTGTGGGTGGTGTGTGTGTCTGTGTGTGTGGTTTGGGAAGACAGAGTTGTCCAGCCTAAGGGTGACGCATAAGTGTCAACTGATGCTATATGAGGCACCATGCCTGAGAGAGGGGAGAGCAGCACTTTGATCCAGAATAGAATGAGCCAGAAGCTACAGTATGACAGCAGAATTTCTATGTGATAACTTGTGTTGGATGGAAACATTATGCATAGCTTTGGATGTGTCATCCCAGAAGGCAGGAGCTACAGTAGTCATTAGTGGTTGTCTCCTGTTGTGTCTCTTTAGGGAAATGCTGCTAGAGAGCGTAGATGTTTCCTTCTTTAGTCCAACAGACACCACAGCTTGTTGTTCACATCTCCACTGCCTTATGTATCTGGATATAATTGCATGAATGATATTATGTTAGCTGTGAGTGTTAAGTCTTTTCACACAGTGAAATTTGCTACCTGTTGCAGATCCCACGTCAGAAATGTCTACACTTATTAATTAGTCTGTCTTGTTTTGCCTGACATCAGTTTATTACAGGAGATAGCATCACAATTATTATTAATAGGTGCTTATTAAGGCGGTCCTGGTGATGGATGTGAAAAACTGTTAATGTGCCAGAATTAAACCAACCTACCTTCAGCAGGAGACTGAGTAAAGCTTTGAAAAGCGTCCAGCTCCGAGCTTCACATCTGGTAGTCAGCGTTTTCTTTCCGTCTGCCGCGGTAGTCATATACTGTCATGATCCCCATGTGCCCAGCGGGTGTCCAGCTCACACATGTTGTAAAGAGTTTCCCCATTAGTCATGGTATAACACGTAACATTACCTCTGATGTACACTTTTTCCATTGCACTGAGTTTTCCTAATGGTTTCTTATGGCAAAGATGGCACTACAAAACCATCTGAAAATGCACATTTACCTCATTTTTTTCTACATGGCTCCACAGTATGGGGATAATACATACATGACAAGCTTAACCACAGCATATTATACGTTATATTTTATTATAAAGATGTTCACCACAGTTATTTTCCCACAGTGGCTCACTTGGCTTTGCTGCAGACCTAATTTATACAAAGAAACGAGCGCCAGCAGATCATTTTTTTCTTGAATAGTTTGTGACATGTTGCTGAATTTAGAGAAGAAAAAGTGGAAGCAAGTCTCCAACTCCGGTCTCATCAGCTCTGTGCGGGTTCTCGTATATGACTGTAAATAGCCTGATATTAATGTTCTTATGTAACTTTAAATAACACTTCTTATTCTCATATAGTGGTGGCTACTTATACTAACTGCAATCAAAGTCTCTGAAGCTGTTTTTCAAGATTTAATGAGAATAAATGAGCTCTTAGATGTCTGGCAAAGGCTGTCAGAATTAACATTAAAGGGATTGAAAATGAAATAACTTAACACTCCAGTCTTGCTGGGATTATCGCTTAAATTGTAATCATGTACAGTACAAGTAACAATGCACTGTACATATGTTTTGCATTTAGGAGCTTTGCTGAAATCTATTGTTGCTACCAGTCTATTCTCCAACCGCCACCACAACCACAATGTGATTCATCCCACTGCGTCCATGATCACAGTGCTGACTCACACAGACACACACATACTGTACACACCAGCACTCACACAAACACCCAAAATGATGTACTTCCGTAGATGAAGGGAAGCAGCTCCACACAAACACACCCACATACACGTACACATTTATAGTTCACACACTCGCATATACACAAAGTGTGAGTCCTTTTTTTTCCCAGTTTCTTTTTTCTGAATTGGCACATAGTGCTACGACATTGTTGTGACGAGGGCGTTGTACAGTCATAGCTAATGCAGTCTTATAGCTGCAAGGTGTGTGAGCGTGCGTGTAGCTACTTGTCTATTTGTGAATATGTATTAGGGCTGTCAGCTTGAAATCGAAATTCGAACTACAGTTTGAACGTGGGAACAAATCTAAGTACTAGTTTTTCGGAAATGTATCCGCATTCACGGTCAAAAATGAGCTTCCATGCTCAAAATTGACAGTATATAAGCACAACAGGCCGTGTCTTGTACTCCAGCGAGGGACTTTTCGGAAAATGCACAGTCACTGTTATCTATTGTATTATAACCCTGGGTACAATTAGGCTATTGTTGTTTGCTTTGCTAACGTAAAATGGAGCAAACTAGCGAGCCGCGCTGAACGGATAAAGGTGGATAAAAACAAGGCCGTTAAGTTGACTTTCTAAAATGAAACTTCCATACAGTAACGTTACCTTAACATTACTCAAATGAAGCAGCAGAGGAACAACTTCAATTCTACAACATTAGTTTAGGATTAGGCTATGTGTGTTACGTTCAAATACAGTTTATGTGTTAGCTCTTATTCATTCAGACTTGATTTTTTGACAGTGACCTAATATGTACTGTATATTACAGAGAAGTATTACTAACTTATTCTATTGTGTGGAGTTCTGTCTTTAATGGTGTTATTTTTTTTAGGGCCAGCCTTCTCATTTTTTATTCTCTTGAAGTCTTTTCATTCACTTTGTAACAAGGCCGTCTTTCTCACCTTTCGCACATGTTTCATATTCAGTTTCTTCACACATTGCATTGCTGGCAGTGTAGTTTGTTCCAGTGCCATTTCATGTGCCAGTCACTGTCTGTGCTGGTTTTTGTATCATAGCAAAGGCACTTTAGCAGTGGTAATTGGCAGTTAAATTGGCACTCCCTGAAAGTAAATCGTCTTGGAGTGTGAGCTATTCTGCTTTAAACAGACCTTTGAACATACATAATTACAGTCCAGAGACACCCAAAAGATGCACCGTGTGATTTAAAAATTCAAACGTCCCAATCATTACATCAACAAAGTGTTACTTTGTAAAACCTGTAATGAGGGAAAAGTGAAGTACAGCCTGCCCATCAGTCCATCCATCTGTCGATGTGATTTCGCACACAGAGAGCTTCTTTTTAAAGTGCTGTTAGTCTCGGAGAGGGGTGGAAACATATTGAGATCTGAGGGTAGAAGTATGCACCTCAGACTTGAAAGAGACGCATCGAAAACCCAAGACACTTTGATGTTGAAGTGTAATTTGTATACATGTCACCTTCCTTCTACAAAACCTGCAACGGAAAAATATTTTATTATTATCGTAATGCAGTATATCGTTAAAACCCTGTCATGTTATTTCACTGTGCTGATCCCACTCATATGCATAATATCAGTGTCCTAAAACTTCAGACTATGTATAGTTTGTAGACTGAAAGTTTGGGTATCCATAGCAGCTCAAACATCACAACACAGGACACTTACCTGCGAAACACTTCTTCTAACACAGGTGCCGAATGTACTGCAGGCCTCTTCACTGTGGTATCCATGTAATCTGTTAACAGAGGAGGCAGCGGCCTCTCTCTCTCTCTCTCTCTGCCTCCTTGCTGACTTTGTGTAAAGGCGGAATAGCCATTTAACTATTCAACAAGTGTCAGGATGTTAGAAATACTACGCATACACTCGGGAGCAGAAAACACACTGGCATGACTCACACAATCCTGCCAATTCTGTTGACTCTTGTTTAGGAAATGAGAGTAGATCAAGTTCCATTATTGCACTATATTTAATAGGGCAAATGGATAACTGCATCATCAAGTTAATAGCAAACAGTGTGTTGAGGGTTTAACATCAGCACGATATGTAAAGTATTGTACTTTCAAAATAGCTTGGAAAGTAATGCGGTCATGAAGAATAGGGCTGGTGTCCTGTCCGATTAAAGAATAAGAAGACAAGAACTCGGACCAAGAAGTCGGTGTCAACTTCCACAACTTAACAGTTTTTGATACTCATTGCTATGGATGCAATTTAAGAAGGGTATGATGTTCAATATACAGGGCTGCAATGGGATGGGAATCATTCGAAAGCAAAACATTTTATATTTTATCACGAAGTTAGAATGTTTGAACACTTTTCTTTCTTGATGGCACTTTTCGCCACTATAGTTGATCAACAGAAAATTAATCTGCAACAGTTTTGGCTAAGGCATTTAACAAATAAAAGAGCCAAATATTCTTTTGTTCCAGCTTCTCAAATCTGAGGACTCGCTGCTTTTCTCTGCTTTATATAATTCCAAATGAAATATCTTTGGGTTTTACGCTTTCGGTTGGACAAAACAAGCAATTTGAAGATATCGCTTTGGGCTTTGGGAAATTCTGACAAGCATTTTTTTTTTTACAATTTTCTGATGTCTTATTGACTAAAAGATTAATCAATAAGTGCACAAGCACTGTAGCTCCATCCGTAATGTTTGAACAGAGTCAACATGGAGCTTTTTCGCCACAGAGACCTACAGATGGGTGACATATGAAATGAAAAATCAACATAAAGGGTTGTAGTAAGGTGTTGGGCCACCACAAGCCACCTGAACAGCTTCAGGGCTCTTTGTCTCTGGTACTCTAGTACTGATGTTTAAACATACCAAGATCTCTCTTTTGGTGTTTTGGTGGTGCAGAGCATCGTCCAACATGTTCGTCCAAAATCTCCCAGTTGGGTTGAGATCTGGTGATTGCAAAGGGCCACAGCATATGTGACCGCTCATGTCCTGTGTGGAAGCAGTGGGATCTGTTATGTTTCTCCAGTCATTTATTCAGGTTTTTCCTTAAATTTGTCACCTGTCTGTATGATGCTGTATGTAAGCCCAATACCCATTACTTTACTTACTTACTTACTATCCTCTCTCCTCTGTTTGCCAGTGTATATGCCTGCATGTCTGTGTGTGCTTTGTGCTCAGCTTGATGCCGTTGTATGCCTCATCTGTAAAACTGCAAAATCAAAGATCACGTAACTTCTGTTCATCTCTCTCCTGTCAAGTCTATTCAAACAAACCTCACCATTAACGCCAGTTGCATCGCTCCGTGTCAACCCACCCTCCACACACACACACACACACACACAACAACAACAACAACAACATCACCACAACTCCGGGCCCGGCCGTCTCTCTTGCCTCTGTGAGACAGCCGGCCTCTCTCCCCCCCAATCTTCCCCTCATCCTCCCATCATCCTCTGCCGCCGTTACAGATGGTTTCATTCTCCAACACATTAATAACGCATCATCCAGATGAATGAAGCTATATAATACCTAGCGTTGCCAATAATCCCATAGGTAAGAGGCTTAGCAGACAGCCCTGAGAGAGAGACAGAGAGAGAGACATAGAGAGAGAGAGATAGGAAGACGAGGCTGGGGGCTGGGGGGGGGGGGGGCTGAATTATTTTTATCTGAAGTCGGGTATCCATGTTGATATTTAGCGCAGCGCAAAAAGGCTGCATACACACACACACACACACAGGTTTGGACTAGACCATCGCCATATGGAGGGGTTATTAGGCCAATCGCTCAACTCCCTTGCTGTTTAGTAGTTGCAGGGTTATCCCTTTAAATAGATCTGCCGTATTTTGTAAAAAGAGATCAGTGCCAGCTGCTGTAAGACACTGTCCTTTTGAATTTATCATCATCACATTGAACTGCTCAATAAAAAGAATTGTTTTTAAGAAATTTAACTCAAAGGACACTTGTTAATTCATTGCAGTGGTTTGAGTTTTAATCGGTTTATTGTAGACTTAAACTTTGATCTATCTCTTGTTCTTCCTTAGTACAGATTCAAAGATTCAGTCTCTGAACGTGGGAGGACATACTGGTTCTAGTTTTCCTTAACCACTGGGGCCAGTTGCAGATAGGATGTGAAATAGCATCCTTAAAGGGAAACTCCGGTATTTTTAAACCTGGGCCCTATTTTTACAAATTTTGGGGTCGAAATGACTAATACTTACAATTAGTTTTGGAATTGGTCCAGTAGATCGCCTCCGCTGACATCCGTGAACGGGCTGCAATGGCTGCAATGTAATCCTTGCGGGCAATTGCGCTCGTGAAAAGTACGTCCACTAAAAGTGCTTGTTTTTGCCACTGACAGGCTCAGACTGTTTTTCAAAGTGTCTGACAACATTATGGAAAGGATCCCTACAGAGACAGATCATTTGTTAAAGAGTAAGATCCGTTTGTCTGCAACAACTCAACTTCTTGCGAGATTTCAGAGCGAGACTTTCTGTTTCTGGTTAAACATAAAGGATTGTACTCTTTAACAAATTACAATAACAATTCCAAAACTAATGGTAAGTATTAGTCATTTCAAACCCAAAATTTGTAAAAAAACAAAAAAAAACAAATAGGGCCCAGGTTTAAAAATACCGGAGTTTCCCTTTATGTACAGTGGGTACGGAAAGTATTCAGACCCCTTTAAAATTTTCTCTCTTTGTTTCATTGCAGCCATTTGCTAAAATCGAAAAAGTTCATTTTATTTCTCATGAATGTACACTCAGCACCCCATCTTGACAGAAAAAAACAGAAATGTAGACATTTTTGCAAATTTATTAAAAAAGAAAAACTGAAATATCACATGGTCATAAGTATTCAGACCCTTTGCTCAGTATTGAGTAGAAGCACCCTTTTGAGCTAGTACAGCCCTGAGTCTTCTTGGGAATGATGCAACAAGTTTTTCACACCTGGATTTGGGGATCCTCTGCCATTCTTCCTTGCAGATCCTCTCCAGTTCCGTCAGGTTGGATGGTGAACGTTGGTGGACAGCCATTTTCAGGTCTCTCCCGAGATGCTCAATTGGGTTTAGGTCAGGGCTCTGGCTGGGCCAGTCCAGAATGGTCACAGAGTTGTTCCGAAGCCACTCCTTTGTTATTTTAGCTGTGTGTGCTTAGGGTCATTGTCTTGTTGGAAGGTGAACCTTCGGCCCAGTCTGAGGTCCTGAGCACTCTGGAAGAGGTTTTCTTCCAGGATATCTCTGTACTTGGCCGCATTCATCTTCCCTTCAATTACAACCAGTCGTCCTGTCCCTGCAGCTGACACCCCCATAGCATGATGCTGCCACCACCATGTTTCACTGTTGGGATTGTATTGGGCAGGTGATGAGCAGTGCCTGGTTTTCTCCACACATACCGCTTAGAATTAACGCCAAAAAGTAAAATCTTGGTCTCATCAGACCAGAGAATCTTATTTCTCATAGTCTGGGAGTCCTTCATGTGTTTTTTGGCAAACTCTATGCTATATAGACAGGCGTGTGCCTTTCCTAATCAAGTCCAATCAGTTTAATTAAACACAGCTGGACTCCAATGAAGGAGTAGAACCATCTCAAGGAGGATCAGAAGGAATGGACAGCATGTGAGTTAAATATGAGTGTCACAGCAAAGGGTCTGAATACTTATGACCATGTGATATTTCAGTTTTTCTTTTTTAATAAATTTGCAAAAATTTCTACATTTCTGTTTTTTTCTGTCAAGATTGGGTGCTGAGTGTACATTAATGAGAAATAAAATGAACTTTTTCGATTTTAGCAAATGGCTGCAATGAAACAAAGAGTGAAAAATTTAAAGGGGTCTGAATACTTTCCGTACCCACTGTATGTAGTTAGAAGAGATATCTGTATCATTGTTTTTGTCTGTGCTCTTTTCACTGGTTTTAAGTGGGTGGCTCAGTTGGAAAAAAGGTGATGTCATGTGCACCAATCAGAGTTTAGCAATTTAAGTGTAATGACAGTTGTGTGTCACTGTAGGTCAAATCACACCCACACAGTCCTGATGAAGCAGATTAGCTGAGTTTTTGAGTGTTAAACTCTTAATGAATAATAACTAAGTACAATTATTCTAAACTCTAACTTTGATCGCTGCTTATTTTGTGATGAATATTTAATGTTATCGAGAAATAACATTAAGAAACGTTACAGAAATGTGTTACAAACTGGAGGTGTGGAGTTTGAAAGACGTGTCTGTTTACCAACCAGGGTGGGTCTAATGAAAGACTCCAGTTGCATTATGGGAAATGTAGGAGCCAGCATTTTTGGATCTCGACCCATACTTGGAACTAAAAATCAGGATATCTCGACCTTTGCTGTACAGATTTGGACCATTCTTTTTTAAATCTGTCTCTCACCAGTCCCCCAACTTTATGGAACGGTAATACTAAAATGCTGGATTGTGTCTTTACGATTTGAAACCAAGTTTTCAGGGGCTTTAAGATCATGAGTAAAAAGTACATTTGAATACATTTACTTTCAAGTCGTTAAGTTTAATTTCTAATTATGCCTCACAAACTCAGATTTTGAACTAATGTATTCAACAAATGCATTTTTTTTAATGTACTGATTCCTTATGAGCATTAAACATGGGAATTACTGCAGCTAAAATACAACCTCTGCTGACACTAACCTTTATTTATAGCCAGTAGAGGGGCAATAAGTTGTAAAAAAGTGTAGTGTTTTATTGATTGTGTTTCGATACACAAATTCTGTGGAGACTTGTATTTTACTCAGGATCATATTTTTTTCTATAATGGAACATAAGTTAATTTTCTCCCTATGGTGTAAGCTGCCAAACTGGGAGGTGTGACATGATGAGAAGCTGCACTAGCCTATTCCCATCGGGTCCGATTGCCTGTAGTGGCAGTCATATATCCTTTTTGTTGCAGATTTTTCAGCCTTGATCACACTGAGTACTGTTTCTATAGCATCTATATTGGAGCCCTTGCAGCACTCACCATGAATAGACTTCTGTAGGGGATCATTAGACAGTAGGGAGTGTGTGCGCGTGTGTGTTTGTCTCTCAACCATAATGGTCACATAACTGAAAAACACTTGACAGCCTTGTCGTTGGGGAAGCATACGGCAGATGGCCCACTTCACTGAAATCGCTGCAGTGCCGCGACACAGACAAGCAACATGCTGATCCACATGTAACACCCAAATGCACATGAACATGTATTCACACCCACACAGACTAATGACACTGAGCATGAGCCGCTGCCTTGCTATCGCCTCCTCAACACACCATACACTAATCCCCATGAATTGTGTTATTCTAATAAGACAGGGAGGTTCGTGACAGAAGGAGAAAGGAGTACGTGGCAGTATGGCGAGGACACGGGGTGATGGCACGTCGGCTGGGTAGAGATATGGGCGATCCGGCCTGTCAGGGAAAGCTTTTGTCCTTCCAGTCCCGTGGAGCAAGAGGAGAGGAACTGACAGCGGCGCTTTTCTTCTTCCTCCTCCTCCTCCTCCTCCTCCTCCTCCTCCTCATTTTTTTTCCTTCTCATTACTGGAGCTGAATGCCAACAGCCCAGAAGATTTGTCTCTATCTGTGATTAAGAGAGAAAGTGAGGGGAGAAAGAAAGAAACAGAGATAGAGACAAGCAGAGAAAGAGAGACAGATATACAAGACAGAAGAAAGCTGGAGGAAGAAATGTTGAGGGGGAAAAAAGAAAAGATAAACGTCTCATCCCTTCTACAAATCCGACGTCGACTCAAATCCCGGCGTAATCCTCAGGGGAACCCGGTTTGGTTTGAAGGCTTGTTAGTGTAGCTTGGGCCCGGCTGGCAAAGACTGTGTGGTTGGAGACCGTTTCTGGAAACTAACCTGAGTCCAAATGGCCTCCATGCGTGCAGGGATCAGGTCTGTAATTTTCCCCTCTATTGGTGAAGTTTAGGATTTAGAGGTAAGCTGATGCCAAGACACTGATCAAGCTGGTTTTATCAAGCATCTCTAAATAGGAGCTTTGATTTAGGATTACACTGAAGAGGATGGTTGAGGGAATCTGCCCAATAATCCCAGTTCTCCACTCCCACTTAAAACAGGTTGCGATTCCAATGGTTTATTTTATTCACCCTGATGGATACTTGCTTCTGTTAGATATATGTCTTTGTATTATCCACATCTGGGTAACATTTCAGTGTGGCTCATGTTTGAAATGTGGAAACTTTTCTTGTGTCGAAATGCTATTCAACCCCACAGGGCATATATACTGTACATCATGTTTTGTCCCCTTACAGTGCAACATGCTGTAAAGACAACGCTGATATTATCACCATATAAAGTTGTTATGGCATACAAGTTGTTAACAAAGAGTTGCCTATTTACACATCCAGCAGACGCGCAGACAAGTTAAAATTCATTTGGAGTTGTGTTTCTGGCCACCTGATGAATGTAAGTCCAATATTCACTCTCCTCTTAGCTCTGTTTTTGGTCTCCACCAACTCCAGAGAAAAATATCTGGCTCTTTCGCTGCTTAATGCTCTACTATGTTCACAGGCTAGCCGCTAACTTTGCCTGTCTGCTATTTGGTAGCATACAGTGGGTTTATCAAAGCTTTTTTTTTTTTTCTTTTAATTTTTTTTTTTACTGAAAATAGCTTCCTGCTGTGTCTGGAAACGAGGTTGACGAGAGCGGTGAGAGAGAACCGAAACAGTAAAGTTGCGGGGCATAAAACTAAAAAAATTAGCTGAAAGATGCTAAAATGCTCCAGAGATGGGAACTGCAGAGTTGGGTGATAATAATCTGTGGGTTCGCCACTACAAGCGACACCTTTCACATTACACAAAGTCATTTGATCCATTGTTTATATGAAAATATTGATCCAGTGCAGCTTTAAAGCTAAATAAAATGATGGTTAAAGGAAACATTGGTAACATTAGAATTCAAGTGGTAAATATCTCCTGTAAGAATACCTTAAATGTGGTAATATGGTAGTGTTTGACCTAGAAGGTCATAGCCACAGAATTCCCTCATATTTCACCCATTACATACTCATGACACAGTTACCGGTACATTGTATGTGAGAGAATCACGGTTAGTGTTTGTGGTCAAGGTCATGTTGAATAATCCCTTGCTGGGAGGTCAGTGAAGCAGTTCAGCTGAGGTTGCCTTTGCCTCAGGGCAGCCACTGCACGGTGTGTTGGAAGGTACGCTGGAGACAGCCAGGATGTACTAGTTAGATGTCCATACCTGCAAACATCCGCACAAATGCATACACGTGCATACACACTCCCACGCACTCTTCAGCGTCCCCTTGGTGCTGAAGGCGCACACCTACAGAATGCATAAAATCATGAAATACTCTTCCCTCCTGCATCGCAAAAAACACTCACCCACACAATCTCCCTCTCACAAACACACACACACACACACACACACACACATAAACATGCTTGCACGTACAAAAAGGCCTCTATCTCCCTTCTCCTTGGCTCTTGCACAACACACACACACACACTTAGAGAGTAAATAAAATTATAAAAAACTCTTTGCACCACATGAATAGCTGCTCTTCAGTATTCATGTTAAACCACCAGGACCAGCCGGAGAGCTCATACTCATTACATAATAGGTGTTTTCTCCATCAGCAGTGCATTTAGATCCTGTCTGTCCTTCCTGCCTGCCTCCACTCCGCCGAATGCCTCAAGTGCGGAGCTTGTGAGGTCTTAACACAGACGCACGCCTCAATGCAGTCACGTTCGCATCCTTCTTGACTACTTCCTCACCCTCTTCATCCCTGCGTGCTCCCACTCCTCCTCTCCCCGGTCGTCCTCTCCTGCCTTCTCTTGTTCTCCCATCTCGAGTGGGGATGTCTTACCGCACCGCTGAGTCGCTCACTGGTCCTCCAGACGCCGCAGGCCTCCCAAATCAGCTTCAATGAGGAGCCCTGCAGAGGCTGTCGCTGCCGGGGAGAAATTGCGCTGTAATTGAGCTGCTTGATAATAATACGTTCTTCTCTCTGATTTCCTACCAGCGGTGAATCATCAACACCATCATCATCGTGCCATCACATCAGCAACGCTCCGCAGACGCTTCCACGCTGCCGCCGCCGGAGTTGACCTGCTCTTTCACTCGACTCTCTCTCTCACTCTCTCTCTCGTCAATTGCTCTCGTTCCACTTATTTTATTCCCATTTCCTCCCTCTTTCACTTTTCTCTCGCTCCATCCTCACCACTGCTCGCTCCTCTCATCTGTCTCCAACCATCCTTCCCGTTTCTGTTCCATTTCATTGGACAGCATGCCTCAGAGGTATACAGAAATTACAATGTACGAAAAAAGTGTGTGTGTATGTGTGTGTGCATAGGGGGAGGAATGGGGCGGGGGGGCAGAGGAAGAGAAGATAATTAGGATGGGTGATTGTGTGAGCACAATGTCAAATGCCTTTTTCCTACGTACTTAAGGCATTCATGCTTCTATGGCAGGAAGCGGGGAGGCTTGATCATTTTTGTGCAACAGTTTGAGTTTCGTTTTTGGAAAATGATCTGAATTTCAAACACTTTGAACATTTAACCATTAAGCGCTCTCTTTTTCTTACTCTCTCCATTCGGTTGCAAAACATTCTCATGTTCGTGCATACACATAAAACTTTCATAGGGCATAAAGGCCTCTGTGTTTCTCTCCATGGCATTTGCAGTTTGTTAAAGGTGAGGAAATGTGTGTGTGTGTGTGTGTTTGTGTAAATGTGAGAAAGGATGAGAAAGAGTGAAATTGTAGCTGAGTAATATTGAAAGTTGGTTAAATTAAGAGGAAAGTAAAAAAAAACAACTTTGTTGAGTAAAGAGGAAAAAACTAAGACCGAGGGTTAATCGACTCCCAGACAAATGGACTCAGATGTAAAGAGAAAAAGAGGTTAAAGGAAAGCGAGCGCTTGCCAAGACGGGTTTTAGACTTGTGTGGGTTTTTGTGTGTGTGCCTGTGTGTGTGTGTGTGTGTGTGTGCATGTGAGAGCTAGTGGGGGGGGGGGGGTTTACACATGGCTTTCAGTGCTTTAACCATCCTCATGAGAATTACCTTTCCATAGAAGAGAACCATTAGGAAATCATTGACTGCCTATTGGTGTCAGCACTCTATTTGTGTTTGTGTGTGTGTGTGTGTGTGAGCTCAAACAAAGAACAATACTGCTCTTTTTTCTCACTCTCTTTCTCCTCCGAATGACCAGTCTAGCTTTTTTTTGGGGGGGGGGGTTAGTGCTTTTTTTTTTTACTTCTTTCTTTGTCCTCAAGTTTCCCCCTTAACTGCTGTGAGTGAAATCCATTTTACTCCGGCAAATAGGCCTACAACAATCTTTTTATGTAACTCTCAGTTTATCCACAGGATAGATGAATACAGTCTTTTTTCACGGCGGGCCCAGAAGGTCTCGCAGCACTCCTCCAGTAACTTTCATACATGCTTTTGTGAGGTTTTCTCTGGAACAGGCTTGGCTGCTTCTATGGGGCTGAAATGTGAGTACACCAACCACATACCATACCTGTACATGCAAAACAGTAGCAAGTAGCTGGTGTTCAGTATAGCCTATGCTGTATGGATGTACTTCAGTGTGTGTTTGTTAATATTAGCCTCCTGCACATATGCATGTGTTCCAGAGGTATATAGAGTATGCAGACATAATTGTCTTAACTGCTGAGAAAGAGATTTGGTCAAGGCAATTATAATACAGCCAGGGCACATCTGCTTGCTTAGCACTCAGTCTATTTGCCTAAAAGACACAAATGACTGCAATTTAACAGCAATAGTGGAGGACTGTAATGAGTTGGTAACTATTTGCCTTATGTGAGTGTGTTGCTCTAAGGTGAGAAGAATAATCAAAGGAAGAGGACTATATTTGCGCTGGCATTGTGTCCAATGGCAGCAATGGAGATTAATGAGCATGAGGTTTATTAGCTTTTCAAAACTATTCTGCTACCTTTTTTCATTTGCATTTTTCTTTTTTCCTTAATAGACTCGGAATATAGCTTATATATTACCTCTGCTGACATTTTTCCATTTAATACCTGATGGGGAGGTTGGTGGTTATAATGGTGCCTGGTAACAGTACCAAGAAGCTCCATAAATAGATACAGGTCCAGTTAGTACGGATTAAACAAACAAGATAAAACGTGTTCATCAGTGTTGTTACATTTGGACAGAGCCAGGCTAGCTGTTTCCCCCTGTTTCCAGTCTTTATGCTAAGCTAAGCTAACTGACTGCTGGCTCCAGCTACATACCACCCAGGCATAAAAGCGGTGTATTTCTCAAAATGTCAAACTATTCCTTCCTGGTTTTGATCATATTTGGGATATGACATTTACATAGAGCACAGGGAAACCTGATTATGGTTATTCATGTCCCTGAATACATGTTAGTTCATTATTCAGGTTTCTGATTGTATGTTATTGCAAGCATGAGTCTCTGTCGTTTGTGCACCATTTGACTGAGGACACTGCAGCTTTCACCGCTCTACTGGATTTGACCTCTCTATCTTATCACAGGAAATTTGAGACAGGAGCGACAGACGATCAAATTTATCCCCAACCTTACTGGTGTCAGACTTTTACTTCAGTGTACATCTTTTTAATCATAGTTTTTGATGTTCCGACTAACTGCTATGTGTTTAGAGTTGACGATGCATCTACACACATAACAGACCATGATCAGAAACCTGTAAAAGCTGCTCACATCTGAGCAACATGTTGGGGTTTTTCCAAACAGGGATTCTCATCCAGATTTCTAAAACCAGTATATGATTTGAGGTTTGAAACAGCACTTGACCGAACAATCTCAGCTCAAGGTCCGCTTGGGAGACTAGTGTACACCTAGTATGCTTGTGAAGCCATTGAGGCTGCAGCCATCACCGTGGAGACACAGCTTTAAGTTGCCATAACCCTTGTTTTTGCCACCCTAACTCATTTATATTATTTATGTGAAGTAGCTTTCCAGTGGTTTCATATTATATCATTTTATTTGATTAAATCAAATGTTTTTTGCATTTTTCTCCTATACAGTAACGTTGGTGTAGGTACAGTGTGTAGCTCCACTGCTCCTCAAAGTCACATGTCTTGAACTCTTATTGCATGTCGTGCTCTCTGTGCACACACTGTCACATTGATGCTGTGTGGTGTGTTAGTATACACTACTGACACCAAGGCTAATTCCTTTACATGTATTTGACTTTAAGAAATCGAGTGAGAAAACAATCCCCGTGAGAGCCACAGTACTACAGTATATATGCTGAATTATAAATGCAGTGTGTGTGTGTGTGTGTGTGTGTGTGTGTGTGTGTTGAGTGTCAGAGATGCCGGAGATCAAACTGTTTGTTTCCAGCAGGGCTCGTGCTGCCAGACGTGTGCACTGCATACTGTATATATCATGTACAGAAATCCAGTACAGAGTTATGTTACTTATGTTTAATGGATGAAGGGTTGTGAGTTTATGATGGCCCGTGGCTGTACACACTCTTTATGTGTGTGTGTGTGTGTGTGTGTGTGTAGAAGTGGGGTTGGGGTGAGGAGATATGTGCATGCTGCAATGAACATCAAAGGTCAGGGAAGGTGATAGTTCTCTCTCGTTGTGTGTGTGTGTGTGTGTGTGTGTGTGTGTGTGTGGTGCTCCACATGGCGTCCCAGCCTGCAGCGGGCCCCGATGATTCAGAGGACACAGGCTGCATGACGTGCACTGTCTTTGACCCTTCTCTACAGCAGCTGTTAATATAATGCTGCAGCTGTGTGTTTGTTTATGATGTTGTGTTGCGGTGATAAGGGGGGAGATCTGTGTAAGTGGGACTAAATATCTACGTTTGTCTTACACTTGTCACTATTAGTATGCATTCACTGTGAATGATACATCTTTGTGTGTTTTTCATATCAGTGTACAGCTGTGTGTATTTAGCGCCTGCTTGGTCACCCCAGGCCCTTTGTGCTCTTGCCAGTGCCCTGCTTTGGCTCCCAGGAGCCCCAGAGAATTTTTCACTGGGATATGCTGACGAATTGATGCTGCCGGACTGGCTAACTGCTCCTTCTGTGGCTGGCACCGGCCGCAACAGACTCTGAATATCAAGCGATGGCCGTGCCCGTGAGCACTTTTCTCTCTCTTTGTCTCCCACACACACACACACACACACACACACACACACACACACACACACACACACACACAAACAATATGACATCATTGCGCAAACCCAGAATTTCAGATAAACCCAGTTTGAGGAAAAAGCCCCAAATCCAGCCTAAAATCTGGATCAAAAACCTAATCCTCAACTCTGGGGGATCCGATCTGAGCCGCTGCGGGGTCTGGCTATCGGCCATTGCTCCATTCCTCATTGCTCTCTCTTCCTCTCTCTCCCTTTCTCCCCTTTTCTCTCTCTCTAGCTCGCTCTCTCAAATTTTGGACAGCTGTTTCACACTGTGAAAAGGGGGGAGAGTCGCTTTAATTTTGCCAATAATGCCTCAGTCTGTGCATCTGCTGTGTCGGAGTGATTAGCGCAGCAGAAGCTGTCTTTACTATGGTGACAAGCCCATATGGTTTCCGTATGTACTAGTACGAATTGGGCTTGATCTGTCACTTTGTATTAGAATTTGTTTTACATGGAAATATAATCGTTAAATCTTTCCCACTATACAGTCGGAGCAGGGAAAGTTTGTGTGTTTGATTGAGGTACATGTGCTTGTAAATGATTGTCCAGGATGAGTTAACTATTAAAAATGGTTTAGAAAAGACAACAGACATCAACGTAAATGGAGTGTGTGTGTGTGTGTGTGTGTGTGTGTGTGTGTTTGGGGGGACATTGGCTAGTGATTTGGTAAATGTGTGATTGATTTTTTTGCTGTTACAGTGCGACACTCTTGAGTCTAATCTCACACACTTCCCCACACACATACACAAAAAGCAGTCTTTACATTCACAGTGTGACTGAACCCAGTGAACCTCAGCTATTCCTACAGTCTTCAGTAAAGATACTCCTTCTCACTGCATCACACACACACACGCACACACACACACACACACACACACAGAGGGGGCTCTGTATGGCTCTTTAACAGTTTCCTCTCAGACAGAGGGAGTTCAGCTCCAGCCTGGTTTCGGTTTGCCACACAGTGCACCACTGTAGCCGGCTCGCCGTGCCTTCAGCTTCCGCGCCTTTAGCTGCACCAATAATCAGCTAACCTCCACTACTTGCCAAGGCTAACCACATAATTACTGCACTCATCTGGCCAAATGCAGCGCAGAAGCCTGATCCTGCAGTTGCAGAGAGCCGCTTTAGCCGAACCCTCGAGCACATGAGACCACAAGGCTAGAGCTCAGCACTCATAACCCTCACTGCAGTGTGGTGAAGATAGAGCCGACTTTCTCCGCTTATCTTTCTCAGAAGGTCATGGATTAGCAATCCTTGGGCCTTGTAGCTCAGACTCATTGTTATGGATCAGCATTGAGCACAGTCAACAAACCAGTATCGTAGTATGAACTGCTCGAAGTCGTGGTAGGAAAGTCTGATTGGTGGTGGTCGGACTCTGTTGGAACCGGATCATACTGGCATTCCTCTGGAGGGCTGGAGAGTCACTCTGCTACACCAGCACAGGAGAGGGGGCCAGACAGACTGAAGAAGCTAATGAATTAGTTTTTGGGGTGCGTGGGAATGGCAGGTATAAATGCATTTGCCTGAGTTAAGTTAAGTTATCCTTTATTGATCCTTTAGGGAAATTCATTCTCTGCATTTAACCCATCCTAAGTGTTAGGAGCAGTGGGCAGAGAATTAACCTAATATACATGTATGTATGAGCGAGTGGACATGGATGACATGAATTTCCCCTGGCTACTGTACATCCTTTCCCCATAACAGGAAAAGAAGAAGTAGACAAAACCCAGCCAGGAAATACTTTAATTGAGCGTCTCTGGTTGCAGTCATGATCAAACAGGGGACTTTCCCAGCCTTGTGTTTTTTCCTGCATTGTACGTCAACGAGTAACAGCGGAACTGTCGAGATTGTAAGATCTAAAAGAACTAGATTAGTGTGTCAACTAAATAAACAATTTGTTATTTTCTTGTTATTTTTAATCAACTTTTTAAATCTCCATCTCTCTGCTTGATCTCAATCGCCAAAGACCATCAGCTTACTCCAGAAAGACAAACCCCACACATCTCACAATGTTAAACAATGCTGTAGGGAAATACTTTTCAAATCAATGTAATAATGTGGGATAAACTTTTTTTTTCTGAAAGGGTCAGCATATGTTGTCTCCTCACCTGATGCTTCTTGACTTTGAGATAAAAGGTTTCCACACTAACTATAGGATTACTATAAGGTTATAGAATGATTATAGGATTATCATTACCCTATAGTTGAAGCTGCTTGTGACATTTAGTCCTGTCAATTATACATTTGGTTGCTATCAGAGATACTTAAATAATTTCTTTCATTTAATTTCATTTTTTCTGCTTCATCAACTTTTCATAGGTAGGGCAAATTAGGCTAAACAACCTGAAAAGTTACACCACTCATCAAGGGCTGCAACTAACTTTCATTATCGATGAATTCCTTTGTTAATCGTTCGGGCTATAAAAAAAATAGAAGTTGCTTGTTTTGTCCAGCAGTCCAAAACCCAAGTTTACTGTCATAGAAGAGTAAGAAAAAAAGCAAATATTCACATTTGAGAAGCTACAACCAGCACATTTTTGCTTAAGAGATGACTTAAATGATTTATTGATTATCAAATTTATTATATACATTTTCTGTTGATCGACTTATCGATTAATTGACCAATCGTTTTAGCTCCACATGTATCCCATAACATTATATTGTAATCCAGTGTGAACTTTGTAGCAATTATTGTTAATGAACTGGACAGCTCTGGTCTGGTACAAATTCTGTAGTTAAGTAAAGCAAACGTACAGTATATCAAGTATGTGAAGAACGGTGTGAAAGTGATGTCAGTGTGTTGCGGACCTTAAATAACTGGCACATTCAAAGTGATCAAATGCTTTAAATCTCTCGCTTCCGTTAAAGTTGCACTCGAACACACGACAAAGACCACAACGTGCCGTGCACACCACCAAAACTACAGGCGATGGTCGGCCAAAAACACTCAACCACGACCCAACGGCGCCCGACAGCCGGCAGTGGGTCGGGGCGCTTACACCTACTGGCTGATTGTAAAAGAGAATTGCAACCAGAAAAGGTAGTACTGCAGTTGTGTGTTGGACCCCTTCAGCAAAGCACTTAAGTCATAGTAAATATCCTGCTGTGCCAATGGAAAACGTGTAAAAGATTTTGCCTTGTCAGACTCTTTGCAGAAAAGTAATTTCCTCTTGTTTCTATTGAGGCTGGAGATAAGCCAGGACTCCTGGTACACAGAGGAACAACTTACAGATTATACACACTTTCTGTTGTAGTAGAGAACAAATACATTCACACACACACACACACACACACACACACACACACACATACACACATAAGTGTGCATGCTATAAGCTTTAGGAACTTTGTATAAGGTCTCAAGAACAGTCTTATGCAATACACTTAAACCCACACATACTTTACACACTGACCTACATAAACATACATGTGCACATATACAGACACTTTGTCAGCTGGCATCAGGCACAACATATACACATCTAAAAGCTGACAGGAGCGCTTCACAGTTGTTATTTTTATTTTGATTTTTTTACAAATCTTGTAATTTCCTTTCAGCACAGAGACGCTGAAAAGAGATGTCTTTATTTAAACCTGCCCATTTATTGAATACCACGATTTAATTAAGTATTTACCTCTGCAGTATTTACTTTTGGCAGAAAACACCGTACATCATTAGTAAGATAACCCGCTGAGCAAAACTGACAAGTACGAAAAAGAAAGGAGGAGAGAGGATGAGAGGCAAAGGAGGCAAATGACAAACATGATGAAATAAAAAGTTTTTCGGAATAACGCTGCGTGGGAGGAGATTTGGAGTGACCTAATTAAAATGTTGGAATCCTGAGAGGAATAAATTAAGAAAATGTCAGTTAGGCTGAGCCGGAGGAGGGGAGATTAAGAGGCGCAAACTCGAATACTGTCTTATTTCTGCTCTTCTTCTCTTTTATCACTGCTGCATGGAACATTGGTCTTTAACAACAACATTGTGAGTTGGTGTAATATTAACCATCTGAGTACGTATAGAGAGTTTGCAATGACATAATGTGAAAAGAAAAGGAATGGTGCTGGTGTTGTCAAGAAAGTTTTGAGCTTTAGGTGTCATGTAAAAAAAAAAAGTTGAATAGGTGTGTATTATAACAAGTCTGACACGGCTGATGTTCTATTCTTCAGACTTCCTGAGGAAACTTTGAAATGAAAATGGAAATCTGAGAATAAAAAAGAAAGCGAGAGACAGGAAGCTACAGAGCTTCATCAAAATAGTTCCACCTTGCAGTTTAAGCAGCTTAAGGTTTCCACATCATTACTGTACAGCGGCACTATAAAAGCCACTGGGATATTAGCATCATCTAGCTAGCATCCTCGCTGACTTCCACCAGCCGTCCCAGATACGTTCCCCCTGTGGGGAAGCTCCATATGGGGCCAACATGTTTCTGCTGTGCTGGGCAGGACGGGACCATACGGATGCTGTCGGACTGCATGTAGCGTGTATTAGAGCAGATGAAGGCAATGGCAACGTGTCGATTGTCAACACAGAGGAGGAAAGAGATGAGATGAACAATGAGAGGGGGCTGAGCAGGAAGAGGAGGGAGGGAGGAGAAGGAAGAAAGGACAGCTGGTACCAAGATTGGTGTTAGTTAAGGATGACTAAGTGACGTGTTGACAAGAGACAGATAAGAGGACTCCATGGAACAAAGATGAAAAAGGAAAGTATCAGTGAGCCTCTGATGCCAGTGTGCTTTAGTAAAGTACAAGATCTTTGATTCCACTTCTCTTTGAAGCGATCCATGGAAATAACACCATGTGGCATGCATGAATTTCAGCATTGGATGAAAAAAAGATCCAGTCTGGTGCAGCATCCCTAATGCTGAGCCTTCACAGTCTACATCGACTTGCACAGCCGCAGCGTTTTCCACGTGATTTGACAAAGTCACACCGGTATGCACCCTCACACTGTTTGTGCAATAAGCACTCACTTTGCTTTCAATTGCAATCAATTCAGAAAGTTGGATTTCAAGTTTTAACAATGAAAAACTTCTGCACCGAAAAGGGATGTTATATCTAATCTATTGGACAATAATTGCTTGCAAATGAACAGCAGTTTCAGTTTACATTTTCAAGCGAGCCGAAATGAAAGTGAATTGTCCCCTAATGCTTGCGTGCCACACTCCAGCAGCCAGACCCACACTATAATCCAGGCGTGTAGTGTTTGTTCAGAAGGCATCCAGTTCCCTGCTGCACTCCACAACAACAGCAGCAGGTCATTTGTTTCAATCTAACAAGAGATGGTTGCAACATCTATTTTCCCTCAATTCCTCCCAAAACCTTGCGTCAGCCGGGGGAGGCTTTACATAATTTCTGTCATCATTCCTTATCCCAAACTTACATCTCCTGTGGACTCTTAGGTGTGTGGGTGCTCCGCTCTCCTGTGCAGTACCATGCAGCAGTGGGTCTGTGTTGGTGGTTAGTAGTGTAACAATGGCTGTGGGGCTACACTCCACTTAAGCTGTCACGCCTGTAATGAACAGCAGATTTCAGTGTGAAGCAGCTCATCTACTGGTGTGTGTGTGTCTGAAAGAGAGAAAAAGAGAGGGGAATCTGAATTATAACATGGCAAACATTGTAGCTTACGGGAGAAGGTCTGACTGACTGCTGTGGTTTCACTTGGTCTGTTTCCATCCACCTGTTGCTATTTAAAATGATTTTAAAATTTGACCATTAAAAAATAGGATCTTGACAGACGGTTGTGGTTTCTAGATGACGAATCCTAATGACTTTGATGATCCCCTGACTTTTCCTCTTGTGCCACCGTGAGGTTCCCATTTTTGGTTTTGAGTGAAATATCTCTTCAACTGCTGGACGCATTGTCATGAAATGTTGTGGCCATCATCAGGTCAACTTTTAATTTTGTCCAATCCTTTGGTTTATGCTTGCAGTGACATTCCCATCAGCTTCAGTTACACTTTGTGTTTAATACTAATTAGCAAATGTTAGCATGCTAACACAATAAACTAAGTTGGGGAACATGGTAAACATTATACCTGCTAAACATCAGCATGTTAGCATTGTCTTTGTGAGCAAGTTAACGTGCTGATCTTAGCATTTGTGTTAGCATTTGGTGGAAAAGTTGGCATATTGAAAAAGAGAATTTTTATAATACTAATAGACAAAAGCATTCATGTTGTTCAAAATCTAACAAAGCCAAAAAAAAAAGAAGAAGAAAATTATGTTTTGTTGATTCAAGGGTGTATGTACTGTAACTGCAGCCCCCCCCCATCCCATAGTAGCTGATAAAAACATCACATTCATAAAAAAAATGGTATTTGAAGGAAACATACATCCATTCATATTTTATTTTGCAGAAGTTTCATTGTAATGAAAACATAAGTAACATAAGTGATGTTCAACAGGATGCTGTTGTGTGGCAGAGCTCAGAGAGCTTTTCTGTCTCTCTCTCGAGTTTCCCTTCCTTATAATGCAATAACCTGCATCTTTTTCTCTTCTCTGCTGTATGTCTGTGTTTCATTTGTCTATTTTTCTTCTTTCTGTTTCCCTCTTCTTTTTTTTTTGCTTCCACTTACTTTCACACAGTAGCTCTGTCGCCTCAGCACTTCTCCCACTGTGTGTGTCTGCTGCGCCCAGTGTGTGTGTGTGTGTGTGTGTGCCTTTCTCTTCCTAGTGACATTTCCGTGCCAGGTGTGACAAATGGCAGGCAGAGAGGAAACATTTATTCCCTGTGGTGAGCTTAATTATCCTATCAGCTAAGCCTTGGCACCAGCTTGTTTTGAAAACCACACACACACTTGCATGCATTTATCCTCAAGAATCCACCAACAAGTGCATGCTCAGGCATACACACAGGCACACACAGGCACACACACACACACACACACACACACACACATACACTCACAACAGAAAAATCACTTCAGTACATGAACCGCATAGATAATTGGACAGTACAATTAAATGATGTCTAAATCACAGCTCCAATCCTTATTTTTCTTCTCTGGCTTCACATCCAGAGGGACTCAGCTGTAGCCAACCTCGTCTTTCCTCTATTAAAAGGTTAAATAATTTACAAATTACAGCTCTCTTCCAGCAGTTAGCATATGGTGGGTGTGTAGAGGTCATACAAGGCCAGCAGGCAAGACTGGAGGAGAGACAGTGAAGAAATCCCATGTGTGTGATTTTGTGAGCAGGATATCACATTCAGTGCAGTTTTACATCACATATCCGTCTGCGTGTGTCTGTGCGTTCATGTGCGTATGTGTAGAAACATCTGTCCACTTCTGTGTTGGTCCATTGTCGTGCCAAACCCAACATCTGCAGCTGAGGGATGGATGTTGGGGGGCGATGAAGGAGGAGGAGAAGGAGTCCTGGTGTCCAGTAACCCTGCAGCCAAGAAAGGGAGCTGTAACACAGTGCTGCTAATTACACAAACACACATGAATACAAACACACACAAGTGCATAAATGTGCTTTCAACTAAATGAGTGGTGTCTGAGGGCCTTTCTTTGTGTCTTCTTTCCTCAATCTTTGTCAAATTACAGACATTATTGGCTGCAAAAGAGACTCCCTGTCTACCTCAGTCTCTTTCTCTTTCACACTGAGCCGGGGCCCTGGCATGTCCCTGTGCACCCCCGCTGCGGAGAAGGAAATGAAAGCCAAAAAAATGTTGTTGATGTGTCTCCCTGCTAAGCACTCGGTTTCTGGGCTTTGATGCCAGCCAGGTGGTGGAGGGGATATTAAGGTGCCCTTTAAGGGTAGAAATGGGGGAGGTGAACATTGTAATTTGACCAGATTGTGTTGCGACTTGTTTTGGGTGTGGCCTGGTCCAGAGGCCCTGCTGGAAACAAATGGCTTTTGATGTCGGGGTTAAAAGGTTTGGTGGGATTTTGGAGAGACTCCATGCTGTTCTGAGGTGGGATTAGTGTTGGAAAGTTAACAATGACAGGAGACGTTGTTCTCCAGCACCTCAGCAGTTCGGCTGATTAGCTATAATTGCTGGAGAATCGGATACGATGTTTGCCTGTAGATGATTGTTTAAATGCATATTAATATGTCCATGAAGTTAGGGTGAAATAGGACCAAGTAAATATAAAAACTGATTATTTTTGGTGATGACTAGCAAGTCACATGCTATAGTAAAAAGGGGGCATGCCTTTGTTTTGTAAGTCTTTGCTATGATCTCTGCGCCTGCAAATTCTCCCTCAAGCTACAAGGTACTGTAGATACAGCAGGAGTGGGCTTGTAGTCCTGGTTAAACAGGAGTTCAAAAGTAACATGTGACCCCTTGGTTAATGAAGACAATCCATTTTATCCACTCAGGGTTTAGCATTTGTAAAAAGCCACTTGTTGGCTGCCAGGAGATTAAGAGTCATGATAGAGTGAGAGAGGAGAGGGAAAAAGCAGCTCTGATGCGACCTTGTTTCTGAATAGTGAGTTAACAGCAGGATGGAGGCAGCAAGGATGTCCCCACCTGACCAGTCATTCACTGCTGAATGTGTAACAAAAAAAAACATGTGTAACAAAAAATGCCAACAAACTTGTATTTTTTGCATGGCATGGTTCTAGGGATGGCAATGTCAGTCAGCCCACCACTTTTGTCCAGACTGAAATATCTCAACAGCTATAGGACCTCTTCATCCCTGTCTCTCTCTGTGTCACTGATATCCAGTTGGTTTACACTTTTGAGTTCACCTGCATTATTTCCATTACATTTGAAGAAAGGATTACATTAGAGAGCTGGTCAAATCAACAAAACCCAATTGGCCTGTCCTCTCTTTCAGACAAACAAATAAGTAATGCAGTGGTTGGGAATCTAGCAGTACCTTATCAATGAGGGACCAGTGTCCAAATCATCTGCAAATAACTTGAGCCACAGAGGTCTATTTCTTTGATAGGACAACACAGATCAGATCAGTGTGGAAAAAATCTGTAGGTA
This sequence comes from Macquaria ambigua, assembly GCA_008360985.2. Lineage (NCBI taxonomy): Eukaryota > Metazoa > Chordata > Actinopteri > Centrarchiformes > Percichthyidae > Macquaria > Macquaria ambigua. The sequence goes on from VMKM01000143.1 coordinate 295,111, forward strand.
ACTCGTGCCAAAATTAATACTTGGGTCAAGCAGGGAAATCTCTGGCAGTGTCGTTCCAAACAGGATTAGAATTAATCAATAGCTCCCTTGATAAATACAATTACTATAGTTATTGCAATAGAGGAACTCATTCTATCAGACAGGGACTAAAGACGTGTTGTGTTTGTTGCAAAATGACCATTTAACATTTTCACCCTATAAACGTTATCATTAGACTGTTGATTTTCCTTTGGAATCTATTTGAGGTCCTTAAAACTATGAAAACAACTTAAAGTCTGAAATCTCCTTTCTGCCCCAGGATCCGCTGTGCTGGACAGTCGGGCCTTCAATCATTTAGATGCTTTAATGATCTGGGTGTCAGACCAAAAGATCGTATCAGCCGTCTCTCCGTCTCTCGTTATTGCTAGCTTAGGTGCTTAACTCCTCACCTTGACTTTCTCCTCCTCCCCCTGCTTCCCCTGTTTTTCTCTGATCTTTATCTACTCTGTCATTCCATCAGACAGATAACTCTGTCGAGTTTTGTGACTTTAGAAAGTTATCAACTACATTTGTCTGAAAAACCATAGATTGTTATGGGAATTTGCCTTTTTTTTTTCATTTTATGGTAGCCAAGCATGACTGGCAGTGTGCCGCACTGTACAACCCCACACAGCTGTTTGGAGAAAAGCCATTAGTTGCTTGCATTTGTTGTTTAAATGCAAATCTGACCACATGATGTGACTTTCAAATGAATTGATTATAATCATTTGGAAAATGATATTCAAGACAAATGTTTAACTGCTCAGCATGCAAAATTCATTAAGCAAATGTAAATGCAACAACTGGACCATTCACACTTTTGGAAAAAGTAATTTTTAGTGTATTTCTGCTTCAGTAAACATTTGTGCTGCACCCTGACAGATTTTCACCCCCAATTCTCGCAGCGCATACCCAACCAACAACTGTCTCCACAGGCTACTTCTGATTTCTGCTACACAGACTGAACCGTTTTGTCTGACAGTCAAGAAGAGATTATAAGACTGTGACCAGATTCAAAATATCCCCATTGGAAATAAATGGAGTCATAGAGGGGTCCTCAGTTACACTGTAATGTATCATGCATTTATGTATTCAGTGGACAGACTGGTCCAGGACGTTCTAAAGCTCGGGATGTGGCGAGCTGGTTTGTCTCTAACAAAAGAGAAGAAATGCAAATTTGTCTTATTTATATGTTGTGTGTTCTTAGCTGGCTTGCTAACGTTGGCCATGGCCACGCGTACATTCAGTAGTCACCTAGTTTTGTTTCGAGTTGGAGGGTGTGTGAACCGCACAGCTAAGGTCGGGACTTCTGGAGAGCTGTGCGCAGTCATCAAGGCTGAGCTAGCGGCTAGATGATCAGTAAATGCCTCCAAATTGTAGGGGTGCTCGTTAAACCAAAATGTCTAGTTTTCTATTTCTACATGCGTTAAATACAAAAGACATGTAACGTGTGGGTGGGGAGAAGTTGGAGTTTAAAGGCCTTGACAGAGCTGGACTGAGTAATAAAAGTAAAATAACAAGTAAATGAGTAATAGGAAAGTATTGTAATTTTCAATGTGTAATGAGTAATTGAATACAGTTTTCAAGTAACTTGCCCAACACTGTTGATGAGATACAGTATGTGGCCAGCAAAGGTGAAAACACAGAAAAGACCTCTATTTTACTGTTTATTGCATTGAGTAGGGCTTACCTTTTATCTTATGGCCCCAAAGTGCAAAATACCAAAATCAGTACCAGAATCCTCTACCTGGTCCCTCCTCCCCACATCCTTGACTAACTCAAGAAAGCCGTCAGTATGCTTCAGTCTAAGTGCTTGTCGAACAACATCTGAACCCCTCTACACCAACACCATTCCAATGTCAGAATTAAGGGAGACGACAATTTTTGTAGCTTTCTAAAAACCTACAATCTAACAAGCGTGCCCACTTTGGTCAATTGTCCAGGTGTACATAGGTTAGAAAGTAAGCAAGGTTTGAACTCCTGTCTCAAGCTCTTTTTTCATTCTTACATAACTACTTCTGTCACTTTTTTGTGTGTACAACTGTGTACAACACCATGAGTGCCTTCAAGGAGAGACTGTCAGAAATTGTGCACCATTATCCCCATTTGTATGATTATCACGTCTTGCCTCTCTTTCTGATGGCAGACTTTTCCCCCCACATCGGAGTGGGGCATTTAGGACCAGCTATAAACACTTCTGCTTTTAGGTGTAGACAGGTAACTTTTTGTACAAACTAGTTCCTTTCAAGCATACCCTAAGGCCTGACTTAAGATCTCACATAGAAATTTACAAATTTTGGTATTTTCATTTGTGTCATAATGTTTCTAGAAATTAGAGCCAGAATACCTATGATTGACATCTGAAGCAAGCCAAATAAATCCCTGAGCTTCCTCAGCACTAAGACTAAGGCCTGTATCTATAGTGACTCTAACTCAAACTCTTTCTAGTCTGTAGCTCTCTAAGTAACTTGCAGCTGTGTGTGAAGTTGGGCTCATAGGAGAAGCTCAAGTCTACACACATAAAGCCGAAGATGATTAACATTGTGCCTCTTCCCCATCTTTCATCTTGTTTTTCATCCCACCATCAGTCTATCAGAAATTAATTTCCTCTGCAGGTGTAAACAGAGCAGATAGGGTCCTAACCTCGGTGCACAGTACGTGTGTTCTTTGTATTGTTAGCGTGACACAGGTCACTGACAATTTATGTCATTTGCAAAACTGTGTTCCCAGAAATGTCTCTTGTCATTGCCTGGGCCTGATACATTCAGGTGTTCTTTTCCAGAGCTGGATTCTTCTTGACACTGCATACAGATGAGAGAGAGAGAGCTGATGTGTGACAAGGCATGAGCCTCATTTGAACCCAAAGCATCATTAATACATGTAATTAACAGGTCCCTTACATGTCCAAGACAGCAGAGATGTAATAAGAAATACATCAAAACAAATTAAAGCCCGGACTGCTTTAAGCTTGGATAAGGAGGAAATGTTTCCCTTCTGTTTGTTTGTCAGTAAGCAGAACATCTCAGAAACCTTGAGATTGACAGTTCATACTTGACCTTGAACAACAGTTGACAAAACAATCACAACTCAAGCTCCACTTGCTTGCTTGTTCCTGAGCTTTTGACCATATTTTCAGCAGATTGAATTTGCTCATTTGTCATTAAACTGTAGATGTTTAAACTTTCCATGATTATGGGAACTTTTAGGACTTCTCATCCGTGTTGGTAGATTAGTATGGTAGTATGGCTGAAAGATCTTGAACAAGCCAGTAACAAGCCAGTGGTGCTATAATTATATATATATAATTGCAGGTCAACAGGTCAAAATCCAGTTTGTCCAATATTTTGGTTTATGACCAGTTACCTGTGAAACGCATGACATTCCCATCAGCCTCAACTGTACTTTGTGGTTAGTTATAATTAGGAAATGTTAGGATGCTAACATGCTCACAATAACAATGCTAACATGCTGATGTTGATTTCCTAATTTTTGACCTGTTGATGGTCCTAGATGAAAAGCTAAATGGGGTCACCAAAGTTATTATAATTCATTCTGAGGGGAACATCAGTGTCTGCACAAAATTTCATTGCAATCCACCCAAAAGCTGTCGAGACATTTTACTCAAAAACACAAATGTCAAACTCATGGTAGGGCTAGAGGGAAAGACAGCAGGATCATCCTCTGGGGACCATCAATGTCTGCTTAAAATTACGTGGCAGTCCATCAAATGGTTGTTGAGACATTTCGCTGTGATATATTTGCACATCATTCGCATGCTGTACTCAAACACTGGCACATGAGTGAAACACAAACGCATCCACCCTTTTTTTTAACCCATCCTATACAAGGATGATACAGTGAATGAAGGGACCTAGAGCTTGTCACTTTAAGTTTTGCCATGACATAAAGAAGCTGACCCACTCTGACCTCTACATCTGGGTCACACTGGGGTCATGCCGTGTCAGCGCTATGTCACACAGATACCTGGAATCTCAGCTATGTTCCCTGACACACTCCCTACAGACCTTACATCACACATTCACGTCGTTCCCACCAGCCCATTCATGCAGAAGAAAGAAAGGGGGTTGGGGGCCTTTCCCATCAGGGGTCTCTTACCCCATCTCTCTCTCTCTCTCTCTCTCTCTCTCTCTCTCTCTCTCTCTCTCTTGTTCTCTTCCTCTTATCCACTTTTCTACTTTTTCTCTCAGGCTTTAACTTACTCTGTCTCCTCCACTTGTGATCTCTCTCTCATAGCCCCCCATTTCTCCTGTTTCTGTGTTATCCTTAACCCCTGGTCTTTTTAGGGACTCTTTAAAATGTCTGTGTGAAGGGCTGTTCATCTGTGGCACATACACACACAAACACATGCACACACACACACACACACACACAAACACATGCACACACACACACCCACACACACACACACCTCCTTTGCACCCCTATAGATCAGCTGTAGGATCCCACTGTGCTGTCTGACCACGTGGCCTCAATGCACAGAAGGGACCCTCTGTTGCAGTGCCATTGAGCAGGGGCCCATGATGTCATAGGGAAATCACCTTCATCTCTCAAACACACACACACACACACACACACACGCTGCACAGTGCACAGCCCCTCCCCCGCTTTTCTTCTCATCGCCGTGGTGAATGGAATTGCATGGCTGTGCAGTTCAATCACTGTCAAGTGCAAAGAAAAGGGGTCTCTTGTGCAAAATTTCATGATTCACAATTGATTAAATAGGGGTGTCATTTCATGGCTGAACAGGGAGGTGTGCAGAGAGGAGAGGGTGGTAAGGCTTTTTCATGCCCTTGTGAGATATGGCTCAGAAATCGCCTGATGGGCCCCCATTCAAAGCTGGAGATGTAAAGGTCTGGGGTTTATTCACAGAGGAAAATAAGAGGCTGGTATAAGAGAGAGGAGGGGGTAAAGGGACACAGTAGGAGAATTGCCAGTATCCTCTCATGGCTTGTTGAAGGGCTTTCACTCCCTTCAGAGATATAGACCTAATATACTGTATGTAAGCCATATGATTTAGATTCCTGTTGTCATGTGGAAACTCCCAGGGTTCAGCCAGCGGGGAGGCAGATAAGGACAGAGGACAGGAAGTGGTTTTGAGAATAGAAGACAAGGAAAGAGGATGGTTTTGAAGGAGTGAGTGGGCATATATCATTACACTGTACTCTACAAAAGGACATCGACTACAGTAGTAATGAGGTTAGAGGGAAATATTTCAGCACTGTATTGTGGGAACTGTATTGAGTTGCAAACCTCAGACTGCAACCATTGAGGTTTCTTGATTGAAATCCTTTTATTCTAAAGTCAGAACTGTGTCTGACCCTGGTCAGAAGCAGTGTTGCAAGAGATTCAGATGACCTGCGCTCACCTATTTAGACCACAGCCAGACACAAGGCTAACCCACTTTATCCCACTGGGGTTCTAATGTTAATAAAGACAAGCTAATTATAACGACATTAGGACACTATTTCATAATTGCCAACATACCTAAATCCATCATAAATGTTGTGAACATGTTGTAAAATGTAAACCTTGCCAAATATGCACTTCCTACAAGTCAAACTAAACATTAGAACGGTTTATGAGAGAAATGCCATGTTATATCATTACATGGCATCTATAAAGCAATCTATAATGTTTTCTTTATTGATTAGACATAGATTTCAGTTTACATTTTATTGTAAAATAGTAAAATAGAGTGTACTGGAGGAGGACTTGAAGGCATGAATAGCATGAATAGCATGAATAGTCAGCTTAGTGTCATAGTCAGTTGATAGTCAGTTGAGATTTCAAACACTTAAGAATCATCATCATTTTGCATCATCACTGACAGTCTTTACTAAAATGCAAGAGTGCACACAGCTTTTCAACACAAAATAGACACATTTCTATTTTGTCAGTACATTTTGTCCGTGTCGAGCAAGCATGTCATAATGTTGGCAAAGAAATGGAAATTCATCAACATAGAATTCGTGTTACTCTAAATGTGTATTGGTATGTGATGGATTAGCAAGTAGCATTACAGTAAGATACTTGTGTATGAGCGCCCTCTTGTTTTTGCATGTCACACACATGTATTGAATAGAGAAAATCATGGTGGACAGGGAAATGCAAATTGCACTTTTAGAGCTGATTTTCTACACTTCAGTCCAGTCTCTACTGTACACCTCACACTCATAGATTCAATAACCTAATACATACACCATACTGTACACACACAAGTCTGCACACACACACACACACACACACACACACACACACACACTAGTCACTTGTGAGACTGGTTTAGTGCAAGTCACATTTTTCCTGGGGCCTGTATGTGTTCGTGTGTGTATGTGTGTGTGTGTGTGTGTGTGTGTGTGTGTGTGTTTAGTAATCCATCTATGTAAGCTGCTGGGATGCCGAGTAAAGATTTTTAAGGGGAGAAGGCGAACCAAACCTTGTGAGGCTCAGGCGGCCCGGCTTCACTTTTGCTACATACTTTCTCTAACATTGAGCCCAGTGTTGAGTTTCCTTGTTGTTGGTACACACTCAGAATAAATCTTTGAGGTTATTTGAGGTCGCCTCTCAACTCTATTTCTTCTTAATCCAATTTTGGGGGAAAGTTCCAGAAGAGAATAATCTTGATATAAACATATTTACAGTATTTTCTTATTTTTCCACTGTTGCATTCACTTCAGTTCATTTCAGTGAGCAGTGAGCAGATTCTAGATTAAATGATGCCCATTAAGTGACTCATTTACATTTCAATCATTTATCCAATGCTCTTATGCAGAGTGACTTATAGTAAGTGCAATAAATGAATTAGGTTGAATTCCTAGATTTCCGATGCTCAAAACAGCCAAGAGTAAGGAATTTAACGGTCAAGAACGTGAGCATAGAATACTAATGTGTGATCGTGCTACATGAAGTATTAGTGGCCAGGAGGAAGGTGAAATGCAGGAGGAAGGTAGTTAAACATAGAAGTGGCTATATTGAACATATAGTGAGGTGGCACTGAATCAACACTGGAGGCCAAAAGCAGCTATAAACTATTTCTCAAACTGCCTGTGGAGGAGAGGAATTTCCCATAAATCTCTTTTTATTATCCTTAACCAAACCTTTTTTGTATTTTCTTTTTGATATTTTTGCATCCCCTAGCAATAGTTTTCTATTCCTAATGCTTTTGCATTCTCTGGCAACAGATTTTGGCTACCTCGCAGACAGCTTATGATGCTATTCCTAAGTACAGCCACAGCAAACATTTAGTTTGCCGAGAGTTAGATGTGAAGATTGATACCACTCTCATGTCGGTCCATTAAATATGAAGCTACAACCAGCTGCTGGTTAGCTTAGCTTAGCATAAAGACTGGAAATGGGGAAACAGCTTGACTGGCTCTGTCTAACTACCAGCACCTCTAAAGCTCATTAATTAACACATTATATCTTGTTTGTTTAAAAAAGTTCTAAAAACAAGAAGTTGTGGTTTTACAGGGAGTTATGTGCTGGAGCGATTTTTTTGCTAGGCCATTGACTTCCTGGTGTCTCTGCTGGTTGATTAATGGGTTAAATACTGAGCTTCAGAAATGCTATCAGGCAGATGTGTTTTTTACCTGTGGACAGAGCTAAGCTAGCTGTTTCCAGTGCTTCCAGTGTTTATGCTAAGCAAAGCTAATCGCCTGCTGGCTCTAGCTTCATATTTAGCGCACAGGCATGAGAGTTGAATCAATCTTCTCATCTAACTTTCGGCAAGAAGGTGAATAATTATATTTCCCAAAATGTCAAACAATTGCTTTAACCTGCTTACAAATCTGTAACGTGCTATCATCTTACTTTCAACTAAACATAACATAGACTAAATGGAATTCAGCCATCATTCATTTTATTATTTACACCTGTGTTTTTCTTACTGTGACATGTCAAAATGTTTACATGTTCAAGTGTGAAATATACACAGTATGTACTTTGATATTAGCCTGTAATTATGGTGTTTAATAATTAGGAAATAACTTTTATCCACTAGCTTATCTTGATGTGGGTTTACTTGGGTTTTAGAAAGTTATCCATGAATAAAGATGATTGTTATTATTATTTGTCACGCCCAAACAGGTGCAACAAAGCTAACAGAAGAGTGAGCGAGATGTCAATCAAGTACAGTCTGCACACGCCCACACAGTCCTGAGAAGAGGTCTAGTCTGCCAAAATAATTCAAAACACCTGTGTGGGTTTGCCATAAGTGTGCAGGGCCTTAAATATCATATCTGTAGCATCCTGGGATGATCTGAACTGCACAGATGTGGGCTTCATATATCAACAGGCCATCAGAGAACATCAGTGCTTTGAGTGGGCTGAGCATTATGCATACACAAGCGGAGCTCTGGGGAAAAACCATTGCCAGTGATCATAAAAGTATTGCAGTGGCATGCAAACACATTGTGAGGGAAGTAGAAATATTTTTTAATTCCACTGTGGCCTTCCCCCACCACCACAGTTAATACATTTCTTCATATGTGTCTTTTTGTGGAGCTTCTCATGTAGAGCTTTACTTTTTGGAGGAACAGGAACTCCATGTATCTTGCTTGTGTCTGTGGTTATGAGTGCAGAGGTCAGGGTTTTTGTCTCCTTGCCCAGTTGAAACCATGCATGCAAATATAGTGAGTGAAGCCATATAATTGCAATACAAGAATATCCATCAGAAAGACGTGGAAATTCAACAGCAGTTTGTGAATTCCCCTCTGCCCTCTGGTCTTAGTGAACACCCATGAGTCTCAACATCAGGATCATGGATCATTGTCTCTGGAAGACTTTGATCTTTTTTCAGTGGTTTCAACCATAAGCAGCCGATTGCCATAATTTGTCTGTTTCCCAGAGGAGAGGCAGTTTTGTATATTTTTGCTTCCTTTTCAGATAATGCATCCTTTCTCCAAATTTCATTTGCCAAACCTAAAGCTGTTAAGTAGTTTTCAGAGGTTCTCACTGTCTGTCTCCTCTAGGTATTTGTAACACATTTGTACACACACACACACACACACACAAAGACACACTCCCTTTTCACCACTTTCGCTCCGGGGCTTGTCGCAGGGCACACAACAAGAGGCTTCTGTGCATACCAAACCCAGACTGTTCATTCAGAGCTGCCGCTAATCGTGCATTTGCGCACACACACACGTACACACTTACGTTACATGTGACCAGCATTCCTCCAGTTTTAGCCGTTGGAAGAGAAGGGGATTGAAGGGATTGAGCGAAGAGAGAAAAAGAAAGAGAACAGTAGCAGCAACTCAGGAAATATTCAGAACTAGAAGATAGAATACAATGAAAACCCTAGAAAGTGAAACCAAGCACAACATCTCTTATGATATCCACTTAACCGAGGCATCAAAAAATATCTCTTCATGACTCATATTTGTATTTTTTTATCCTGTATCCAACTTGATTGTTCTCATTGTCAGGTAATTACAATTTAGACCCTTTAAAATTCTTCAGCGTAGGCTATTAGGTATTGAACTGAATTTAAACTCATTCTACTTTAGCATACTTGATACCATGAGCGTTTGATACCTAAACCGTGAATCTTAGAAAGCAGAAGAGAGCAGCTGCTCTCGCCCCCAAACTCTACAGCTGATAAGCTACGATAAGTAAGACTTCTAAGAAGGCGCTAAGCATTTAGGTCGTCCTGGCTCTACCCTGGCTCATTTCTCCGCGAGGTGTCCTGAGGTGCTAGAGCAGCTGTGAACTAAGTCTGTCAGTGTATCAGTCTCCTGTGTCATGCCAGACGCCACATCTTGCTCAGAGTATCGCAGGGATTCAATCCAGATAATTAATCTGAGCTCGTTAGCCACATGGCACGCAGGTCGTAGCAGAAGCTGGCCTGCATACTGCAGAGGTGACTCAACACCCATCTACTCACACATAGGCAGTACTGTATTTCTTAATAAACCTGACTATATATTTATGTACATGGTGGTATGGTTGTCTGCATGGCTGTCTATACACCAGCTTGTGTTGACAGAGTACACACTGCTGGCACACGTAGTAGCTTATCTCAGCTCGGCCCCATAGGAATGATGTCTTTTAAAGGAAGCGGGCTGGGAGGGTGGGGTGAAACTGATATGGGCTGCTACCTTGCTCTCCCTCACATCTACCGGGGGACTGCAACAGTAAATGATGGCATTAGGGAGGAGGGGAGGGGGAGGAGCAGATGAACTGCTTTCCTTCCTAGAGCGAAGGATGATACGTGGGCCAGGGCAGGAGGAGGAGGAGGAGGAGAGTGGTGAAGCTGGACAGGTGCTGAGAGAGAGATATGTGCTTTTTTTTCTCTCTGCTGCACAGGAGATTGGGGGGAATGGAGAGAAAGAGAGAAAAAGGACAGGTGAAATATTTCCCCCTGTGGCAGAGGAAATGGGGGAAAGTGGAAAGGGCCAGCTCTGTATTGAGAAATGGACTAAACCATTCCCGGAGGGGATGCTGAAACTCGCAGCCCCACAGGCCTCTCTCTAAATGTACCTACCAGTGATGGATGATATTAACGTTTACCCCCTCTGCTTTTTCCTCACTCCTCAGCAGAGCTCAGGGAGGGCTGTTTGTGTGTGTGTGTGTGTGTTTGCATGAGTGTGCACAACCAGCACACAGCATGCCAGGCAATCCTGGCTTTGCCTCCTCGACACTCCCAGGGAGTAGAAAACATATCCCCCGTAACAATCGATAGCTATCCCCAGCTCCCAGCCCCATCTGCAGTCCAACGCAGCTCCTATCTCCAATGGCCGCCACTGCTATTAATTCTGTGCCCCAACGCTTCCCGCTTAGAGCCCGGCCCCTGAGATTAAAGAGCAACACAGCTACTGGAGTCCTTTGCTCACAGGAGGAGGGGGAGAAGGGGGGAGAAGGGAGCACAGTGTGAAGATTGTTTATCCAGAGGAATCTCCTCAGTGCCAGCTTACAAATACTACTCATTTCCACTTCAGGGCCACATGGGGCTAACCTCGTCTGACTCTTATCCGTGTCAATTAATTTGCAACAAATCAACATCTTTGTGATGCTTTTTGCTTTTTTTCCCCCCAAAGAAAACAATTATAGCCAGCTGGGATGCATTCAAAGAACTAGTTTTAAATACAGCAATCTCACGCTGAAATCATTAGTCGATTAATCAGTCAGTTGATCAAAATGAATCTAGAACAATTTTAGTCGTAGAGTAATTGGTGGTGAGTCATTTATCAAGCAAGAACGGCAAACATTTGCAGGCTCCAGCTTCTCAAATGTGAGGATTTTTGTCTATCTTACGTGATTGGGAATGAAATATCTTTGGGTGTTAGAGGGTTGGTTGGTTTGTTTTTACTTCTCCCAACTTGCAAAAACTCTGTAGGCTTTCTTTTTTTCTTTTTCTCGACATTGCAATGTGCTGTTCTGATTAATTACTGCAAGCGAACATATGATGTGATCAATCAATGAGTGTCCCCGGCTGAGCTGAATCAGACAGATTCTGACGTGTCTTGTCTCGTTATCAGTTTAGTTATTAATATATAATAATATAAAGCCTTTTGAATATTAAACAATGTGATGTAGCGCTACTGCTTGCTTGTTTTCCCTGAAGGTTAAAGGAATAGTCAGACATTTTGGGAAATATGCTTATTTGCTTTCTTACCAAGAGTTGGATGAGACAATGAGATTCTCATGTCTGTACAGTAAATATAAAGCTATAGCCAGTAGCTGGTTAGCTTAGCTTAGCATGATTGGGAAGTCTCTCAGCTGGTTGCCAGCCAAGAAATAGTCCGGCACAAACGGCTGATTGTCATTTTTTTGTAAGGTTTAAACAAAGATATAATGTGTTAATTCGTGAGCTTCAGAGGTGCTGGTAGGTGGATTTTATTACCTTTAGTTTGGACAGTGCCAGGCTAGCTGTTCCACCCCTGTCTCCAGTCTTTATGCTAAGCTAAGCTAACCATCTCCTAGCCCCATTCATATTTACCGTACAGACATGTCAGCGGTATCAATCTTCTTATCTAACTCTCAGCATGAATGATGTAAATAATCGTTAGTTACAGCCTTACATCAGTCCTTTCTTTACAGTACAGACAGACATGCCTCAGGTAAGCCTCACTTGGCCTCGCTGTGGAAATGAGCATACTTACTTAGCATACTTTTGTAAAGATTCTGTGTATTTTGGACAGTATGAATTCAGTGATAAGAGAATATGTGGAATGCTTTATCAGCGAACGATTGGTATCTGCTGTAAGCAAAGTAGATTTGTTCCATCAAGATGGGTTGAGGGACATTCGGGCGCTGTTGTTTTTATTGTTTGCTCGCTTGGGCATTTTTTTCTAATTTAACTGTGTCCCTCATCTTCTCATGTCTCTCGCAGTGGGACTCAAAGCGAGAGTATCCGTTTCTCCAGGGCAAACACATGCTGCCTCTACTTTACTTGCTCTCTCCCTCCCTTAAACACACACACACACACACAAGTGAACACTTTTAGAAAAAAAATCCACAAGAAGCATGCACTGTACACACACAATCATGAATGCACACAGACTCATTTTACCTCTGCAAACATCCAGTGACTTGCACTGCATGGATTATCCCCCTAAAGCATTCCCTTTGAAACTCGACAAGTAGGGATTTCTTTTTAGGTGATCACTGGCCTAAGCAGCTGTTACACGCAGGATTAGCAGGTTCTGCCATTCAGACAACATGGTCTGTTTAAACTGGCAGGGTGAAGAACGTAGAGAAAGACAAGCAGGGGAGGGGAGAGGTTATGACAGGGAGGAGCAGAGATGAAGTTGGAAATAGAGGGGAGAGAGAGAGAAAAAAGGAGGTGCGAAAGACGTGAAATGGGGAACAGATGACGAGTGAAGGGGAGTGAGACGTGGAGCAGAAGGGATGAGAGGTGAAAGGAGCAGAGCAGAGCGGTAGAATCGGGATGTGTGAAGAGAAGTGTGAAGGGAAGGAGATGCATGGAGAGAAATGAGTGTAGAAAGGAGAGGAGAAGACATGAGAGGAAAGGACGGGAAGAGAAAAGAGGAGAGGACATGAGAGGAGAGGAGAGGAGAAGACATGAGAGGAAAGGACGGGAAGAGAAAAGAGGAGAGGACATGAGAGGAGAGGAGAGGAGAAGACATGAGAGGAAAGGACAGGGGAGGAGAAAAGAGGAGAGGACATGATAGGACATGAGAGGAGAGGAGAGGAGAAGGAGAAGCTTAAACGTATCCAGTGTTGTGAGAAGCAGACCTCTGCCAAGGAAGCAGCTTAAAAGGAGCTGACAATGAGAATATTGTTCCTCCTCTGTTTTTCATCCAGTTTGTTGTTTCTTGTTTCACTTCTATAATATCATCCACCTCCTGTCTGTCCGAGTGTGAAAGTGTGTCATCAAGCCACCTTGGTAATTGCGCTGGTACAAGGTGTTTGCAGAGAGGGAAGGTTGATGGGCTGATAACAGGCCTGGCTTTAGGGGTGGTAAGACATTTCCATGCGGAGCGGCTGGCTCACAATAGCATCTCACTTGCCTCCCTTGTGTCTCTCACCTCTCCTGCTTCCATTCTGTCTCACATACCTCACATTGCACTTAGCTCTCCCTCCCCTTTTCTCTCTTTTTTGTGTCTTGTAAATGGAGAAACACATCAGGGATCCCTGTTGTTATGAGCTCTATCTTTCCTCGGCTGCTGTTCGTCGTTCCGTTCCCCCTCACTTTTTCCCCTCCTCCTCTTCTCTTGTGTGTCTAGCAAGGTGTGCAACAGTGGTGTGGCAGCCAGGCAGCTTTCTTAGTTTTCCGTTTGATGCATCGCGGCACATTTCACTGGAACGAGCCAGCGCTTCCTGGGAGCTCATGCCTCGTGTCAGCGCTCCTTCGCCTTGCACTCCCCACTTTCACTCATTACCCTTTTTCCTCTTTCTGCTCTCCCCTGTGCCCCTCCTTCGCTTTCAGCCTATTCTGCTGGAAAGATAGGGAAATTGTACATTCAGACGTTCAGACGCACGCACGCACACACACACACACACACACACACTATCTTACATATGCAGACGCACAGCGCTGACAAGTGCAGTCTTTCCAGTCACACGCCACACCACTACAATTTTTTCACATTCTCATGTGGCTCCACTGAAAAAGGAATTGTACACATGCATGCACACACACGCATAAACACAAACACCCACACAATCTCACAGTCACATTCTGGCCCTTTATCCCTTCTTGGTAATCTGTTTACGGAGTGCTGGGCAAATTTAAGAATTTAATTGAAACCAGGGCTAATCTGATGATAGCACGGAGCGGCAGAGCCCTCAGCCCTGCATCACCTCCAGTTAGGTTGCACCTTGTAGTCCTCACACTCAATACCTTGCTACTTCATTTCATGCCTCACGGTTCAATGCAGCGCTGCCCACTCATACATGCCACATTGATTGTTAATCCAACATTTGATATGCACCGCGCTCACTCAATTCTGATCTTGTTTTTCTTGTTTGTGTCTTCCCTCCTCCTCTTTTCTCACCCCCCACCATTTACCCAACGCTTCCCTTGTCTTTCTCCTCCTGTTCCCACTCTCTTCATCCAGGATGGATATTATTCCCACCGGCCAAAGGAGAAAAGTAGAGTGGACAGCAACAACGAGAACTCTGTGCCCAGAGACTTTGAGAACATAGACAATAGTAACTTTGGCGCACGCTCACAGCCACACCGGCAGTCTGTCGGGGCCACCAGCAGCAAGCAACAACGGGAGCATCTGCAGGAGAAGGCCCACGCTCAGCAGCAGGCCTGGCGGGACAGCTCCCCGAGTCTGGGCCGCAACTCAAACGAGGTGCTGCCTGTAGGCCACCAGCCAATGGCGGTCGGCAACAATGCCTCCTACCCAGGTGGTCAGGGCGCTGCGGGAGTGTCGCGGCAACACTACCGTGCCTCACAGGTCCAGCAGGCCCAGTCGCAGCACAGACATCAGCACCCCCACAGGAGGCAGGCGACTGCAGCGCCGCTGGAGGTGACCTACGACCAGCCACCCAAGTGCGAGATCAGTGGGAAGGAAGCCATTTCAGCTCTATCCAGAGCCAAGAGCAAGGAGTGCCGGCAACAGATCGCTGAGGTGTACTGCAGACACAAGGAAGGGCAATTAATGCCTGAGAAGGTCACTCGCTACTGCCCCCTCGAGGGTGAGTAATTAATCATTGTAATTAATTTGATTGATTATTTGATTTTAGTTAATACAAATGATTATGTCTGTGAAGTTAGTGCAGTGACTTTGTATTCTGCACAAAAATGGTCTCACTGAATGGGTCGATATCTATCAAGCTTCCCAGCGTGGGGACATCTGAATGTTGAAAATGGTTGTGTTATGTGAAACCATGTGTTGTACAATGTCTGATGCCATATACACATCTTAAAGCCCCTGAAACCTTGGTTTCAAATCTTGAGTATTTCTCTATAACATTACATTTTTATGTAATGACTAAATAAGCAACAATCAAAGTTAAAGTTTGGGGAAAAAAACAACTAAGTTACTATTTATTGAGAGTGTAACACTGAAAAACGTTACTAGTCTGCTTCATCAGGTCTGTGTGGATTTGGATCACAACTGTCATCACTTTTTGATTCAAATGTTGCTATGCTCTGATTGGTGCACGGAAATACGTGACATCACCTTTTCCCACCTCTGCCCACTTTAAACCAGTGAGAAGTGCAAGGACACCAAGAGAAATACAGGAAATCTCTCATGTGAAATAACCAAAACATTCAGGAAAGGTTTAAAATCAGAATCAGAATCACATTTATTGCCAAGTAGGTTTTCACGTACAAGGAATTTGCTTTGGTGTATTGGTGCATAAATAAGCACCAATATGTTCATCTAGTAAGAATCTGGTTAAGAAAATAGGTTTTTAGGGCCTTTAACACCTCACAGTTTGTTTATTTTAGCTGTGCTATACCTAAATGTCAAAAAGCCGAGGTGGACGAAGAAGGACACCAACGCTGGGTTAGAGGTTGTGTTCGTGCTAAGGCCTTTCTTGCCAAACAGCATTTAGAAAGCAGTAAAAATAGATGCCACTATTACTGCAGTGCTCTTTAAGCAATTGTTCATCTCAAATCACTTTAAAAAACTTCAAAAATAGATTCAAAATCAGGAGATCAATAAGCTGATAGAGATTATTGCTTAAGTTGATTATTCGAGCAGTACAAAACACAAAGAAAAACCTCCTGGAAATAATGCTGAGAGGTTGTCAATGTCCTTTCCTCATATAGATTGACATTTAATTTTTTCACATTATTTCTTCCTACTCTCTGCTGTACGCACCTTTTTTCATAGCAAACAAGAAAAATAATATCCGCAAAGCTAAGTACAAAGAGTGTAGTTTGACCAGTTACATGGTAAAATATTTCCTGTTCTTGTAATTGCAATTCTCAAAGGCAAGAAATGTCTTTTTTTGGCTGATGTGTAATTGGTGAAGTAAATTGCTGGAGAAAATGGGGATGCTGCTTGTATTCTCTCCAAATTGGTTTCCAATTTTTATTTGTTTTGTCAAGCTGGCCACAGAACACAGGTTCTCATTTCTTTTTCTCAAACAGACGCACACAAACACACAGGCTTTTTTCCTCTAAGAATTTATGGACATCTGCAGTCTGGTTGTGGATTCTGTAAACATAATCTGTTGCGGCTGCCGTCATCGGTGAGCAGCATGCATCAGCAACCATGTTTTAAGTGAACAGCACATACACACACATGCATTTATACACATGGGAGTGGACTGAGTGCCGTATGGACAGCAGGGGAGGAGGAGAAAGCTATTATACATCCTGCCCGTTCTAGTCAGATACCTTCCTGGCCCTCGCTCATCTTATTAGAACTCGAGGAGGCACCGTGACTTAGCAACTTTTGTACATTCCCCTTCCCAAGAGCAGGCGTATCGTTTGTCTGTGCCTAAGCTCCTGTCATCTCACACAGCAACTCACCATCCCACTCAATCTGACAGTTTGATCAAAGGAGACAAAGAAATTGAAAAGGGCTTTCCCCTGGTGGCTGGGCTGTAACAACACGACAGCTAAATTAAATCACTTTTCTTTCTTACTCTCCGTCTGCCTGCCTGCTGCCTGCCAATGTGTAAGCTCTCTTCCTCTCTCTCTCTCTCTCCCCTCCTCTGTTCCCCATCCCAATTCAAGTCCTAACCTTGTTAGCAGACAATTGTCCAATTTGATTTGATCGGTATTCTGTCCTTGAGGCCTTGGCTAGATTAGCAATTGTGTTAGCTCTGGTATTAGCATCATTGAATACAGGAGGAACATGTTCAATCTCTTTGCCTCCCATATGCTAACTTGGCTAATAATGATATGACTGGGCTGCGTTGCTCCAGCAGGGTTATAGCTGGCAGTCAGTGACCTTTTATCCATGTAGCTTTAACCTAATGGCCTTGTACTGAAAGTTATTGGTGTATAAATCATACTTAAATCTGCTATAATCAATATATTTATAATAAAATGGATCAAATTACGCTCGTAGTGACAAACCCATAGGGAATTAGCACCCAACTCTGAAGTTCCCCTCAGCTTTATGAGCCTCATAGCTTCTTTTAGCTCATTGTCTTGGTTTTCTGGCCCACAGCTTAACTGTTTTGGTTCACTCTCACAGCCCTTATAGCATAATTTTCGGCCACAGCAGGCAGGTGTTTTCAGCAGCTCCAATATGCTAACTGCCCGGCACCAAACAGCAGACAAGAGTTAGCGACTGCTGGCGAACCTAGTGGAGCATTTAGCAAATAAACAACCAGATATTTCACTCAGCTGGTTGTTAGCTGGTGATATGGTAGACAGGAGTGTATGCAATGTTGCTTGCTAAGGTGAGGTAGCTGAGAAAGTTTGGTTGTTACTTGGTGGGTTGATCAGCATGCTGCCGGCGATAGCAACATGCTAGTTTGCTTAACATGTTGTTAGCTGGTTGTTGTAGCTAGCTCCAAATCAATACTACTGTTGTTTGTGTTTGGGCAACTGTTTGCTAACAAGTTCTCCATATCAACTTAAACGCTGATAATAAGTGTTGTGTTCAGTGTTGTGTTTGCTCTGCCCCCAAGTGGCCAAAAATCAGTTATTTTAGGTTTAAAGAAAAGGAAATTAAATTTGTTATTGTAATCATATAAATCAAACCCATGGATATGATTTATATGTCTGCAAACCTGGCTTTGTGGATGGTTTCAAGGAGCAGACACCATCCCCGAGACATTTTCAAATGCAATTTGATACAAGCCCTTTGGGGTATTGCTAAGCTCTTGTTCTAACCTTTCATATGAGCAGCTAAGATGGAGGATGGGTAAGAGCCCGAAGTTACACAAGATGATGGAGGAAGAGAAGGGGTGATAGCAGATGAGGGAGAGGCAGTTTAAAAGATTGATGGGGATGGGAAGGATGATGAAGAGTGATGAGTTCAAGAGGAGGGCTTCTGTTTTTTCTTTCAGAATAAGCCTGCGGTCTCTTCAGGTGCAGAGCCTGTTCGAAAAATACTACACATAAAGCTCTTCTGCAGATAAACACACGTGCTCAACACAATTGACAGTAAAATTTAAGTTCTCACACATACACACGCACAGCAGTGCTCATTAGTTCAGCTAGCTAGCATAGCACGCACTCTCAAAGTGCTTTGTGAAGCGACTGGCCAATTATCCGTGTGCAAAGCAAACCAGTGAACCTTCTTAGCTGGCCACCAATTACCGTTCAATCTGATACGGCCCACAGCAGATTTCCCCCCTGAGCTGTCGCACACACACACACACACGCAGAGAGAGAGAAGCAAGAAATAAGTATGAGTGACTGACAGGAGCCACGGCCAATTTGAGCCAAGGGAGCGTGTCATTAACCCCAACCTTGTGGTCAACCTTTAAACAAAGCCATGTTGGAGACCTGCCCTTAAATTTGAATGAATGAGATTAGTTGAACATGAGGGACCAGGCCTTCTTAGCGCGCTCCCATCAACTCATAGACCTCAAGACATGTCAGACACTTGCCCTTAAATTTTGAGTAATTACAGGACCCTAGGGCCAGGCGGGGAGAGGAGGCGGGAGGGGCATTTTTGAGGAAACGTAACCTCGGGGGAATAAGCAGCCGCCACCCCGGTATTCCCTCAGCTTCCTCTACTTCTTCAGCACAAACAGGCTCTTGGGAACTGAAGTCCCAAATTATACTCATTAATCTCCTTAAGGCAAGTTCTGTGAACAAACATGTCTCATAAGCTGCGTGTGCGCATTGGCTGTAATAACTGAAGATTTAAAAACAAACAATGTCTGGGATAATGTTGGGGGACTTGATGGTGCAGAACAGCTTCGAGGAAGGTTTTTTTCAGGTTTGATGTGCAAGTGTTTGTTTTTGAGCGGTCAAGGGTGGTACAAACCCACACAATGGAGCTATGTGTGGTTACCGATGGCTCTCCAGAGAGGAGTTGTTTCATTTGATAGTGGCTAGCTTGGCAGGCCGCGACCAGGGCGGTGTTTGCCTACATGTTTATTGTTGTCATTTGTGTGAAATCCAAGGCATCTTCTGGGAGTTTTGCCTGAGAGGAATGATGGCACATTGTCAAACCTTGCTCCACCCTGAAAGCCCCAGAGGAATCTCTTATAGGATTCCTGTCTGAGTGGGGATAGTAGTTACAGTGTGTGTAGTGTCTGGTTAAAATTGTCATAATTCCAATTCAATCACATAATAAAATGGATGAGCGAGTTTTGGTTTTGTGGCTTTGCTTTTTTCTTTCACAGTAGGGCTGAAGTAGCTGTATAACTTTTTTGTTCTTATTTATTCATTTATTCATTAATATCTCAGTTGTAGCATGGCTTTCTTTCCCTGTGCGTAATCCTGACCAATTTGGCCTCCTGAGAACATCTCATGTATTTAAATGACACACTGGAGAGCAAAGGGAAGGTAACCATGTTATACAACTACCTCTGCCTGTTACAGTCAGTGTTTTTCAGTCTTGCTATATCTTCAAGAGAGCATCGTGATTGGTAGTTATAAAACAGGTACTTCCTCAGTTCAGACTGTGTCACACTTACACAATGTAAAATCTCCACTGAATGTTCACTTTTGACACAGCAGCTAATTATTAATATGCTAATCATACCACTCCAACTGCTGCTCACTGTGTTGCCTAGCAACCTTGTTGTTTAGCTATTTCTGTTTATTGTTTAATAAAAGAATAACATTTAATTATCATTAATAACTGTATTCATTATGCTTTGGCATTTGCTTTCTTTGTCCCTCGAAGATATTTATAGGTGCTCCTCATCATATAGTGACTAAAAGCGCCTTGTGCAGCCTCTCATAGATGATCAAATAAACAACAGATTTGATTTGGTAATCAAACAAGCAAAAAAACCCTGATTATATTACTGATGAAGAATCCATGCAATGTTGTGTGAATTACATGGAGTTAATACAAGTTTTATATTCACTGGTATGATTACATAAATAAAGACATTGTTGTCTTTATTCCTCACAGGTAAAGCCAATGCTAATGTCCAGTGGGATGAGGACTCTGCTGAGAGCTTTCCATCAAAACCAGTCAGAATAGCGTTTGTCTTGGTGGTCCATGGACGAGCCTCTCGCCAGTTTCAACGCCTCTTCAAAGCCATCTACCACACCTCACACTACTACTACATACACGTCGATCAGGTGAGTCACAGAGAGCCTACAAACACAATGTATCTTTAATATAAAACCAGTCAAGCCCTTTTAAATCCATCGTTTTATCAATGGAAGCTTGGTTAGAATATTCAGATTCTTGTAAAATGTTATCTCTTGATATCAGACAATATTAATCAGTGTGTGATCACTTCCTTTGTTCCAGCGCTCTAACTACCTGCACAGGCAGGTGCATGCCTTGGCTGCCCAGTATCCGAATGTGAGGGTGACACCCTGGCGCATGGCCACCATCTGGGGTGGTGCCAGTCTGCTGACCATGTATCTTCGCAGCATGGCTGACCTGCTGGCCATGAGGGACTGGAGCTGGGATTTCTTCATCAACCTCAGTGCTGCAGACTACCCCATCAGGTAACAAAGATGGATCTCACAGCAAAGGGAGTTCAGCAGAGGATAGTGGGGGAGGCCTGAGGGGAAGACAGTCTGGTAATGAGTTGTCCCGTAAGGAAATGAAGTGAGGTGTAGGGGCAAGCATCTAATATAGGTGACAAAGGCAGTCACTAGGGCACAACAATAGTAGACTGCTCTCAGCCAATATGGAAGAAATTCAGTACACACTGGTCTGGGCTCCTGTGGTTAACTGTGAGCTTTAAATGAAGAGTCACTCCAAACCAAACAGATCAATGAAGTAGAACCTCAGCTTTTCTCACTCACTATTCGTTAACACCTTCTCTTCCAGGTCCCTGCTTCCTTGCTTGCACTCCATTGAATGGGTTACATGGTGAACTGATTACAATTTAATTGCCCAGGGTCAATACTTATTATCTTTTCAGGCCTGTTGTGTACTGTACAGTCCAAAAGTTGTCTCTCCACTCAGAAACATCCCTTTTAAATAGTTGTAAAAGGTAATTAAAGCCACAAAGTCTACATGAACTGGGCATGAAGTCATGGAAATTGGAGGAGAAATTTTGTGACTTGTACTTTTTTTTTTATGTGAGTTTATAGTCCTTCTGGGAGTTCAGGGTCTGCTGGGTTTTTGATGTAGCTCTGCAGCAGCCAATTAAAATCCTCCTATTAAGGAGAGAGTTATCTCTTCTGTGCAGCCAGATGTCCACCCGTTGAATTTAGACAAGCTGTAATGGCCACTGGGTAAAAGGAAGCTGGATCTGATGTCTCCACAGCTGAAGCCAAGATGCAGGGGCAAATGTGAATTTTGTTCATAGACGGGTTCAGTCTTGTTGTGTTTAGTTTTCTTCATCATATCGATGAACGCTGCTGACACGCTGTCTGTTTGTCTGTGTATGTGTGTCTGTGTTTCGGCACCAGTGTGTGAGTTTATGTGTTGCTGTCTGCATAGTTCAGTGTATCTCAGCACCTGTCTGTGTACATGTGTGCATATTTATCCTGTCTGTACGCCTGTCTGTCTGTCTGTCAGCGCATGATTAAAGGTATTTGCGAGTATGTGCACCGAGACACTGTTTTCTTCCCGTCTTTTGCCTCCTCATTTGCATGAGGGTGATGTTGTTGAGAAAAAGGCTGACAGTGGAGGTTTTAAGCCCCATCTGTTGGGAAACGAAACGATTGATGGAGCGAAAGAGGGAGCCGAGAGGCAGAACTGACAGGGAGAGAGGCGAGGGAGCGAGAATAAGCAGTTAGGGTAGGGGAACAAGAGGGAACTGCATGTTTTGGATCCATGCAATATGGAAATATGGAAATTGCACTCTTGTATCTTTGCTTAGCAAGTGCATTTGTAACCACAGCTTGGATTTGACCAAGTCTGCGCACTGCATATTTACTGAGTTGGACTTGCAAATATGGTCCTTTTAAGTGGCAGGCCTGGGTTCAAGCCCCTGTGAGAGGGAGCATCCGTGCTACTCGAGTGTCCTCAAGCAAGAAACTGAAACCCATTCAGCTGTTTTGTCGCTGACTATCCTTTCTGATTTTTTTGAGTGCGGGATCAGGCAGAAAGAGACATTCTCACTCAGAAATAAACACCTCAGCATTACATTATCATTATGGACTTATAGCATATAGCACACTACAGCACAGGAAAACATGTTGGAATAAGCAGATGCCTCACTTTTGCCAGACTGCAAATACAACCATGTGTTAAGCTGCCAGTATGCTACATCAGAACTTCTTGTTGCTCACACCTAGACGATGTCAGATTGGGGATATTTCTGTTACTTTCCAAAACCATCAATCCGATATTCACACCCACTTCACACCGTGATTGACCAGCTTTGCGGAGATGAGAAAGGAGCAAGGGTTTGAACTTCTCTCTCTAGCCCTCTTTTTGCATTTGTTATACAACTATTTCTGTCACTTTTCATGTGAACAACCAAGTGCAACACTGTGAATGCCTTCCGGGACAGACTATATGAAAATGTGCACTGTTACCCCCATATTTAACACTATCACGTCTCCCCTCTCTGCCTTCGAGTGTGGCCATTTGGAACAACTATAAACACATTTGATTTCCGGCAAGGGCGGACTACACGTTGTACGTTGTAGTTCTTTTCAAGCATAACCTGACCCTTATTCTTCCACTTCCTTTGTCAATTCATTTTAAGCTGTAACCCATTATTTATATTGATGGAACAAAATTTATCTAACTATTATGTACTGTGAACCTGCATCAGTCTTTCTTTAATGTAGCTTTACGTTACACTATCTTTGGTCACAGATTTTCCAAATGGCACTTGTTTTTCCGTTGTGACCATACTGCGCAGGTGCAGGCAGGAAAGGGGGGGGGCTGCCCTGACTACTGCTGTTGTTATCAGTGGGACTGGAGACAAGCATTATTTCCCCTCTAATTCCCTGATAATGTCTGTCCTGCCGCATGGATGGCTCTCAAAGGCAAACCCTGAGCCCCTCACACCAGCAGAGGGGCTGTGTCCAGGGGGAGATATTCTATGTGTGTGTGTGTGTGTCCAGAGAGGCCAGAGGATGAGTTACACGCTTGCTTTGTCAGAGTACAACCCTCTTTCCCAGCTTTTATCTACACAGTCTCCTTGCTGTTACCTCTTTTTTTTCTTTAAAGCCCCTTTCATGGACTTTACAGCAGCTTTTAAGAAGTCTGAGCTCTGTGATGACTGGCTGCAGGCGTCATATCTTCTCATCTCACTCACTTTGTCATCTCTGTCTCTGGAAAGTGTTGCATCTCATATTTTAGCTTTGTTCCGTAAGTGATAGGTGTCATTTCCTCTTGTGAAAAAAACCTTTATAACCCATTACAACTAAGCCAACTCATTTGAAAATGTAATTCTAAAAACTTCTAAAATGAAAAAAACTTGCAGGATTTTTAAATTAAGTTACAGAACTTTTTGTAGGTTTTTCCAGGACAAAGATGATGAATGCATGACCCATCTCTCATCTGTTTGAGTGTTGTTAAAGTGTGGGTTCGTAACCTGTCAGCCATTGGAATTCAACTATTCCCCTGGAATGGTATATTTAAAGGCACATTATTAATTTAACAGTAAGACTGTGGAAGTAAAACAGTGGCATAATGATGAAGTTTAACTGGCTATGATATTGAAAAGGTGCACATTTTTTAGGTGTCAGGTGGGGTTGAAACTCACAGCAGTGAGTTTGTCGTGTGTGTGTGTGTGTGTGTGTGTGTGTGTGTTACTGTAATGTGTGTGTGTGAATACCACTGTGAGACAGAGCAGCTACAGGGCTGACAGTAAGCAAACTAGACCCAGTGGACGGGGTGACCACTCAGGTGGCAAATCTGGAGCTTGACATGAATTCCCCTCGCTCTGTGTGTGTGCGTGTCTGCGTGCCTACAAGCATTCATGTGTCTCTGTGCATGTACATTGTATTGTCAGTGTGCATACTAGCAGATACACTGCGTGTGTGTGTGTGTGTGTGTGTGTGTGTGTGGGAAGTAGAGGCAGAGAAGACTGCATGTGCCTGTACAGCACATCATCAGTTAGGCTTTATGGCTCACGACCTCCTAAGATAAGCCCCCCAGGCTGTGAAATTGCTCCTTCAAGAGAAAATGACATTAATATGCGCTTGTCCCTCCCCCCACTGATCCTTGAGCTTTTTACCAGGGCCTCGCTGATCTTTTAGAAAGGCAAGCCAAGCCATCATGAAAGGCTCCACCACAGATGAAATGTTCGAGCCACTGACTGGGGCATAGCCTGCAGAGCAAAGCTTTTAGCCTGTCTGGCCTGTGTATGAGGGAGTAGACTGCTCTACAATGTAAGAGCAGCATGAAGTCATTCATCAAAATCATGGATAGCAGAATCTTTTGTATAATCCTAAATAGCTGTAATGGCTTGAAGGAACTGAGGGACTGACACTGAGTTCAGCCCAAGTCTTTAATTGATCACTATGTGACTTAAAGCCCCTGAAAACTTATTTCTCCATACATTAAAAATGTTTTTTTCTTCTTGTTGCTTCACTTGGATGTTTAACCTTCACTGTGCAGAATGATGGATGTGCAGAGTTTACTCTGTGCTCACCTTAAATCTCAGTTTAACATGTTTATGTATGATTTGTGACATCACAACTAGTTTGGAGCCAATCCTGGTCCAGTATGCAGCTTACTCAAGTGTGATGTGGAAACTTGAAGGCTCCAGTGCACACACACTGAGAATGGACTTTTCAGTGAAGTAGGACACATGTTGTGTCTGGTAGTTAACTTTTGAGAAAACAATAAATATTGCAATATGCATATTCATACATTTTGGATTTTTCAATGAGGGAGACAGAGTAGATATAATCTGAAGAGATTTTTAACTAGTTCATTGAACTTTGTTGTGGAAAAAACACATCAGACACAAATTAAACTATTCCAAGCAGTGTGGCTTGGCTTTGTTAGAGCAGGAGGAGGAGGACGAGGGAGAAATGAATCAATTAGACAAAGTTTTTGCAGACTGAGATCCAAACACACCCATCTGTCTCACCCATCATATGCGCATATATGCTCTGCTAACCATGCCATGAGCTAACGGTCAAGTGTGGGTTTATATGATGGGCAAGGTTAGCTAGATATTTTATGTGCATACCTCCCAAGTTCAAGATGAGTCATCAAAAGTGTTTTAACATTTTAGAGAAAGAGGGGGATTTTGATATAATGATACTCAAAAATGTTTGGGGTTTTTTAACATATATTTAGCATATAACAAGAGATAACTGAACAATTAACACAGCAACACAGGATTTTTAGGGCTATTTCACTGTGTCTTTAAGGAACTTTTTTATAGCAACCAGTAACAGGTGGATTCATTTGCATTATTTTGCTCCAAAACTGACATTGCACCTACAGCATGCCCTGTACTGCAAAATCAATGTTCCACCTCCCTTCAGCTTTGTCTCACCATATGTTTCCCAGTCAAAAGAAAGTCATTTTCTTCCATTTCAGGACCAATAACCAGCTGGTGGCCTTCCTGTCCAAATACAGAGACATGAACTTCATCAAGTCCCATGGCAGAGACAACGCCAGGTGAGTTGCAAATTTTTCAAGCTTCATTTTAATCTCCCCACAACACTCCACCCTTTCGCTTACTCTCTGGCTAGCTCTCTGTGTTTGTCTCACTTACTCACACACAGCAGCACCTATATGCACACACAGCGCGCTCCTGCCAGCATGGCGTGGTCACTGAATCATAATACAATTAGCTCCCATCTGTGGCTTCATTAATTAACCTTCTTGGTGGGGTGAGCTAGCGAGGTTGCTGCCAGAACGACCCTTCTCTGCTGCCGCCACCATACCGCCCTCTACTTTCTGCCTCATCACACCCCGGTGACAAACCAGTCCCCACCTGACACTGTGGGCAAAAATACCCCCGAAACACATGAAAAAAAAAATCGTCCAGCACGAATGCATGAGTCAGCGTGACTCAACGGTACCTTTTTGTATTTGCAGTCACAGTATTTTATTCAGTGCTGTTTTATGAGAGTGAAGCTGTTTTGTTCCTGATTTAATTCCGTATTACCATCAATGATGATCTTGGTAATCCACCGCTATATGCACACACATGTGGATGACTGAAACAAATTGAAATGCCTGGAAAATGCATGAGTGCATCTCTTAAATGTCATCTGCGTATGCGTATGCATATGTGTACAAGCCACAAGGTCAATACCTCAACAGTCTTTGTCACAGTTCAGAGAACAGAAGGAACAATCTGACCTGGCTGACCTGAATTTGACTCCCTCCATCTGACACTCGATACATTCACAGGAGTAACACCATCCATTATGTATGCAGGGTGTCACTCTTCTTGTTGCTGATAAAAGTGCGAAAGACACATTTGTCAAGTCGTGTAAGGCCAAGGACAGGAGACAAATTCTGCTATGACACAAAGGAAAGTAGTCTTTGGAAATGCAACTATTGTAATACTAAACTAATAGTAATTATTGTTTAAAATGATTCATCTGTAATCTCTTTAGCAGTTGTGGCAGTTGAGTTGTGTCAACATCTACCTGAGCATATTTTCAGTGTGTACTCTTGTTTGCTCTTTTTTAGCTCATCTCTTTCGGTTTTTACAATTTTCACCAAAAAATCAAACAAACAGATTCTTTTAGAAGGAGCAGGTCCAGATTTTCACCCTGATCTTTTTAAAAATTTTTTATAAGCACTCAAAAGTTTTGTTTCCTACTGAAAGAGGAAGATGTTCAGTTTACAGTCAACAAGGGCCTCTTGTGACAAGCACCGCTCCAAAATCTTCTGTTTATAGAAAGTAAATATAAAAATATAAATGAGCTGCTGATTATGCATAAGTGTCCCTCTAAATATAAAATAAGAACTAGAGAGTGCTTGTTTTTATAAAAACTGTGTTTTTAAAGTCTGATTTTCACTTGGATTTTTGTATTACAGTTTGCAATTATCCCTCACTGTTTTAAATATTTAATTATATTCAGTAGTCTGTGGTATAACCGCATGTTTGTGTGGTTTACTAGGTTTATCCGTAAGCAGGGACTGGATCGTCTGTTCTATGAGTGTGACACCCACATGTGGAGGCTGGGTGACCGTAAGATCCCAGAAGGCATCTCAGTGGACGGCGGGTCCGACTGGTTCCTTCTCAACCGCATGTTCGTCGAATACGTCATCAACTCCAAGGACGACCTGGTCACCAACATGAAGCGCTTCTACGCCTACACTCTGCTGCCTGCCGAGGTAACACACACACACACACACACACAGACACCGCTTTCACATGTTCAAGTGTTTCTTAACCTTTGACTGACAGGTAAGCACTGCATCCCTTACAGAAACAGTATACACCGTTCTCTTTTCATTGCTGTGTTAGATGTGCAGGAGAAAAAAAAAAGAACTCGGAGGCGGACATAAAATCATAAAGTGAAGGCAAGATGTAAAGGCTGACTTCCCAGCTGTATACAAGGATTGGATGAGAACAGAATGATCTCTGTGGGGGAATTGGATTTTTATCATGAGCTACTGTGAATCTCCATTCTCTGCTGCTACTCTATTTCCACTGCGTGAATTGAATGGTGTAAAAAATAAAAGGTATACAATTTTCTAATTTTGTCTCTCTGTCTCTGCCCCCCCCCCCCACCCTTCTGCTTCCCCATCCATTTCCGTATCTGTCTCTGTCTCTCAATACCCAGTCCTTCTTCCACACGGTGCTGGAGAACAGCGCCCACTGTGAGAGCATGGTGGATAACAACCTGCGCATCACCAACTGGAACCGGAAACTGGGCTGTAAGTGCCAGTACAAGCACATCGTCGACTGGTGTGGATGCTCCCCGAACGACTTCAAGCCTGCAGACTTCCACCGCTTCCAGGTAATAATAACACACACACAACACGAATGTGGAGAAAATCTCTCTCTGCTTGCAACCCTTTATAATCAATTGTCTGGCCACGAGCTCTGCTCGGCACTAGTACTGTAAGTCAGGGCCCATATTTATCACATTTCTAAGAATCACACAAATTGAAATTATACCAGGGCAAAATCCCTGATAAACTTATGGCACAGGTTGAATATTTGTTTAAAATACGTTTGGCTGCTAGCAAGAAAGCCATCACACAGAAATAGCTGCAGGCAAACCCTCCAACCAAGGACGACAGGACTGCAATTCCCAAACTGGAACTGAAATCGGCCTTCATATGAACATAATGTAAAATACTGGGAAAATTGACTAGTATTGTGTTGCTCATGTCAACCCACTCTGTTAGCATGAAAATATCAATAAAAATAAAGTTGCAAAAGAAGAATGCTCCAAAGAGCCAGCTTAGGAGTAAAAAAGTTCTTCACTAAAAGTGAACAAAAAGACACATTTATTGAGCGACTTAATCCTACTGACAGTGAGGTGCAGGAGGGATCTTTAAGCTTTCAAGTGATCACATTACTCACAATCAGACACATGTATTTACCTTACATTTGCTATGTTGTTCATTCTTATAACTCCAGCCTCTAATCCTATAGGTAGGGATGAAACTATAGGAAATTTGCCAAAATGGAATCAAAAAGAAAGCTTGACGAGAGCTTTGAGGAAAGTATGCAGCAGGTAGATGAGGTACAGCAGGTAAAAACAAAAGAAAATGCACAGAGAGGAATGCAAACAAAATCAATATCTGCTTTAATCATGTCATTTGCGTCCCTTAGGAATGCAAAAAGAAAAAACAGTGTAATAATAGAGACGGAGCACAATTAAGTTTAAAACAATCACTTGCTCTCCACTGACTTTGTATCGCGTGAAGGTGCCTCCTTGTCACTTTGGTCTGCTAGCAAACAACAGAAACATGCCTAAAAGCTGCTGTGTGGTGGGATGCACTACCAACAGGGTAAAGAACCCAGAACTAAGTTTTTATAAGCTGCCGAACCGAAAAACTGAGCTTTTAAGAAGACAAACGTGGATACAGATGTGAGTCATCAGCAGGATGAATGGGAAAACTGTGGGATCCTGACACTCAGTGTGCCTCCGTGTGCAGCAAGCATTTAGTCACTGCTCAGTCAAATATCCAACTGTCAGATTAGGCTAACTATATTGCTGTAAGTTAAGCTAAAGCAACTTGTGTAGTGGAATGTGGCTAAATCAGAAAGCTATGCAGTATTATTTTTGCAAGTGTCTTAGCTAACTACAGTAACTTAGAGTGAGAAGGGACACGGTGAGATAGACAGACAATATTGAGTTTGTCAATATACCTTTTCTTCTCTGGTAGACATAGGGTGCTAAAATAATCCTTTGACATGCTGTAATCTAATGTTTTTAGCTAGCTACAGGTATTTTGTTAAGCCCATGTTTCAGCCCTTGGTTTGCATATTGTGGCGCCAATTATTTTCCCCTCCGGTGGAAGTGGTTTTCAGAGTATGACACTATGGCGCTCTGTCTCTATACCAAGGATTCAAAGGTTTATTTGTCACATACACAAACAGTATGTGTAGTGAATTGCAATGTGGCTGTGCTGAAAGACTAATGTCAAAAAAAAACAAAAAAACGAGATACATTTAAGAGCATTTTTAAGTCAAAATAAATTTGACCAGTACATTTTATTCTTGCGTTTGTGAGTAGGAGTAAAAGTGAAGGATTTTTATTTTTATCTTTAATTTAAGTCCAAAACTTCCCTTTTAGCAGGTTGATAATTACAGGCGTGGGCTTAACTCAAGTGCTCAAGATAAAAGGCCATATCGTCCAGCCAATGTCCATCATAGACATCAGACAAACATCCAACAATTAAAATGAAAAGAATACTTCACTTTCAGTGGACATGTGCAGCACACACCCCTCAGTAAGTCGGAAATCAGCAGCAGTCAATCTCTAAATTCTCTGCCCTCAAGGTCCTTCCTCTCAGCCTCAGCATCCAGCCTGTTCCCACAGCTTTCACAATCAATATGTGCAAAATTACGTCTCGATTAGTATGACCCTGAAAGAGAAAATAAATTAATAGTAATTAGATCCTCTTTGCCTTGAGTATGAGGGAGAGAACAGGGTTAGTGAATGAGTGGCAGTGACTCCAGGACCCCAGAGAAAGTCAGTATCCCAGTTTGACTTTCAGTGTCCTCCTAAAAAAAAGTAAAAGCTGCGGTACAAAGTGAAAACGTTCTGCCACAGTTAAATATCACTTCAAATCATATCCTTTAAGTGCTGTGACTCACTTCGTCTCTCCTGTCCTTCATATACCAGTCAAAGATGACCTCAGTTCTCCCTTTTGCCAGACCCGACTGCCGTCTGTCTCGCCTCAGTCTCTGGCAGTTCAGTGCCAACACATTACCACAGGTCCTTGGCACTGCCGCTGGGTCTGGTTGGCACCCTGGTATCAGTGAAGTCCAACCCTGGGAACAAAGCAGCCTTTCCAGAAGCCAGCCAGACCCCGGTATTAATAGGACTTAATATCCCATTGAGCGCACGATCCGAGGTTCCCTTTGAACCTTAGCAGTGGGGAAGATACAGACAAGCAGAGCAGGCTTCAATTTGGTTTGCAGATGAGAAGAAAGATTCAAGGTGCAACTGTCGAGTTTCCCACATAGTGATTTTGAAGTGCACTCACCAGGGGAGGGGGTTATTCTGGAGAGGGAGAGTGGGGATGTGCCTTTTGTCTTAGTGCATCATTGTTTAGTAATGTGTTTCAGAATGAGGTGCATTTGGGAAGTCTGTTGGAAAGACAGGCTGCGACAGGTTGGTGCTTTCAGTCGACTGCACTGAGGGCATGTCAGAACGCACAAAAGCTGGGAATGTGTAAACACTAAAACCTCCCTCCTTTGCGTTTCATTTGATATCTGTAGCCGATCACCGAGGGTTAATGCATCATCTGGTGCCGTGTGAAGCCACACCGACATCCCACAGTCGCCCCTCCGGCATGAGAAAAAGCTGAAGTGTGCCGCAGCTTGATTAGGTCTCCTTTTTTTTTGAGCAGGTAACACCGAGGTGTCTGGTGCTGGGTAACTATCGGTAAATAGTTTTGTGTCTGGGTCTGAAAAGATGTCTTTGTGCGTAAGCCAAGCTGTGGAGGCGGCAGATTTCATGAAGCACCATCAACCACACAGGCAACAGTGTGGCAGGGACAGAGAGGGTGAGAAAGACATGGGTGGAGTGGGGGAGGCCAGACATTGCGACAAATACAAAGAAGTGTTGAGAAGGAGATGATGAATGAATGGATAAATACAGAAAAGGAAAAAGGAAAGGACTGAAAAACATACAGCTGCTGTATCGAGATACATGCAGGCGTCATTTTGTGCCTCCAAAGACATGTACGGCATCTTCTCATCTTTCTTAGTCAAGTTCCTTTAGCCACTAACATTTAATATAATTCCTGTAATGAAGCTGTCTGACACAGATGCCCTGAATGACTTGCAGATCCAGCAATGCACCCAAAATCCTTTCATCAATAGTTGCATTGTGATGTGATCAATGGGTAATTTAATTTCTTCTCAATTTCTCCTTAACCTTTGACAGCCAGCCCTGCATCTGAAATAGCAATCACAAAATCTTGCTTCTGCAAGTATTCAGTTCAGGAAATGTATACTTTGCAGTATGTTTTCCCCCATCGTGTCTGCAGGGGTAAGACAGGGTATTTAAGGATAGTTTCCTTGTTAATTCAAATATTACAGTGAGAGCATTGTTTTGACAAACTGGAATAATCTGTAATTGACTCATGGGAACCACAAAGAACAGTGGTTCCCAACCTTTTTGGCTTATGACCCCTTAAAACAAAGTAATGTTTACTTGCGAGCTTTTGTCACTAGTTGCATGTGTGTACTAGATGGACCTAGTTTTTTTTTTTTCCAGTTTTAGAGTCTTGAAGAAGCATTTATCCAGTGATTTACAAAAAAAAAACTGCAAATATTAGAGGAAAGTCTGAAAGGGAAAGCATGACTTTTTGTGTCAGAAATGTTCTGCTTTCCTCTTTTCTTAAAGGGGAACTGCGCCAATTTTACACACCAAAGTCTGTTTACAGGTCTTGGAGGCTACTAACTTAGTTATTATGTGAAAAAAAGCATAAAGCCTTTTGTGGCTCCAGAGGAAGCCGCGTGAAGTCCCATAAATTGCCTCAAGTGATGTCACTGTGGAGTCTGAAGAAGTGAGCTTACCATACATCTGTAGCCCACTCTGTGAACTGTGGGCGGTCAAGTTGTATTGTGGGTAATGTAGGCACCAGGTTTTGACAAGGAAGAAGAATGTGTGGAATAAAAAGAGACGATATCTCTCTGGTTCTGCTGCATCGATTCTCTGACAATGTTATAGGAGTACAAAATTTGCAATTTCCCCTTGAGGGGGTCCTAAACCCCAGGTTAGAGAACACAAGATCTAATACATATAGACCATTTGTTCAGCAAATGGATAAAAGAGAGAGATTGAGGCGAGAGTAATTAAATATATATATATATATATTATATTATATATAATGTATACATTAATTCATTCACTCTTCCATACAGAAAGGATTTACCTCCGTTTTATCTGCTACCACCTCACTCTGCCTTCTCTTTCTTCTCTCTGCCCACACGTCACTACCACACACATCTAACACATCATATTTGTTCCCCTGCCATCCTGGCACACCACCATTTCCTAATCTTCTTCTTCTTTTTTTTTATTCTTTATCTCATCCCTCCCTGCTTTGCTGTTATGTCGCCCTCCCTGTCCCGTCCCTTTCCCTCTGCAGCAAACGGTGCGGCCCACTTTCTTTGCCAGGAAGTTTGAAGCCAGCGTAAACCAGGAGATAGTGAACCAGCTGGACGCCTACCTGTTTGGACCCTTTCCCCAGGGAACGCAGAGCCTGAACTCGTACTGGGAGAACGCGTACGACGAGCCAGATGGCGTGGCCAGTCTGTCGGACACTCAGCTCACGTACTACCACTCCTTCTCACGACTGGGCCTAGCCAGAGCTGCCGCCTCGCTGCAGGGAAACCCAAAGGATCACAGCTGCAGGTTAGTTTTTGTAAAACCACACATTCACCTTTGCAAATACTCCTTACTTTTTCGTTCTGTTCTCCATCAACACACACCATAATCATCATCACAGCATCGTGACACATCTGCACCTACATCCACAGGTGCACTTCAGTTTGTGTTTACTCTCAAAAGCCAGCCACACCCATGTTAGCATGAGAAACCACAACATACATAAAAACCTTTTGTATCTCTGGTGCATCATCTCTGTCTGAGATCACATGTCATGGAAATAGGATAACAATGAGTGGTTCCAATCAGCAGCTGGGAACTCTGGGTAATGCTATTCATTTTGTAACACGATATGACACTGTCAATTTATCCCAGAGATAATGAGGCTTTATGGGTCATGGCACTGAAAGCTGTCCCTTCAGACCAGTGTGTTATTAGTGGAAATGTATGAGTTCCAGTGCTGTTAACATACATGTGGTCAAAATGAAAAGGGAAAACCACACTTTGCTTTCATGTTTAATGGCCAAATGGAACATTTCAGCTTCATGTACTTCAGTGAGCGTTTTCAACAGCATATGTTTTCAGTAGCATCTGGTGGTGTAGCATTTTAGGTTAGTGTATTTGCACATCGATGAAACCCAGACACAAAGCGATTAAAAAACAGTGACAAATTAAATATGCTGATTTAAAACAGAAAGCAGAGGTGTAAATTGCTAATTTGCATACATGTGACAGAAGGCCCCATGCATCTTATGAAAAGCATCTTAAGCATCTCAGATAAAGCAAACAAACACCACACCTACAGTAGCAGCAACATTAAGATCACATCTTTATTTTCATCTTAATGACATCAACCAACACTAAGATGAGGTAACACAAAACCGATCGCCTCGTGTCAGCTGAGATGGTTTGCTCCTCGTAAGCAGCAGTACAGCAGGGCGTCCAGTGCCAACGCAGAGCCCCCACCCCACCCTGCTGCATTGTGGGTGTTCTGTAAAGTCCTGCGGGTAAAGCCGAACAGAGAAAGGAAGCATGTTTCCATCTGTCAAACCTCAAAACCAGCTATCAGCTACAGCTGTTTCTACTCATACGCTGCATCTGTTGAAAGAGAGAGCAAGAGCAGACCAAGGGAAAGGTGGTTACATACATGCATGTGTGTATACGTGTATGTGTGTCTTTGCATGTCTAAAGGGGGGAGGGGGTCCACATCTCTGTCATTGCCAGGAAATGAACCTGTGAGAAAAAACATTTCCTTAAGGCAAACAAGCAAAGCTCAGTCTTTAACATTTACATGTAAAAGCAATTTTAGATGGCTGAAAGGCCAAAGGTCAAACAGCAGGAAATAGAGAGAAATACTGTAAATGTCTGCATGTTCATGTCTGTGTGCAAGCAACTCAAGAAAGATCATGTTGATGTGTGTGTGTGTGTGTGTTGCTTCCTATTAACATATACACACAAACTGAAGTGTCACCTTTTATGTGTGAGTGTTTTTGCACATTTTAGGTGTATATGGGCTTCTCTGTGTCAACACAGGAGTGATCCAGTTAGTGTATACGTGTATATTAAGCAAATGCATGCAGATTGTGTGTTGTATTAAGCCTTTTGTGTCAGGTCTCAAGTCCTCATATACAAACTGCAAGTCAGGATGAAGTCAATGAGGTGTCTGAAAGCTTGCAAAGCTGTTTTAATGGTGTTGTTACATAGCTGAGTCCAAATTCTTTCATTGCACTTTATGTGGGATGGAGCTAATTGAACACAGATGAGAAGGCGGGTTCATAATAAAAAGAATGATTTAGGTGGAATGTGCCCACCTTTCTGAAATAACCAATACAAAT
The DNA here is from genome assembly GCA_008360985.2 of Macquaria ambigua. Classification (NCBI taxonomy): domain Eukaryota; kingdom Metazoa; phylum Chordata; class Actinopteri; order Centrarchiformes; family Percichthyidae; genus Macquaria; species Macquaria ambigua. The sequence continues at coordinate 330,376 of VMKM01000143.1, forward strand.
GCTGTTTTTTTTTCTTTTACAGTAACCTGCAACATATATTTACACAGTGAATGACTTACCTATCATTAGCCCCACTTTTAAGCACCAGATTTTCTGAAAAAGGTTTTGAAAAACCCAGTAGGCAATTTAAGATCACTCACAGTTCTTCTGAAAAGACTCCTCTAACCATCTGGATTAAAAAATATTCGGTCTGCTGCACAATAACAAAGATTTTTAACCCGTTTCCGAAGTTGCTCCTTTTTTTCGTGATCTACGCGAAGGTGGTTGATGGAAGTGACATTTCTCTGCTCAATTTGTACAACGTGAATCAAAAATTTTAATTTTATCATCAGTTATATTGGTAAATATTAATGTTTCTTTCCAGGATTTTATATTTTTGTACAAAATAATGCTCTTTTTTTTTTTTTTTTTTTTTTGATTGTGTTTTCCAAAAAGAGTACGGACATAGGATTAGGAGATACAGTCACAACTTGAGAAACAGGCTAAAAATCTTTTTTGTCTGCAAACGGACAGAATATTTTTCATTCAGATGGTTAGAAAAGTCTTTTAGGATTCTGGAAAGACCGTCGGAGCAGCAGTAAGTGTAGTTAAACAAGCTTGTGGGTCTTTCAAACATCGCCAACATGCGCTAAGCTCTGTGACTTGAATGTAATGGTAATACATGAGAGGCACAAACCGGGATTAACCCAACATATCCATGTTATGTTGTGTTACATATGCGGTCGTGTGATATTGTAGTCTACATTTTCCAAGGCTTAACAGGGTTGTCATAGTTTAAGACACAGCCATACTGTCTGTCCTGTCTGGTCTATGATGTGTTCTGTCATAAATTGATCACTGCGTGGAAGCCATGAAATGATACACAATTTCTCATAATTCTTACAAAGAAAAAAAGGCATGACTAATTCTCTGCAATGTGCTGCAAGATAAGTATATGATGCTAGTTCATGAAGTATATGAGAAGAAATCAGGACCTCGTACATAAATAATGTGAGCTACAATGAGTCACAGCTGCAATGAGACATTGTTCAGATCAAGCTGAACAAAAAGGACAAATAAAAAGTAAAATGAGCCTTGTGATTCTCTCTTAATTCAGCCAGACTGTGGTTTATAGGCCTAATAATTAAATACACAGTGTGTGTGGCATAACTACACAAGGCCTGCATGTCTTATTAATGTTTTATTGATCTGGAATTTTACTGATCAAGCCACGTTATTAAAACCGATCACGGTTTTGCATAGTCCCAGCAGATGAGTCCTCACTTTGGTAACTTATGTCTTATTCAAGTCCTGGTCTGAAGTCTCAAGTACGGCCACATATGGTGTGTGTGTGGCCACATATTTTGCATGCATGTAGAATTCAGATGTGCTACCAACAGATGTATGGGTCGGCCTCAGCGTGAGACTGGAGCAAGAGAGAGGAAAAGGCCACGGAGAGGGATTTGGCTCTTTTAGCAGCCCGCTGTGACTGGATTGGAGAGACTGTGGAGTAAAAGCCTGAATGGAGCGTCTGTGCAGGCTGTGCTCCAACCCCTTCTCACTGCCTCTCTCACTGGCAGCCACGTCTCTTTTGGGAAAGGCAGAGCAGGGGGGAGTGAGAGCCGAGGGACGAGGGCAGAAAGCAAGATGAAAGAAGGAGAAGAGGGGAGAGGAGAGGAGCAAAGAGGGGAAAGGCAGATGGGAGAATAGGAAAGAGGAGAAAGGGAGAAAGACACAGGGAAAGGGAGCAGGAGAGGAGGGAGTGCGCACTGCTATCCTTGTGGGTGTAAATATTTGCTGTTCTGCTTGTCAGGGTAGCATTTACCGGGACGGGTTGACTCCTGGTCCTTTAGTGGAATACTGATGAGGCCATGGGCACTGGGGAGCAGGGAGGGACTGTGTGTGTGTGTTAATCTGTGTGTGTGTGTGTGTGTGTGTGTGTGTGTGTGTGTGTGTGTGTGTGTGTGCAAAAGAGGAGGAATAAAGGCAAATTCAAGGAAGCAGAAGAGACGAAGGGATGAGAAATCTGGACGAGAAGGAGTCAGGACATGTGCAGAGAGCAGCTGTGGAGCGTTCCCCAGCAGTGCCCACCCTGGCCCCTTTTTTGTTTTTCCAGAAGTCACTCGGGCTGGCTGCCCCGTGGGCCAGCCCTCTGCCACGTATGAAGCGACACACAAACAAACAACAGACTAATCAGACGGGCAAGACCTTCATTTGGCTTCAGCTGACTGGATGACCCAGTTCAACTTTGTTCAGCAGACTTGTAATATGTTTAGTTGGATTGTCTGTGTGTGTTCAGAACTCTGACTAATCTCAATCTGCTGCCAATACAGCCAGCATTTCTGTAGCCAGCAGAACGCTGTGGTCTCGACTGTCAAATGTCTTCTTTAACCATCCCTTCCACTTCAGAACCAGAGCACATGCCGAAGCAAACAGCACATTATAAAGCAATAATTAGCATGGAAGAAGTGTGTTATTTACTTACTTGAGTTCTCAAAGGTACTTGGGCTTTAATAAACTGTTCACTAATCATTTACTTATCTTTGTTACGCTCTAATAGTCATGTACAAACATAAAAATAGTTTAAAACCGTGGTTACCCAAGTGTAGGCATAGCAACCAACAAACAATGGGAATTATCAGCATGGTCGACACATGTCTTTGACCAATTGGGTTTCTGTTAAAGGTCATTGAATTAATGTCCACCATGTCACACAATCACAGAGCACATTGACTCCCCACAAATGTTCACTGCGAGCATACATTAGCATCCAGCCACATTAGCATGTCCAAGGCTGGTTCCTTGCAGACGTTATCCAGGTGAATCTAGATATTCTTCTCCGCTTACACTGTTGGCCCTGAAAAGCGGCACAGCAGTTAGGTCAACGGTATCAGGTTTGCTAATGGATTCTTACTCTCCTGATGCTCTGCCAGGTACTTCCCCATGGGCCACCCAGTGTCAGTGCATCTCTACTTCCAGTCAGACCAGTTCCAGGGCTACCTGGTGAAGCACCATGCCACCAATCTGGCAACTAGCAGGCTGGAGACCATGGAGACCTGGGTGGCACCCAAGAAGAACTTCAAGCTCACCACTCCTCCCAGCAGCACATTCAGCAGGTTGCACTTAGCAGAGGTGAGTCAGCATGTCGGCTTGCATCATGGCGTAGCATTTATTTTTAATTTACATTTAAGTCACTTGTCTGCCATGAGTCACAAAACAATCAGTCAGCCATTGCCAGTGGCAGGAAATGAATTCCATTAAAACCCTAAGCACCACATAGTTTTTGTTGGTGTGTATGTGGTGCATATAATTAGAGGTGAGATATACAGCTCATTGCCATGGTGACCTTATATTCATTGCTATGGCGACCTTGCCAAGACTCATAGCAGCGCATCTCCACACAATTAAACCGGTGCCTGTAATGGCCTTGTAAAATGTAAATTGATTGAATTCATCCAAGTTTATAGGGATGAGCGCTCCATGTGCTGCTTATTTGTTGTTTCCTAATAGAACGTCTTCTCACCTTCACACTGGAATGCTTCCCTTGATTGTCTTGTTATGTTAATCTGTGTTTCTGTTTACCACAACGCCTGTTTAGGACACAGCAGCTCGGCTGTGATGTGACAGCCACAGTGTGTCTTTTTAAAAAGGACAAAATTAACTGAGTGAATGTAAATTGACCTTTTTCTCTGGTTTATCGTGCACAGCTTTGTAGGAAGCACAAATGTCAACAAACTGAATGAATTTGTTTGCTTTGTTTGTGCCTGTGGACCACACATACATACACCTGGACACACCCTGACCCTGTTTGACCTCTTTCAGCGGACTCAAAGTGAACTCAAAGGGATCCAGACGGCCAGTCGCCACGCCCGGCCCCTCTCACTAAGCCCTGTTTTTGTGTCTAGCCTATGAAACCGTGAGTGACAGAGAAGTGATGTGAGCTTTGGCTTTTATCTGGATGCTCAGCCTGAGAAAGCATTCACTGTCTGGCACTGTGCAGTGGCTGTCAGTCAGTCAGTTTGTCCATCTGTCATTCAAAACGAGAGCAGAAAGAGCTTAAATAAGACAGCACAACGTAGCAGCAGTAGCTCTGTGCTTTTTGTCAACTTAGCAGATATGACCCATTATACTAAAGCTATACGCCAGAGTTTCCTAGATAAACCATATGGCTGGCTTAACAATGTGTTCCCTGTCCTCCTTTCGATATAAAGGAAGACAGATATGTCTTTCTTTTCACTCCTCTACTGCCACCTCCCAGCTGCCTGTATAGGCCTTTTTACAGCATGATTTACTGTGGGACCACTTACAGCCCACACAGTTAAAATTAGTATTTCACCTCGAGTCAGACTTGACATTGAGAGGTATATTACCTTTTGTTGGACAAATCTTATACAGTAGAATGACTGACTTTGACTGATGGTTTAGTCCTCGTTCTACCACAATGTATATACACATAAATATTATGGTGGAGGATATACAGGGAGTGACAAAATAACGCATTATGATGTAAAGTAATCCAATACAAAAAGCTCTGCAACCTACGGCCTTGAAAATAATGAAATTGTGGAATCAACATTTGTCCGACACAGTCTGAAAAAAACAGTATGAGCTTTAAAAATGTGTTACAGCACTACTGGATTGGATACTAGATCATCCCAGGGGCCAGATCTGGCCCTGAGATAATTTCATAAGGCCCCCACATGTTTAGGATTTATTGTTATTGTTTTTATTTCCCCCAGCCTTCAGTAATCATTAAATTACTGACAAATCTGCAAAATCGGAGTCTAAAAATCTGATTTTTATTTCACGTAGAATATTATGTATCAAGCTGAGCCTCATAGCACAGTTTTATCAGCATAATGTAAACATGATGCACCTGACACCCAAATGTCTAATACCTAAAAGAGAGGTTGATCTAGAGCACAGACAGTTTCTGAACAATTGATATATTTTGTTTTGTTAAAGGTTTTGTTGAGTTAAGTGTGACTGCTTCCTGTCTCATCTGCAAGGAGAAAGTTGTTGTTCGGAATACAATTTCAAAGCAAGGACAGATTATCTGCTCAGCCTTGAAGTGTACATAGTTGAAATATATTGTTAAAAAAAGTGTTCAAACAGGAGAAAACAACGTGGCCAGTGTATGTCTCATCTTATTTTTATTCTATTATGAAAACAGACTACTTTTTCCTTCATGTCCTGCATGGTTAGGCATACATCAAGTACATAGCAGACCACAGATAAACACGCTAACTAGTTATCGTATTTCTATCAACAGCTTAAAAAAATTGACATTTTGGGAAATACACTTATTTGCTTTCTTGCCTAGAGTTAGATGAAAAGATAAATACCACTCTCAAGTCTGTACAGTAAATATGAAGCTACCGCCAGCAGCCTGTTAGTTAGCTTAGTTTAGAACCAAAAATAGAAACAGAAGGAAACTAGCTAGCTTGGCTCTTCCTTTTTTATTTTTACTGGCTAAACAAACAAGATATAACGTGTTGATTAGTGAGCTGTAGCGGTGTTAGTAGGCGGATATTTTCGTACCTTTGGACAGAGCCAGACTAGCTGTTTCTCCCCATTTCTAGTCTTTATGCCAAGCTAAGCTAACCGGCTGCTGGTTGTAGCTTCATATATATCGTACGGACATGAAAGTGGTATCAATCTTCTCATCTAAGTCTCTGTAAGAAAGCCAATAAGCACATTTCCCAAAATGTCAAACTATTTAAGTCTGTTATGATGCATGTCACAACTCTCAGCTTGCACCTTAACAACAGAAACTGTCCTGTTCTCTGTCTGACACTCTGTGTTCTCCACCCTTCCTTCCTCATACATCTCTCCACTGTGTATCTTTATTAGCAAGCATCCAGCCATTTTACCAATAATCCCTCAGTAGTGTAAATGGTTCCCCAGGGGAGTCCTCTGGTGCTGCTGGTGGACACCTGTGTTTGATTACCCCCACAAAAAGTGCCACTAATAAGCCTCTGAATAGAGCCTCTAGGGGCATTCATGCCCTATGGTTTTAAGCAGGGCCAGATGTAGACTGGGACTGTCCATGCCGCTGCGTGATATAATTGACCTGTCTTATTTAATGGAGGTGTTAGAGTGTGGGCGCCAGCAAGACGGTGACATGGAGAAAAGGGTTGCAGGGTTGCCAGGTCAGAAGGAAGAAATGGAATAGAGGAGGAGTAATTTTATATTTCCTATTAAGTCAGGTAGGGGATTGAGCAGAGGATGAAAGTTATATGGGTAATCGACATGAATGATGAGGCATATGTGGAGAAAAGTAAAATGTATAATGTACGAGTCGTTATCAGAGTTTCTCCTTCTGTTTGTCAGGTCAACAGCACAGGATGGATGAGGGTTAAATCTGCTGAAATTAACAATGGTTGTTAGTTATTGCTGGGTGTAAATGGAAAATCTGAACAATTGGTTCAAGTGAGTGGAAAGTGTAAGTAGACGGGCCAGTAGAGAGATTGGATTAATTGATAAAAGGTCACATTGAGGTTGCCAGATCAGCATTAGTTCCACAAAAGCATGTTCTTCTAAGTATAGCTATAAGTGAAAGAAGATCATAAGCCTTCGACTTGGGGGGGGATCATAAGGCTTGATTGGTTGTTGGTCTTAAGCCAAAGCTTATTGGGTAGAAGCAGCAAGGGTCAGGTTCAGTGTGGAGGTCATCGTAAGCTATAGGCTGAGGCTGAAATGGGCCAGAAGTTAATCCTTGTTTGACCCACTTTCATACTGGAAGAAAGAATTTCTTGCTACTGGTGGATTCGTCTATTACCACCAAGAGAGTGATACCTTAGTCACTGAAAGGAATAATTGCAACATTTAAAGCAATAAACTTTGTGAATGTAGATAAATATGTTTCGGATGTGGAAACAATGCCATGTATTTGTGTGGGCATAAGGACCTCGAGTTCTCTGCATAAAAATACAATAGGTCAATGTGTAATACTATGTATTTTACACTTTTTTCGTAGGAATTGACTTCTTCTGCCCAGTATTTCTTTGGTAATCAGGGTAGGGACTGAGCTTCCCTCATGAGGCAGACAGCCAGTCAACAAGTTGCATGTGCACCTTATTAACCTGTGTGTACAGTATGTACCATATGTGTGTGTGTTGGTGCAGAGAGTGTAAAGCCTGTGGAGTGAAGCAGGGAAGCTGCCCACTCGTCTGGCCTGAAACTTGCTCGAAAAAAAAAGTGGAACTTGGACTGCTGCACCAGTCGTGCATAATTTATGTTGCACTTAGTTGATGTTTGTTGCCGAATAAACTATGGGCAAGAACCAGAATCAAGTCTCGGGGGGGTCCCCTCCTACCCACGGCATGTGAACATTGTTAGAATCTCCCTCTCACAACTCTAACTTTAGTCGGCCTTCTGCAGGCTCTCTCCCAGTGGATTACAGTGAGATTCCTCTGTCAATACTTCCTTCATTTCTTTCTGGGGCTTAGAACGAAAGTGCTGCCAATCAATCAGGGATGTAGTGTGTGCCAGCGAGTCAGCCTTGAAGGAAGTAATGAGCTACACAGGTGCCAGACAAGAGAGTTGATTAGTAATTTAAAGAGAAAAGAACCAAGGTCCAAGGGGCAGAAATGGCAGAGGTCAGTCCAATAATTGAGATGAAAGTGAGGTGTCTTTTACGGATGGCCAAGACACACACACACTGTCTCATTTATGCAAGTAATGTCTATTTATACTGTATATTGCAATCTCAATTCTCAAAGGATGTAATACTGAGTCAGTTCCAGTCAGCCATTGATCGTCCAGCAGGGTGAGGCCGTGTTAATCAGCTACCATTGTAAGGATGAGCGCTTCCTAAAGCCGCCATCCCTCTCACATTTCTGCCAACACCCCAGACATCTTTCACTGTCAGTGCATGTGTGTGTGTGCGTGTGTGTGTGTGTGTGTGTGTGTGTGTGTTGCCTCCCTCTCTATCAGCCCGTCTCCCCCATCAATCTTGATCGCTCCATGTCTCTCGTTTTGCATACCGCACGCTTTTGCAATCTCTGCGATCCAACACACACAGATCACACCTCTTCAGTTACAGTCTTTACTGCAATAAAGACATTAAAGGCAATTAGCTGTACTTATGTATTCTTCCTGTTCTTGTAATTTGTTCTTTCTTCCTTTGTGCCCTCTCTCTGTTTTTTGTTTTATTGTTTTGTTTTTTTTTGTTGTTTTTTTTGCTTTATTTAATTTAAATTCAAGAATCTTTGTAGAGTGACAGAATCAGTCTTCAAAAGACACAACCTACAAACCTCAGTTCAATCAAACAAACCAACCTGAAACCATGCAAACATGTGTATACTAAATGTTAATTATGTAAGCTTACAGGATGTAATAATCTTAAATTGGCTCATTGTTCCACTGGCAGTCCTCCAGTGTGTGGCAGGCTGGCAGCTAGTCCCATGTTCTGCACCCAGAGGCACTGTATGTCTCATAATTCACCAAAGATATATTGGACTTTGGTATTATCTGTTACATTTTTATAATCAGTTCATTTGTCTCAAAATTGTCACAGAGAATGCAGCCTTCTCTGTCTTTGTTGAAGCAGTAAAACCTTTTTTGTCTTTTTTTGGGGGGGGGAGTTTGCTCCCTAGATGGTCGCCATGTCTGCATATAATGTCAGTATGTATAGTGTCTTCCTCTGTTTGGGTTTTTTTCACTGATGTCAGGTTGTAATCTTCTCCACGGTAGTTTCTGTTTAGGTTAAACACAGCTCACACTGGATGCTGCTGTGCATTGCCTTCCTTGTCTCTTTCTGTCTCTCTGAAATGTGTTCAGCAAACAGGGATGCATTTGATCTTCACCCCAAGGGGATATGGTTGTCGTCTAGTCATACGCCTTCCTCAGCCTGCCTCTCATATTCCTTAGTATAAAGATATACTCAGGCATGCAGTACCAGCAACTGTGGACAAATAGACTCAAACATAGAGTACTAAACAATTAGGCTTGTCAGCTTCTGCATATTCTAACATTATATAACGCCTGTGGAGGGCTGTGCTGGAGTGTGGTGCTGTTTGATGAAAAATGCACGCTGAAGATTATTTCCCATGATAATTCAGTGCAGATATTGGTTATCTTAATATTATGTTCAAATAGTGATGCATGCACAGAGTATGTTACTTATTTATGATCCATGTGCAGGAGCAGGAGTGAATTTATATATCTTCATCTCTTGTGGCCTTTTGCTGTTGCTTCTCTCCTTGTCTCACTCCTGTCTTCCTGTTTTCTCTCCCTCTAATTTCCTCATTCTCTTTTCCCGTTGTCAGATCGGTACAGAGTGGGATGCCAAAGAACGTATGTTCCGAAACTTCGGTGGCCTGATGGGCCCCATGGACGAGACGGTGGGCATGCAGAAGTGGAGTAAGGGTCCTAACGTCACCGTCACAGTCGTGTGGATCGACCCAACCAATGTCATCGCAGCCACCTATGACATTCTGATTGACGCCAGCGCAGAGTTCACCCACTACCGCCCACCGCTCAACCAGCCTCTGCGGCCTGGTGTGTGGAGCGTCCGCATCCTGCACCACTGGAGCCCTGTGGCTGAGATGCACTTCCTTATTGCCCCGCTGGCCTATAATAAACACCAGCCCATTCGACAAGGTGAGAGAGAGATTCAAATAGCCTCTGTGATTGTCATGAGGCTTATTTGTAACTAGCAGCTATTTGTTTCAGCTTTATCATAACACAAAATGACTATTGATTGTGTTATTTGTACAAATAGCCTTGCTAGACTTATTGCACTGCTGTGCTGTTCCTCAACAACAGATAATCATTCATCAAAAAGTACTTAAGGTGTTTCTCCAACTGCCTGTGTTGTTCACAGAGGAGTTGGTTGGTAATTTTTGTATTTTGTGGTTTTTCTATCATTATACTGTCAAGTGTAGCCAGTGGTGGAAAGTAACAGTGCATTTACTCCAGAATTGTACTAAAGTAAAATTTTGAGGTACTTGTCCTTTATTGAACATTTCTTTTTTATAGCAAAACATACAATCAGCTTATAAAATATGATCCAGACTAAGCAACACTGTCAAAAGTAGATATAATTAGCTCCACCTCGATCAGCTACAACAGTAAAATGCTGCTACACATTAATGCATCAGTAATAACAATCCACTATAATACTATAACCTTCTGAAACAAGACATTCTGCATACTTATTCTTTTACTTGAGTATTTCCATTTTATGCTGCTTATTACTTAAATAGAAAATACAGAGCTTGAATACACATAGTGGTTATGTTTGATAGACAAATTTACATTTTCAGTATTTTCTTTTCAGTTGACACCAACATAATGTCACAGATTAACATTGCATTCACTGTGAAATCACGATTGATAGTTTAGGTGCTCTAAAATGTCTCCAGACACACACACACACACACACACACACACACACACACACACACAGTCTTGTATTTGCAGTGATGCCCTTTCTAATCAAGCCTCTGGGCCTCTGCAGACCCTGGTTGTTTGTCATCAAGTCACCCTTAATAACCCAGCGAGCTGCTCATACACACTAAACAGAGTGTTAAACAACAGCGCACTTAGCCCTCCAAAAACAATGACACAATTAAATCAATCAGCCAGCATGAATCAGGGGCAAGACTGCATTGTTGTCATCCGTAAGCAGCCGGTTTGCTCTGAAAGTCACATGAGAGTTGAGACGCTAGCTTCGGCATAATTGCGCCTTTCTCCATTTAATAATCTCTCTGAGCCGTTTTCATGATGAAGAGAAGCAACAAATAAAGTTACAGCTTTTGTGTTTGACCTGAGTCTCAGTAGGCCTGTGGGGGGGTCTGTTGTGTGACAGTGTGAGTTAAATATTCATCTCTGGTTTATGGCTGTTTAGGTTCATTTGCATTACACAATTATGTTCTGGCTTCCTATTGATGTATGGATGGAGAAATGTGTCTGGTACTAATTTAACTCTGTGTCACCCCAATACTTGACCAGTAGCTTGTGGTGGCTAATGTTAGCAAACTTTAGATAGATCTTTCTGGATAACTGACTAACTTATTGAGTTCACTGACTTTAGGACACTTCTTAACCCTACGTGCTTAGGTTACACTACGTTTTAGCATTTAATAGATAAACATTTCAATTGTTTTATCACAAAAGTAAAACATAGCAATCCTCACCAGAAATAAGTGGAAATTCAATGTTCTGATATACTGTAATTGCCACTTGTGGCCACAGTGGCCGCTGTTCAGCAAACGTTACATTGTCTCACTTTAAGTGCATCAGAAAACTTAACTTGGATTTACGTCATTGCCTTGTGTTAGACTGTGTATTAAAAGACCTGTCAGTTGATTAGGGAGTGGTAGGTATATGGGTGTTTGGGCTACCCATGGTTTACATTTGGATTAAGGATTGTGTCTTTAATTCACACAGCATAAGAAATGGATGACATGAAGTCGGGATAAATCATAAATATTTATCTTTCATATTTTACAATGTAAAGATACATAATTATTAGTTCTATAGAGTTATCAACTTTTTTGTGTTTAAGTGGCGTTTATTGTTAGTATGTAATAATCTTCCGTATGCTTGGCTTACTGTGTGTGTAGGTGTGTGTGTGTTGTAATGTGTGCTTTCGTCTTAGCTGTTCCATCCACTGCCTTTAATTTACTGCCATGTCTGGCACCAGGTTTCCCTCCTACATGCAGTGCCAGTAAAACTTTATGACGTGGCCTTCCACCCGCATTGGCAGCAGCGGACGCATGCATATACACACACACATGCACAACTACACATTTTTAGACACAAACGCAAAACTCTACACAGATACATGACTTCATAACACATTCAGCTACCACAAAGCTAGCTGGCATGGGTTGGACATCTCCTTGCCTGGTGGAGCACCTCATGTCTGACTGCATCTTTCTGTCACCAGTGCATGAAAAGCGCTGCTGTCTGCTCAGCCATGCTTAGAAAGGATAGCTAGAGCCCCAGTTAGAGGGCCAGTGAGGAATTTACAGCTTCACTGGAGCTCAGGGTGGAGAGTGTTTTCAGTTGTGTCTACGTTTGCTGTGTTCCTGCCGGGTTTGACCGTCATGGGAAGAAAAAATGAGGGCGCGTCTGAGTTTTTCTGACCGTTTCCAGAAAGTCAGCATTGCAGTGGCTTGACATACCACATCAAAGAACGGGGAATTAGGGAGTCCAGTCATAAAAATCAATCCAAGCCAATTTGCAACCAGTTTAAGCTCTTCAGATAATAACAAACCAAATCACATTCTCTGCTTTGATATTTTACCATTCATGTCTCCCTTTTTCCTTTTCTCCCTTTCCCTTCAACTCTTTTCCCCTTCTACAATCTCCTCTCTCTGTCTGACCACTGATTATCATCTCTTCACACATCATCTATCTCCTTCTTGGTTCTCTCCTTCTTCCTGCCCACGTTTCTCCAGAGGATACTCTGAAGCTCCACAGCGGGCCAGCGAAGAACAGCTACATGGAGCAGAGTTTCCACGGCCTCAACCCAGTGCTCAACATCCCTGTCAGCCTGGGTTACGTGGAGCAGGCCAAGAGGAACGCGGCCCTGACCGGCCCAGAGCTCGAGCGTTGGTTAGACAGCCTGGTGGGCGAGCTGTGGGAGGCAGCCGACGTCTGCGCCGTGGGCCCTACCGCCTGCCCTGTCATGCAGGCCTGCCCCAAGAACCCTTGGAGCTCCCTGAGCCCAGACCCCAAATCCCATCTGGGAGCGCCGCGCGCAGACGGGCGCATCAGGTAGCAGCGAGGCCTCCAGCTGGACAGGAGGCCACGGCACAGGAGATTCACTGTTGATTTTTATTTATTTAAGGGGTTTGTTGCAGGTGGGAGAAGGAAAAGTGTTCTTCCTCTGTCTCGGGAGCAGAATGAAACAAAAGAAAAAGTGGATTATTTGGGGAGGTTGGCGAGGGTGTCTGGACAGAAAGCGAGGAGAATGATTTTCAGATCCTCCCACGGGGTTCCTCCTTTTAGGGGATTATGCTGGCTTTGCTATTTCAGTTTCTCAGTGTATTTATTTTTCTTCTCATGGCTGAGTTTTACTGTGATCAAACGTTGCAATTTTCGAGCATTTATTTTGCTGCTGAATGAATCATGAAGTCAGCTTTTAAAGCCCTGCACGGGGCACAGCGGTCATGTGAGTGTGGATTGTCGACACTGGCAGCAGACGAAGTTCTGCTGCAAAAAGGCCTTAGCTGTAAGACATATATGAGGAGGTAGCCTGGTACTGAATTAAATGCGCCTCCTTAACTGTATGTCAGCATAAACAAAATTAGATGAGTGTTCAGATACACCCAAACAGTTGAAAAAAGATTATTTTGATACGACTCAAATGCAGCACCACTAAAAGCAAATTTTCCCGTTTGTGAAGAAATTTAGAACAACAAATATTTTAGCATTATTAAAGCCAATTGCTTCGAAACTCTCGAGTTTCTGATAGTTCAGTGACTCCGTTTGTAAATCAGTAGAATAAATCAGTAACAGCAGCACAACGTCTTTCAGTTCAGTGCCTGATCAGGATGTGGAACTGTTGTGGCTGGGCGAACCATCTGCTGCAGTCACATTTCGTAAATATAGAAAAAGAGACATGCAAATACAGAGGCCTTCTCAGAATAATTAAACCTATCTGGAGTATAACAGAAATTTAATGTAGACATTTTAGTGTTCTAAATTCATGAATGCTTTGTTTGTGGTTGTTGTACAATAGTGTTTTATGACTTAACATTCACGTAGTGTAGTTTTCTTTTAAATAAAACGCAGATGTTGTGACAGGCAGAGGACAAAGAGAGAATTGTTTTGTCTGTCTTGGTTTTCTTACCAACCTGCCTCAAACTTGAAACACAATTATCTCAAGCTAACCTTAAAATTCTCATCCAGGTTTTCAGTGTCATCTGGTTTTGATTTTACTTTCTTCCAGTCATGTCAATGACACTTTATGTTGTACATGATTATACATGAAGTGTCAAAAATTGTGTGAATGAGGGGGGGGGTGAGTCCATGAGTCGCTATTTATTTATAAGTTTATATTAATACTGATATTTTTAGTCAGTGACTAAATAACTGCGACGCTGCCTTGGCAGCATGATAAATATTTTTTTGTAAAGAAAGCCGCCTTTATTTACAAAGGCCAACACCCCATCACTTATACTGTACCTTTTTATGGCCCCGCACCTGTGTGTTAATCCGTGTTGTCCTGTCTAAATAGGTCTTCTTGTCTTGGTTTCTTACATGGCTGTTTGCCAAGTGCATCACAAGAGAAAGCTACCCTGACCTGTGAGGTCGGAGGTCAGCTACCTAACAACCTCACCAAACAGAGAAGGTGAACAAAAACTTCACCACCGAACTCATTGGACAACGTCTGGATCGAAGGAGAAACTGTGCTTTTTGGTGTTTTATGGTTCCTGTCAGTTTCAGAATGATAGTGAGTGGTAGTGATCTTCATGCTGTGACAATAATGTACAATTTCAAGTGAATATTATATTGTGTCTTGATTGAAAAATGCGTCATTTATCAGATCGGGTCCATGGCAACTTTTCAACTCTATCTACATTTGAAGTACCTTTTCTGCCATCAAGACAATCTCTGGACATTTGAGACAGGTTGATTACACTGAGGGTAGCACTGTACCACAACACATCCTGAACAAGAGGTACGGTCCCATATTTGTTTTACTTTGAAATAAGTTTCATCTGAAGCCAATTAGGATTTCAATCTGTGATTGTCAACATTGTTTAGCCACCACACGAGCTAAGTGAGTGTTTTTGCACAGGCTAATTAAGAGACATTACTGTTCATTAATGTCAAGTTCACCTTGCCTCTCTGTCGGATGTGTCGATTATAATTGCTATCACTCCCTCCCTCTCAAACCTACACTCTTTCTGGGGTTGGGCTGTAAAGGACTATTTTGTTTTCCACTGGCCGGCTTCTGCTGCCACCTTTTAACTTATAGTGCCACCGTGCTCAGAACAATTACTTCACACAGTACATATACGTAAGCTCAATGACAGTTTTGGAAAAAGGTGAATTAAATAAATGTAACTCATTGTGGAAGTCCTATTTTGTAACAAAATGATTAACAAATGAAGAAGATGTACATAGGTATTTTGTATTGAAATATTGTTTAAAAGGTATTGTACATGTAAATACAGATGTGGTAAAATGACATTGAATTATTAAGAGTTTTTGAAGTGTCAATAACTGGGCACAAAGAGTGAATTGATGGTGTTTATTGATCAAAATACATAACCTGTTTCAATGTTTTTGGACAGCTGTGACAACAACCTTGTCCTATTTGCCTCTCAGAGAAAATCACATGCCAGATTGTTGTTGTTCTTGCTGGAATGTAATGTTGAGCAACTGTTGCACAAATTTCTCTGAACTGACGTTTCCCCCGTTATTTTTTTCTGGGGAGGCTCTGTGTGCCTTAGCTGACTTTTAGAACCTTCTCTGTCCATTAAAAGAAAAACCTTATTTTGTTATTTGTTTTGATCTTATGTGAAGAATACCATGAGTTTGTCGAGTGATTCACTGGTACTGCAACACCAAAAAGATGTCTGCTGTTGTATATATCATCAGGCCTTCTGTCTTTCAGCTTTTTTTTTTTCTTCCCTTTGGGGGATTTGTTTTGTTGTACTTGACTGGCTTGTTTTACTTTTCTCTGACTGCTTTTTGGAAATAAAATTCTATGGAAAAACGGCTTATGTGGACTCAGCAATATACTAGTGAGTATGTTGTGGTTGATAACAAAACATTAAGCCTGCTGAAGCATCTTTCCACCATTACTCTGTGGTTGCTTATTGAATACACATTGCTTTGCAAATACAACCCAACTCCAGTTAACTGGATAATACAATGCATTTAATACAGTATATTTTTATTCACTCACAGGGATCATTAAACTTTAATCTTATTTTATCATTTTAATTTCAGGGATCTTCATATAAAACATTAGTGAAAGGACATTAAGTTTGTTTCAACCCCTTATGTGTCTCAAAATACTGTGCTTACAAACTGAGATTTAAAGTATGTAGTCCATTAAAGCTGCACTAATCAAAAATTTTTATATTCACAATAGATCAAATGATTGTGTGTAATGTGAAAGGAGTCACTCGTAGTGACAATTATCACCTGACTCTGTAGTTCCCTTCAGCTTTAAGGAGCATTGTAGTGTCTTTCAGCTCATTGTTTTGTTTTTTACGGCCCATAACTTTATTGTTTTGGTTGAGTCTCACCGCTCTCATCAGCGTTGTTTCCAGCTGAAGCGGCCAGCTGTTTTCAGCAAAAAACAAACTCACTGTACACCTGCTCAGCACCACACGGCAGACAGACAAAGTTAGCAGCTAGCTGGTGAACACAGTGGAGCAGCGAGCAGCTAAAGAGCCAGATATTTCCTTCAGGATTTGGTGGTGAGCAAACTAAAGCTAAAAAGAGAGTGAATAAAGGACTTACATTTGCCAGGTGGTCAGAAACATGACTCCAAATGAATGTTAATGTTCTGTGTCTGCTGGATGAGTAAATAAGCAGCTGTTTGCTAACACGTTAGCAGAACAAACACAGTGGGATAAATAGTGTGCATGTTTTCAGCTTTTTGGAACAAGCAGTTTAAAAAGAAAGGATAAGAATAAAAACACATTTAATAATAATAACAATAATACATGGACGTGAACTATGAATGAAATGCTAAAAAAATAATTTGAAAAGGCATTCCTATTAAACTCAACACTTGAGAGATGTTCCCTGAAGTCCAACCTCTATACGCCGCACAGTTGGAAATCATTTCGGGCTTTAACCATCACTTCATGCCTTAAGTATTTTCCTCAAACTGAGGTAGTTGAATTGTTAACTGTGGGTACAGCTAGTTGCTCCCATATGTTTTCCACCAAATTAGCTTCAACAATTGTCCTCTCACAAAGACCCTCACCCAACACCCACATCATAACACTGCTCTTAAATATGTGGCTAAAGGGATAGTTGATGCATTTCAAATGAATGATGACTTCCTATAAAAACAATCCGAGTCATACTATTCACCCATAAACACAGCAATGAAGTGCAGTTATGCTTGTTCTGCTTACAGCATGTGAGAACAAAAGCAGAGAGCTGTCAATAGGTAGAGAAACAAGTCTTCATTTTTAGTTCACTCTTTGTGTGTGTGTGTGTGTGTGTGTGTGTGTGTGTGTGTGTGTGTTCCCCAGAGGCTTTCTACCACAGCGCAGCGCTGTTGAGTGTTTGACAGGCCTTGATCAAAGGAACACAACAGTGCCAACAGATCCCATTTACTGTCCCATAAGACTTGGGACATGCGGCCTAATTAGTCCTCGCTTACTCTTCTGTGTGTGTAAGTGTGTGCGCGCATGCGTTTCCTGAGTAAGCAAGTAAGTGAGTCGCTAAGTGAGAAAGCAGAAAACATTGCATTGCAGGTTTACATCCATGTGTGGGTGTGCCGGTTGAGGCGGATGTGAAGAGAAATGTGCAGCCTTGTGCTGCTGACTGACACCCACAGCAGGATGAGCGGTATTATGCTTGTTCGACGACGATGAACACTAAAAGCTATCCTGCTGATGTTGGGAGGAAATGACTCAGATTGATGGCAGATAAACACTCTGATGATCATTTTCAGATTTTAACTCTAGCTCACTGACACACATGCTGCTTGATTAATTAGCACCCCTAAAACTACAGTAACATGGCCATCTGCACATGGAGAGCAGGGGAAGGTGTGCTTGTCACCACTGAATACATTTGAGTCACAATACAATGAAAAAATGGCTTTCTGACAGATAACTTGTATTACACCCGATACAGCCATGTTAACTGATAATACAGGCAATGTGTAAGATGATGGTATTATTCACTGCGCTATTACCCTTAAGGATTTCAGTGTTCAAATTATTTCTTGTTATATGTAACAAAGACAAAAATATGATTCTCTCCAAACTGGTTAAATGATAGGTCTGATATGTTTCTTGTTGTCAACAAATCCCACAAAAAAGGTCAAAATCAACATTCAACTGACTTCTCACAAGATCCAACAAAAGAATGCCCATAACCCCAATCTCAGCAACCCTACATTGGTTACCTGTACGCTTTGGAATAGACTATAACATTTGAATGATTACTTTTAAGGCTGTCTATATCTTTGACATGCTAACCCCACACGCGCCTGAGTGCAGCCTGAGATTCTCCGGTAGGGCTCTATTAGTAGGTCCTAGGTCGAGGCTAAAAACCAGAGGAGACTCTGGAGCAACGTGCCGGAGGAGACCAGACAGGCGAGCTCTGTTTCTTTCAATTCAATTCAGTTTTATTTATATAGCGCCATATCATAACAAAGTTATCTCAGGGCACTTTTTCGAGTAGAGCAGGTCTAGACCGACTCTTTATATTTACAGAGACCCAGCAGTTCCCACCATGAGCAAGCATTATGCGACAGTGGCAAGGAAAAACTCCCTTTTAACAGGTAGAAACCTCGAGCAGAACCAGGCTCTAGGTGGGTGGTCATCTGCCTCGACCGGTTCTTTGCTTACATGTCTCTTTAAAATGCATTATTTTAGAATTGCATTCTCTTGAACTGTTTTTTTTTAATTGTTTTTATTCTGTGTTTTAGTGCAATTATGTTTTAACCTCATTTGTTACTGTATTATTTTAATCTTCTTTAATTATTTCACTCCACCTTTATCTGGTATTTCTTGGTTTTATGTCTTTGTAAAGCTGTTTTGGAAAAGTGCTATATATATATATATAAAGTTATTATTATTATTATGAACAAATAAACAGCAGTCTCTCGTGTTAAAATCCAATGTTTTGTTGACCCATCCATCCACCACGATCTCCTCCCTACGAGGACTTTGTCGCTCTGTAATACCGTAACCTCACTTCTTTGCGTTGCTTTGCTCCCATTATAATTACTACGAATGCTCGTAGTAATTACTACGAATGCTTACTACGAGGGCTTTGTCAACTGCTGTTTTGGGGCACTGGCTAAAAAGGACTGACGTTGTCATTCTTCTGAGGAGAGTCTCGTCTTGTGTGTCTTTGTCTCCTCACTCCTCTTTTTTATAAATTCCTCCGTTGCCCCTGATTTTCACTCCTGCCCTCATCTCTCTGCTATCTTCTCTCCGTCATACCGTATATATGCATCACATGAAGATTTATAAATATGATACATACTGTAGTATCATTCATAGTATGTGCACATCACTCCTCTTCTCTCCAATAATATTTACTTAAATCCAATGGAATAGGTTACATTTAAAGTCACTAGCTCACCATCTAATAGTGAGATACTTGATGATTGATTTCACCTCTCAGCCCCTCATCCTCCATGTAGCCTGCAGTTCTGAGATACTAAGCATCAAGATTTTCACATCCCAGCTGACAAAACTGTTTTGCAGTCACACTTATCTTTAAACCAAGCCAGCATCCTCATGGTACACTGAATGCAAAATATCAAAAACTTGTGACAATTACAAATGGTATTTTAAGGCCCATACTAAGAAAAATACTATGTTTATTGTAATATTTATTGTAAACAGTTGTAAAGGAGCCTACAATGAAACTTATAACAGTGTACTTCAGAAAACAGAGAGGTTAGCAGTGTTCCAATATTATTTTAACTCTAGCAACGACATTGTGCTCTGCTTGATGACCAGACTTCCAAAAGCCAATTTGCGTTTGGAAACAATGAAGACTTTATCAGTAAAGCTTGCGGTCATCTAACCGTGAAGCTCGCAGCCAAGTCAAGTGTCAATCCAAAAAAGCATCAAGTGTCCATCTGGCCACTAGTGCCAGTTGGCCTGCCAGCACACAGATGGACGAGTTTTGATGCTTTTCCATGTTTGAAGAGTCAAACAAACGTTAATCCAAACCCAGCACATACATATCAGACATTTTTTGAAAAGCACGTTACAGTTAAATAATCTTTTGCTGATGTTGTGTTTTGTGTTTCTTCCCTTCTTGCTTTGTCCAAATATTAGAGCTGGCTTAATAAAATCGCACATTATGTCTTCCTTTCTGTCACATTACATGCCAACAAATGGAAGAGCCTCCCTACTGTGCACACACATGCATGCCAAGCACAAGCCAAGACTGAGCTCGGGTTGTGTCCTGCTCTGTACCTCAATGCACCCGAAAGCTGCATATTAATGCTGCCTCATAAAATAACCAACCCACTCTCAAAACTAAATGAAACTTACTCCACAGTCATGTGCAGTGTAAAGCTGCAGTATTTCCATAGAATTATGGTCACAAGAAGTTTCGATTTCAAAATTTTAGGAAGTGAAAATTTTAAAAGTTTATTACATTTATTACAGGTTTGCATTACAACAAAAACAGTATTCTAGTCTACAAAATGTAGAGCGCCTGCCATTATTTAAAGGATAAGTCTGGTTATACTCTATATTTTTCTTGTGTTTAACAAATCCTATGAAAAGACCAAAACCAACAATGAGTTGATCTTACTAACAAGTATTGTCTGTGTGGCCAAAGCATTACCACAAACACGGACACTGTATTTTATTTGGGGTGTGTATTGTGTATTAATCCGCTGCTAAAAATAGTCCACAATAAATACAACCTTTAAATCTTGTCTGTGTAACGTTTGCTAAAAACTACAGTGCCCAGCTGTCTTTTTTAAATGAAACTTTATATTTGTGACACGTTTTTAAAGATGTGATGTGAGGCTTGGGGCTGAGTCAGAAAGTACTGGGAGACGGATGAACACATTGTTAGTTTTGGTCTTTTCATGGTATAACAACAAAAATATAGAACATCACCAGCCTTATCCATTAAAGGTTGGGTAGGCAGTTTTCTTTTGGCGTCATTGGGCAAAAAACGGTAGACTTCACAGGTTATTTCAGAGAGACGGTGCGTTCGTATTGGCTAAGCTACAAGAGCAGATGCGCGTGCAGGTCCCTTCAGACAGTGAAAACCTGATTCAGTGGCGGAAAATCCTGCCGAAAATCCTGAAACTTGTGATAAATTTCCAACACCTCCTTTGCCTGCAGCGGCATATAGTACAAAACAACACGTCCCGGCTTCACACGGAGCTTCGGTCTCATTATGTTCGATGCCATGGCGCTCGTAACGACAAGTGGCAAAGAGGCATGATGACAAACAGTGGGGAATAACTTTTGAGGGGGGACAGTGGCGTGTGTGTGTGGTGTACTAGCCTCCTATCCTGCTGCTGGACGGCGTTGCAGCTGCCTCTGAAGCCTGGGGCGCTCTGCTCTGCGGCCGCAAAGCGCTAGAGGGGCGTCTTTGAGAAGACAAGTAGCTGCGGGAGGGACCGCGGTCTTGGTGAGGCGAACGAGCCCTACGAGGGATATGGTTTCGCAGGGGAACCGACTCCTTCTGCTGCCGGTCGAAGTTGTGGGTTTGGTGGGAGGGGCTTAGCGGAGTGATACGAGGCAGCAGAGAGAGAGGCGGTTTTGCCTAGGTTGCACAGATTTTGCCTACCCCAGCTTTAACTTGAAAAGTTTACCAAGATGCATTCCCTAACCCATCCATATGAACCATGAAAGTACTTAACAATGGTAAAACATCTACAATGTGTTTATTTTCTTGTATTTTAATATCAAAACGCCATATTATTTACTTCCTGGAAATGTTCACAGTAGTCATTTCCACTATTACAGTCTTTAACAATCCCCTTCAATCACATACATCCTAAAAAGTGACACTGCATTTTTCACTGAACGCCCACAAAATCGGGTTCCTTTTCCAAGGACACTATTGACGCATCTGAGAGGATGAAGTTTATTCAGTTTGAGGAATTAGTCACAGAGTATGCATGTATTCTTTCATCAGCTACACTGAATATGTGATGAGCTTCAGTGACTTTGTCCTTGCGTGTTTGTTATCGTCCAACCCCACTCTTATGCCTTTTTGAGCAATTCCTCCTCCTGCAACATTCAGCAGCACCGCTGAAAATGTTGTTTCCTTGTGACTTTTAAAAATCTCCACTGTTGCCAGTGAAACACTCAAGCTGAGATGAGAATCGATCTGAAACCGTGGGTTGGGAAAACTACCATTTGAAGCCACATTCACCAGCCACTAAGAGATTTAAACGAAATGGAAATGGCTAGACTTTGATCACCAGCTGGCTGGTAATGACACTTATCTCTCCTATCTTCTTTCCAGTGGACAGAATAATGACATCATCTTTCAGGGCCAACATGCTTCTGCTTCTCTGTGGAGAGCAGCAGGCTTCAGCTGCACATCCGCCGAATGCGAGAAAAAGATCCTTAACAGTCAAATCCGATTTGAAGCACCTCCACACTGCACAGCTCCAACTTATACTGCCAAGCCAATATATTTCCAGCCAGGCAGAAGAAAAAGCTAGAACATGCTTGTGAGCTGGAGTGGGTGCTAAATATTTCAATAACAGCTCACTGACAGTGAGAAAGAGAGCGAGAGAGCAAGAGGTGCAGCAGAGCTTGGTGCTAGACGCTGTGGGAGCAGCAGTGAGGGGTGACAGGTTTGTGCCGGTGTTACATGAGGAAGTGTCTGAAAACATCAGCCATCGGACACATAACAACACCAGGAACGCTAAGAGCGAGAAGTGGGCCAAGGCCACCTTGCACGTTGATCAAAGAGGCTGGGGGAAGGCATCCGTCGCGTCTCCACTAACACACCTGCTAGCACAAGGTGTATGTGAGCGGTAGAGAGGCAGGAAGAGACCAGCTTTTACTCTCACGGACAACATGACCACAGCTGAGGAAACCCAGCTGAGAATAATGTGAGTTCATACACAGTTTTCATAAATGTATGTATGGAGAAGAAGAATGGGAAGTGTCTGCAGAGATCTGCTGTACATCAAGCAGACATGACTTGGATGTCGAATGTTTGAAAAAACAATGGAAATGGTTTATGGATGTTGGACAAAAATCCCATTTTCTTTGAAGAAATTCAAGAAACTGTTGTTTATTATCATGCTGCCTGGTTCAGTGCTAGTCATACATTTCAAAGCCTGGACCCAAATCATGAAAAACAGTGGGGGGGGGGGCCAGCATAGAAACACAAGTCTGGCAGTTAATTTCCCCTTGCCACACCATCCTTCACCCAGAGTCTGCCTCCTGTGTGTCCCTGTGCTGGAAATCTGACCCGCGCACACACTTGTATAGATCACACATTGTCCCTGGATTGTCTTGAGAGTGTTGACCAATGAGGCCAGCTGGTACCACCCTAAATTTCAAGGGGGAAAAAGGAGCAGTATCTTTCTTTCACAATGATCTTCCATCTTCTATCTGTGTACGTCATACTCCAGTAATAACACTGTCTCTGAGAGAGGCTGACAGATATAAAATGCAGGATATTATGTATTACTATGCTGTGCTAAACTTTAATGAACTGTTATATATGGGTTATTTCCAGGCAGGGAAAAATGACATTGTGCTTAAGATATAGCCTAAAACTGACACTCCATTAACACGTAAGTAATGACGTCACAGTTTTCAAATAAGTAAAACTGTTTCAGTTAGGGACGTTAGCTAGCTTGCTAGTCAGATGCCAGCTAGCTAAATACTCCAGTATACTTGGGTAACGTGAACCCATATCCATCCTAATTCCTGAGACCCATTCGTGCTTTGAATATGATGATTAACATGTTTGTTGCTAAGTTTGTGGGGATGATGCTTTACTTTACTTTAGGGGGCACACAAACGGTCACTAACGTAATGAAGTAAGAATATATTATTGGTTTGTGCCATCAAGCTACTGATTCCAGGTAAATAGTCTGTAAGAGTATCAAGGAAGTAATTAGACACACCATCTTTCCTTCATCTTAAAGTGAAACTATAACTTTTGACAGAAGAAATAACACATTTTTACTCTTAAAAATGAAAAGTTGAATTCATTCAATTCAGTACTCTAAGGGGTTTTGCTGCTACACTTGGTCTGGTATGACCAGTAGCTTTTGGTAGCTAATGTTAGCAAACTTTAGATAGATATTGCTGTGTAAGTGACATTAGTGAGTCATTTTACTGACTTTATGACTCTTCTCTAATTGTGCAGCAGTTACAATATGTTTCAGTATTTGCCATTACCCCGAAATTGCCACTTGTGCCCACGGTGGCCGCTGTGTAGCAAACGTTACATAGGCTCACTTTAACCAAGTAGCTTTAGTTGACTGAACTAAACCAGAATAGAGGTTGCAGATCAGAAAACACATTTTGGTAGTTTTGGAAGACAAACAAAACAAGCTGTTTAGTTGTTTAGTTTGGAGGACTTTTTGTTCATTAACATATCTAGTTCTAGATATAAGTCTGTTCTTATGTAATTTATCACGTTTAACTACATAGTGCTTGATTCAGAGTTATTCAGGAACTACTTGTTGGATATTTATTAATTAGTTGATTTTATTTTATCTGATTTTGTCCTTAATCAGTACCGACCCAGGACTTTGTGTACATTATGGTAAGCGGTGACCATGTCTGTCCAATACCCAACTTAATATAGGCCTATGTTCAAACTAGTCAACCTGAGAAGGGAGGGTCCTGCCTAAGCCCACTGTAGATAACAACACAATAATAAACTGTAAAAAATCAATACACCTGTAAAAACCGCTGCCGCTTATTAAACTGAAACACCTGTACAGGAGAAAGGCAAGAGGATGTTGTTTTTTAACAGCTTTTATCCTAAAACGAAGCAGGCATTTTCCTCAAACCCACTCTGTTGAATTAACATATTGGGATTATTCAGTCCCGGTCTAACTCAGCTATTGATTCACTCGGAGCAAAAGGGCTGAGGTCGATTTTAAAATGCTGATCAGCTGTGTGTTCGAGTTAAGATGTACAGTGGAAATAAGTCATGAGGAAGACTTAGAGATGGAGACACAGAGAGAGACAGGGAAGGAGTGTGTGTGTGTGTGTGTGTGTGTGTGTGTGTGTGTGTGTGTGTGTGTGTGTGAGGAGAGTGAAGCAACTGAGAAAGAGACAGAGACAAGGAGACAGCTCCCAGCAGAACTCTAAAACAACAGCGTGTCTTGCTGACGGATGATACGCTGAGGCCGGCTGGCCAGCCATGCGAGCAACCCATTCCCTCCTGAACAACCCGTCACAGAATAGGATCCACATCAGCAGTGCACAAGAGGAGAGGAGAGGAGAGGAGAGGAAAGAGAGATGCGAAAGGGAAAAGGAGGGGAGGCGAAGGTCAGAAGAGGAGAGAAAAGGGTACAAGAGGAATAGATGGAACGACAAGGGAAAGACGTAGATCAGGGGGGAGGAAAGACGAGAGGGAGGGAGGCGAAGTGAATTAGAGAGGAGGCCAGGGAGATTTGAAAAGGGCAGTTAAGCCGACTTTCTCAATTATTCATTTAGAAATCAATACAACCCCCATGCAGCAGCGAGGGAGGTTAAAAAGAAAGAACGTCAGAGAAGAAGGTGGATGATAGAATTTCATGTGATTTAGTTTTTAATTTGCAATCAATTATTTAGCTTTGGATGCTTGTTATTTCCAAACAGCCTTTCTGTACTTTCTCATAAGTTGGCCCCAGATTTATTTAAAGAAAATGTTGGATGTGAATGCTGTGGCCTGAGAGGTCAGACTGTCCTCGGTGCTGTTTTATTGCAGAGATAGAATTGAAAGACAAAAGAACATGAGCGTTGTGTGAGGAATGTGTTCTTAAATGACCTGCCTGGATTAAGGGAGAGGGTTGTAAAAGAGAAAACGGCTGTAAAAATAACAATAAAAATACGTCATGGATTTACCTTCCAGAGTGCACTCTTCCTCTCATTTTTAATGTGTAGCTGTTAAGTTGTAAGGCTAGGAAAGCTGCTGACTGGTATAACAAGAAAAATTACACATTAAGTGAGGGCAATAGCCTTTTGTTTGTGATCAGATCAACCCATTAAACCCCCTGACTCATCAGGCCCCTGCAGCTTCCTCTCCAAACCTTTCCTTTGTGTGCCGTGGCCAGAGGGATCGAGGGATAGATCTCTTAAATGTCATGAAGACTGATGGCGGGTGTGTTAAAGTGTGGTGACATTACTGCCTCTACTCTCCCTCTTCCTAAGTCAGGCTTGTCTGCCTTCCGCACTGACATTTCGCCGGCCGTGTTTACGTGGGACTCGCCGGCCAAAATGCCACTCCAAGATTTATAGCTGTGAACACTGGCCGGTGGAGCGGAGAGAAGGTGTGTGCAGCCAGGTAGAGAGAGGCGGAGAACAAATGAATTTGAGCATTCATTGGTTCTCCATCTTCTCGCTTTCCTTTTTTAACTTTCATCTCCTCCTCCTTCCCTTGATATCCACTGCCATCTCCTCTGTACTGTGAAATTCTCCTCATCCCTCAGTCTAGTTTTTTTTTTATCCAATTCTCAGTTTCAGCTCCTCTCTTCTCCTCTCTTCTCTTTTCTTCCGTACATTTTTATATTTTGTTTTAATGAGGGAAAATTTGCATTTTATGTATTTTCTCTTTCCCTCAATTGTCATTTAAAGGATAAGGCTGGCAATATTACATATAGATAACTTCTGTTATGATTTGGCGCTGTATAAATAAAACTGAATTGAATTTTTGTTATTGTCAACAAATCCCATAAAAAGTCAGAAACTAGCAATGCACTGGTCTGTCTTTCAGTACTTTCAGACTTCCCTTCCCTGACTGTGGCACTGGGCCCCATGTCCATTAGTTCCTGCTGAAGATGTAAATCTTTATTTTAAGTGATGAAAATGAAGTTGCGATCACAGAGTATCAAATATCACAGTTTCTCCTAGGCCTGTTTCATTCCCTTGGAGAGACACACAAACCATATGACAGGAAAATCTAAAGCTTACACTTGCAATGCAACGTCACTTCTGCTTTACACGCCGTTTTCCTTCTCGTTAAAAGACTCTTGTAACATTCCTGGCTGGCAAATTGAGATTCAATGAAAAGAGAAAAGTCAGAGGGGAAAATGTTACTGAATGCAGGCTAGAAAAGGAAGAACACATAAGAGCGCAACTTTTTTCATGGTTCAATGTCACGGACGTGTACCACATAACTCTGCGTGGTGATTTCCTGTGAGACAAGAAGTCACATCTCAAGGGCATTGTTTTTCCTTCCTTTATGGGTTGCATGAAAAACGTCCTTTCTCCCCCGCTGCGCCCCAGTACGCCGTGAGTGACCCACATAAACAGTCAGAGGGAACAACGGCCCGAGCCTACGTGCTTACTGTTTGTACACACATCATATGTCACGCCGCACTGAGTGTCATCATCTCTTGGTGGGGACATCGACTTCCTCTGTGGGAGCAGCTCTGCTGTATAATGTGTGGGATGCATCATTCCTCAGCCGCTGCACCAACCTCCAACCACCACAATCTCTCAGTGTGAAGAAGTGATCTGTCATGCTGGCAAGGTGGCACCACTAAAGTCCCACTAAAACATGCACTGTGAATTGTTTCTTTATGTAATGAGCTACATCTCACTGACGCCATGTGGGACTTTCTGCTCTGAATATATTTATCATGTATCTGCACATGTCATATCTCCACATCCTTTTTTCCAAGATCCAGCTTTCAAGAACTAAGAATCCGCCTTGATGTTACTTGGATGAAAATGCATTTTTGACATTATTAAATTAGGTTTGGAAAGATTTTATGAGCACAGTGGGTCACATAAACTAACACATGCTCCTATAATATCTGAAAACCTGAAAACAATTACAGAAACTGGAAACAGACGGCAACATCATTGTGGTGAGCAGATAGACACCCATTATCCTTTCTGCAACCACACTGTGCACCTCTGCTGCCTGAATGCACACACTAATCACATGCTAAATGAGAGAAAGTATTGGCTACAATTGATTCCCTATAGACATACGCGTTGGAGAATATTACTTTTTATCTTCTGTCTTTATCTCTGTGTGTTGATGCTGTCTTGCTGTCAATACACCTCACGGACGTGTGCTCTGTTGCACCTGTAAACACACCACTCAGTGATGTCACAATGTACTGACCACACCCTGGAGTACACTTCTACATCTCTGCAGCGAGGTGCGAAGTTAAACCACCGGAGGTCAGCAGGTTTTCGGCTAAAGTTTCTCTTTAAAAAGTCGGCATGCGTACTTAAAAAACGCTTGATTTTTGGTTGTGCTGTTGATGTACAGTATTGTCCCATAATGCAATGCACAAACAAAGTGGAGGAGCTGATGGGGTGGTGGTGAGACAGCAGTTGAAGTTGACAGTGGAATTCCAAAGTCACAATCTGACTGACGTCTGAAATATAGCACTATATACTATAGCATCATTCCCTGTCAGGAAAAAACATGAATTTCTTGTGTACTAACTGCAAAATGTTTATCATGAAAATGAGTACACACAGAACTTTCTGTTTGCCAGCAGTGGAAAGTAACTAAGTACATTTACTGAATATTGAGATACTTGTACTTTACTTGTACATTGTATGTTACTTTATACTTCTAAATGACTACATTTCAGAGGCAAATATTGTACATTTTACTCCACTACATTTATTTGACAGTTATAGTTACTTCTTACTTTTAGATTGATACACTAATAAAATACAATGCATTATTAACTATTAACCTAGATGTATACAAAGTAGTTAATACTGTAGTTAATACTAGCTACACCTTGAACAGCTACAACAGTAAAATGCTATTTGTATGTATTAAAAATCTTTTATGATAATATAATAATATATCACTCACAGGCACTGCTTTATGTACATTTTGCTGGTAATATGTCTGTACTTTTAACTTAAGATTATGATAAGACCAGGTTTTATTAATCCTTTAATGCTGGAATATCTAAATGATCCACTTCACAGTATTTATTACATCTTCTTCTCATTTTTCTCATAAGCTCCATTACCAGGTCATCTCTTGTCCTTGCTCCAACACAGTGCAGCTCACTGCAGAAACTTTGTAAGTAAGACAGACCAGCATCATATCCTCTTCCATCACTGTTCGCTTTTTTCTCCCTCTTGTCTTCCCTCCCTGCCTGCCAGGCTCTACCAGTCTCTCAGTCCTGCCTGCTCCGCAGGCTCACAGACCCAGCCACTCATGATGAATGTGGAACAGGGCCCAGCCCAGGCTCCTGCCATTACCCCGTGACAATTTATTACCCTTTATCTGTAGGCACAATTAACCCAGGCCCAGGAAATAGGGACTTATCAGTCCTTCATTACCAGGACCTGCCCATGTCCCCATCCCTCCCTGTCACCTGACGCACATACACACACACACACACACACACACACACCTCAGTCTGTGTGGACTTTCAGTTTCTCTTTTTGTATATGGCTCGCTGTTTCTCTTACCATCTCCATTACATCCATAGACTCTCTATCTCACACGCACTCTATTTAATCTCTGTCCTTTTCACATGTCCTTTTGTTCTCTGTCACACACACACTCGGACTTTCTTAGAATTGTATTTTTAAGCAAAAATGATGAACACCGAGTCGAGTGACATTACAGTGCATGTGTTCTGATCTGTGTTTTTATGATCCATTACATTTACACACAATTGGTCTAAAAAAGTAAAAGTCCTCACTGGCTAGATATCACTAGAGGTATAGTGGTATGAATCTTTTTTTGTAATTTGGGTGAACTGAACCGTTATACAGATAGGCCAACAGCACATCTTTTTCACAGCTGCAGAACTGATCGTCACAAAAATAATATAGTTGACTGAATTTCTTGATATTGATAAAGTGATTATATTTTGGGGATCACTGGTATTTTCTGAGGAAATTTTGCAAGCAATACATTTTTGAGAAGCAAACATTACTTATTTGCATTTGACCACACAACTTTATACAACTACAACAGTTTAGTTATGACCTTTAAAGACCCTGAAAACTGGATTTCAAATCTTAAAGAGGCTATAATCAGTATTTTTATAACAATGTATCAGTATCAGTTGACAATGTGAGACAATGCCCCTAAAAGAATCAGTTATTGCAGGTTTAAGTGTTTCTCTTTGAAATGAAATATTCATGACTAAATAAGCAACAATCAAAGTTAAAGTTTGGGGTAAACAACGTCCTCAGGTGTTACTTGTTAAGATTTTAAAGACAAAAACTCAGTTTATATGCCTCATCAGGACTGTGTGGTTGTGGTTTGATCAGATTTGACAGACAGAGGCCTGGCAACATGAGCAAACAACCCTACAGCTGTCATCCATGGATGTATTAAAACAGCTGGATATGGTGCTGCCACTCAGCCTTGCCGCCAATGTGCCCTAGTGGCCACTCACGTTATGGGAACAAAAGAAAATCCCCTGAGGCCCAAAAAGCCATTTCCCCATAAACCACCATTATAAAAGAGATGTCTGTAAAGCATTTGACAGTTCATCTAATTATTACTCTTTGTGTTATGATTTTTTAAACTGTGGAGGTTTTGTATTTGCAGAGCCTAGAAAAGCTATTTTTATTTGCATAACGTCATCCCAAAGTAGTGTCTATGGACTGAACAGGAGAGACAGTATTGCGCATTGGGCCGCATAATGCAGAAGTAAACCCGGAAACTAGAAGCGCTGGGCAAGCTGTTTTCACTGAAATGAATGGGCGTCTTCTTGAGTCCAGTATCCGGTTCTAATAATACATCCATGCTGTGATCACATTTTGATTCTAATATCGCTGAGACCAGATTGGTGCAGGGAATCTTTTTCCAACTGAGCCCCGCCCACTCCAAACCAGTGAGAAGAGCACAAAAAACCCCAAACACCGATATCTCATATAAAACAAACAAAACTGTTCCAACTTTGTGAGCTCCATCACTGATTGAGAAAATATGTGTACAGGGCCTTCAAGAAGAGAAAACATGACATTTAAGCTACATCACAATGTTATAATAACCAGAATCCCAGACGAGATATAGTCTCACACCACAGTATGGATAATATATCGGTATATTGCCCTCGGCTTTACAGGTACATTGCAGTAACATAATCTGTAGGAGTCCCTTTGTATGGATGATAGAACTAATCTGTCCACATTATCCATGCATGTCAAGGGGATATCGTCCTAGTGTGCATCCAGACATCAGACAATAGCTTACTATGTATGCCACAGACCAGGTTGCCATTCAGGCTTATTCAAAGCTAATCAGTGCCAGCCTATGAGCAATTGCCATTGGCACACACACATGGCGACTGCTGACATTTTAGGCTGCGCTGCTCTACTGCAAAATGGAGGAACGATATAAAAGCCACAGTCAATCAGGTCCGAGGTGAGCCAGCTCTTCTGCAGTCAGCGCCCAGTCCAGGCTTCTCTGGAAGCACCCGCTCTGCAGACACATATAATGCGCTTGTAAATATTATATAAGAGTATGAAGTTGACTAATGAATGCGAGTCCTGTCCAGTTTGCCAGGAGCAGGAGGATGATGACAGCCAGGCTTAACGATACGGATATTTAGGAGAGCTGTTATGTATTTGTGTGTGTGTGGGTGTGAGTTTGGGAGGTTTTCTTCATTTGTAGTGTTACGGGCTTATAAAGTGAACAAAACTAAATTCATATGTTACATAAACCAGATATGAGGGAAGGTTTATAAAATTCATCTGCCCTTTGCTCTCTGACGCTTTCACTCTTTTGACAGCAGCCAGAAGTGTCTCCTTATCCGTCCTGAAATCTCTAACAGCTCTCCCTCCTATAGAGAGCATGAATGTGTGTGCCTGTACATGTCGACATACATTAGAGTCACATACAGTATCTAAATCCGTTTTGACAATGATAACTTTCCCCGTTTAAGCTGGTGGGGAGCTGATTGAAAAGCCAGGGTCCGTGTGGGAGCTGACTCTGGAGACGCAGAGTCGCTGGAAGCAAAGAAGAATGAGAAAAGCCAAGACTCCTGCTGCTAACTGATAACATAAACAAATAGTCCCCGTTATACATCCCTCTTGCCTTCCTCTCTGCATCATATGTTCGACCGTATGTGGTTTACAAAATGAACGAATGAGAGGACACATATTTCAAACGTTGAGAGGAGTCTGCACATGCTAAAATGGATCCACTTGTAGCCTCAGATTAAGCAGATTCGCTGCCTTGAAGGAATCTCTTCAATAAAAATGATATTACAGAGTTTACCTCCTCCTCTTATCATCTCCTCTCTGTAGGCTGCAGACAGAGACAGACAAGGATCTAAGAGAGCAGGCAGTCAGTCATTTTGGATAAAAGGTTGAATTCAGCGAGGAGCACATTCAACCCCGAAAGGACCTGGAGCCGCAGCTTGTTATTCTAACAGAGATGTTTCCTCAAAGGCGCAGTTTGTGAGATGTACGTTCAGAAAAATACCTCAAATGTCATCATGAAATGAGCAGGATCAACACATGAACCTCCTCAGTGAAAACAGCCTTCATAATAGAACACTATTTCCATCTACAGAGCTTTGAAAATCTAGTGTCTTGACAAATATAAAAAGTGGATCTTAAAGCTCATAACTCCTTCTCCCGGAGGCACGCCACTAAAACTGCAACAGCTTGCGTGTTCCTTGGTTGTCTTGCCAGGTGAAGAGAAGGTAGCAGGCATCAAGGCATGCTGGAGGCAACATGCCCAAACAAACGTCCACTGGCAGACGGCACTTTCTTTACAACTTACAAACTGCATCTTTAAGCAAAGATTAGCTTAAGGATTACAGGGCTGGATGCTTTTAGCTCCTTGAGAGTGCTCAATCTCTTTCCTCGGAGAGTTATCCTCCCTCCCTTTTCACTCATCCTTTATACTCATTAAACAGACTTGAGGTGTGTGATAGAGTATGGAGGGAGAGGGAGAGAAAGACAGAGGGAGAGGGTGAAAGAGAGAGAATTAGATTCTCTGACACCCCGCTAATTGAGCGATCTCCTTTGTGCCCAGCCCAGCCTGCCAAGTTTTAATTAGCAACTAATCAAATCAATATGGAGGCTGCCAAGCGAAGAGGAAGGTACCTAGATCGTGGGATGGCTGCCTGGATCACAGCTGCCGCTGACCTTTGCACCTGGGGGTAGTTTTTTTAAGGCTGCAAATGATGAGGGCCATTGGCACTGATGGTCGGTAGATCTCTTTGTGAGAGAAGGATGGAGCGAGGTAATGATATCTGGCATTACTCAGCTGCTTTAACATTAAGATAATTGAACAGAGGATTAAAACCTGATGTTCAAAATGAAGTGTTGTCTTTTAAAATGGCCATTTGCATGAGAGGGGGAGTGATGTTTTTGATAGCAGAACTGTCCACCTTGTAACTTTTACATGCAAGCATAAACACCAAGGGCATTTTTAAATGAATGAGACATCAAAGAGGAGGGTGTAAGGATGCGCACCTGCTCTGCATGCACACACACAATAAATGTGGCCATTTTTACATGAATTGATGACACGTGTCTACACATACACCCACCTTCCAACCCATCAGACACAGCAAGCCTTCAACAAACCCTTGAAAAGTGTTAATTACAGAGAAACCTGGTGTGATGTGTTGTGCCATCTTCAGAGACATCCACATAAGCTGGAGACGAGAGGCAGAGCCACTTCTGCTCTCTCATCTGCCTCAGGAAGCTGTCAACACATCCTGACCTCCCCTGGAGGCGTCCAGCTGGGTCTGACGTCTTCTAGAGCCTGGGGGCCCCCTGGCTCCTACAGCTGCTACCTCTCTCTCTTTCTCTCTGTCAAACACACACAAATACATAAACACTCACACGCACTTACATAAAAACACACAAAAGAACAAACATTCACATGTGCCCCAGAACACTAATATCCTTCCAGTTGTACTTGCTAACGTGCGTGTACGTGCATACATCTTGTCCCACGGGCCCTCAGACCACTAGCGCTCTTCACTCTCATCAAACACAAAGTCAAAGTATTCATCGGCTTTACTGGCCCGTGACATTTATGTGTTTCTTTTGCCCGCAAAGACAGGATGATGTAATTGGGAAGTGATGTCATTGCACAAAGTCTCTGGTGTTGAGAGGGCATTGACAGCAGTGCAGAGGCCAAATTACACAAGCATCCTAACTGAAACTTCTTACCACAAATAGACTCGGCAGCAGTGCTCATGTCTGGCTAAGTGGTTAGAGACAGAGTCAGTTAATATAAGGTTCTGCCAGTCTATAGTCAAAGTTTCCTTGAACGAGACACCAAACTCAAGCTCACTGTAAGTTATTCTGAATAACATCATTAACACATTTCCCAATAACTGTTACTAAATACAGGAAACTGCCTTTTAAAGGAAAGATAAGACAACATGGTAAAGTAAAGGAGGGATGCCAAGCTGGGGAAAAAAAGGGAGTTTTCCTATGCCTTTCGAGATAAGATTGTAAGGATTTTATTCTGTTATGGCCCCGAATCCCCAGATTGCTTGGAGGGATGTTGAAACTATTAACATATTTAGTAAAAATCCTTGGCTTTCAGAAGGCCTTGTTTTATTTTGATAGCTATTTTCATAATCTTTGTAAACGAAGTGCTTATGTTCTGTGGGCATAATAGAAAAAAGGTTTTATTTTGGAGCTACAGAGAATACACAACCTTAAAGAGGATGATTCACCACCTGAGAATAATAAACTGACTCGGATATTGGCAGATGGGAGCCTGCAGCGGTAACTGCACAGAAAATGTCCATCAAGTATATGATGCAAATAGAAGCTGAGGACTGCAAGGCCCAGCTTTCTGACACCGAATCCAGATTTTTTTACAAAAGCAAAATTAATGCAATATCTAATATTTTATGATGTAATGAAATGCAGAGATGCGATGCAGTGCTATATGATATGGTACTGTGGGTACGATTTGATTGATCATTTGTTGAAATGCATGAAACAACCTATGTTAACATTTGTCTGACAAATGCCTCTTGTGGCTGTGCAAATTGCAACCATTGCCTGTGAGGAGCTGAGGAGGAAATAGTGTGATGTAGTTCTAATACTGCTAAAGCTTTTAGGGAGGTCAGGGTGGACATGCTAGCAATCAATTGGTCCAGACTGAAATATATCAATAACTATTTGAAGGATTGACAAGGAATTTTGTACAGACATTGATGGTCACCAGAAGGTGATTTCTAATGGCTTGGGGTGATCCCTCGACCTTTTCCTGTAGTGCCACAATGAGGTTGACATTTTACATTGAAATAATCTCAACAACTATTGGAATTGCCATGAAATTTGGTAGATTGGAAGATATTTATGTTCCCCACAATATGAATTGTAATAAATTGGTGAACAGAGCAGAGCAAAGCTCATCTAGCGCCGTCATCAGGCCAAAATTTCACTTTAAAAAAGAATGGGAAAGCTGCACATTCATAATTGTGATGAATTTATTTAAAATGAAGATCAATGTTTTGGCCTACTGCAGGATGAAGAAAATTTTACTTTGTCTAATACTATTGTTTATGACCAAATACTAATAATAAATTTAGAGATAATGACATTCCCATTGGTCTCAGCTAAGGCTGGAGGAAGGTGCTAACTAAACATTACATTACATTCATTTGCCACATGCTTTTGTCCAAAGTGAAATGCATTCAAACTCAATAGGAACAAGAGTTAGATGCCATCAAAAACTGAAAGTGCAACCCTCCCAAAAAACAGTGTTCAGAGAGCTAACAGTACAGTGCAAATTAGCAAATGTTAGCATGCTAACACGCTAAGCTAAGATAGTGAACATCATACCTGCTAAACATCAGCATGTTAACGTTGAAATAGTGAGCATGTTAGCATGCTAACAGATCAGAAACCAGTCATATAAGTCACCTTTGTAATGGTCAGTAGATCAGAAAATGCTCACTTAGGTCGTTGTAAAAGCCAATGACAACCAACCAATTTGGTCGTTTAGTTTGCAGTACTTGTTGGGTCCAGTAAAATGCTATGTGATGTGATATGAGTGTGTCTTAAGTAACATTACATACTCACTCATTATTTATGTAAACCTAAACAGTAATCACTTCTTACGCTGTGATTTACTGCAGGGCATACTGTACATCATCCACATAAGAGGCCAAACTGCACAGTAATGCTCAAGGTGATCTATAGCGGACAAATGAGAGGCCTAATTAATAACAGCAGCCTCTCGCTGGCACCTCTTGGCCTCCCTGTTATTATATGTACATTAGCAGCTTGTGTTCATTGCCTGCTAATTAACCATTGCTTAACATGCAGTGAGGGGAGGAGGAGGATAGCATCAGCAGCAGCAGCAGCAGCAGCAGCAGCGGTGGGATCCCCAGTGAGCCACCTAAGATGCAGGACCCGGAGGTGCACGATGCCCTTGAGGACAGCCAGGGACTGCAGGGCAGAATGGATGGCTGCATTCACAGCCATAAATTCACTGCTTCCTAACTATCTCATTCATCATATGCACAGCAGACTCCTCCGCACTGTGAACACACCAACACACACACACACACACACACACACATCCCAGCCACCAGTCCTACCTCCCTGGTTTGTCCTAGTAAATAAGGCATACAGACAGAGATAGGGCAGAGAGTGAAAAACATGAGATAAGTGTATCAGTGAAATGACCATATGACAATGCACAGCCCTCTATTTCACCTTGGAATGTGTGAATTCATTCGTATTATGGCGAGACAACAGTCGCCCTCTCTCTCTCTCTCTACAAAAGATACATTTTCATATCTTCTTCTCAGCTGGTCACCATTTATTCCAGAATTTCCTCGGGTCTTTGTAGATACGGCGTCTGTCAGAGCTGTGTTGGGTGGTGGAATAAATCACATGGCTGAAAGTAGAAGTGCAATGCAGAATATGATCTCATGCAACACCAAGATGTGTTTGTTTTGGTACAAGAAGCAGCGTTGCCTGAGACTGTGTAACCTTATAAACTGAAATCACTTTTATGTTGTTGTTTTCAATGATGCAAAGGGTATTGTCTGCTTTTGATTGGGGTTTCTGACTCTACTTTTCTTTCCCCATAAATGCAGATTTATTTCCACCAAAGACGGTGCTGATCAAAGTTAAAATAATTCCGCTCCTTTTACTACATCACTGACTGAGCTGTATTGTTTCCTGCAACAACTCAAGACCCGTCAAGGAGTCAGATTTAATTTCCAACAGACTTTGTTTCCCACCCTGTGTTTGAATCTTGGTATTAAAAGTATATGTAAAGCCAAAATTGCCTCAATTCACTTTTGCACATCCACTTTCACTTTTCTAATAGACTTTGTTTTTCTCCATCATTTCACTGTGACCCACCAAGTGGTTTATGTTGGCAGGAGACAATGTTGAGCTGCGTAAAAAGAAATTTCTCTCTTTTGACTGAATCCACATTTCATACTTTAACTGCTATTCCAATATTAATTCTGTTATCTCTGAATCAATCATAATTAGTCTTGCTGCTTGCCGGCCAGCCTGGCTTGAATGCAGTATGAGGACCAGGACCCGAGGAGGCATACTGAAGATGAGATGTATTTCTACTGCCCTCAAGTGTTCAGTAGGGGAACTTCAATGAAAGAA
The DNA here is from genome assembly GCA_008360985.2 of Macquaria ambigua. NCBI lineage: Eukaryota > Metazoa > Chordata > Actinopteri > Centrarchiformes > Percichthyidae > Macquaria > Macquaria ambigua. The sequence continues at coordinate 367,722 of VMKM01000143.1, forward strand.
CAAATGGAGCTGCTGGTATTAGACCTTACTGACACCATCAATTATCCCCAGTGCAGCTGGACAAGGGGACTCTATGAAAACTGATGCCATGATAGCAGTCAGCTAATAAGTTTCCAGACTCTGATGGTCAGTCTCTCAGCTTTCCGTGGTAATGGATGTGATGTTTGCACAAGGACCTCGGTGTCAACTGTAAAATGCTTTCTCCCTGCCAGGAATTTGCAGCATTGAATTGCTTTGCTCAAGCTTCATCACCATCACACTGGGAAAGAACACAGAGAGACCAAATCATTTCACAGTACTCTCATTTGTCAGCCCAAGTCGAAAAGAGAATTACTTGAGGCAATGGAGATTTTGTCTACAGGAATGACAGAGGTTAGCAAGCAGAGCAAAAATCAATGTGGATAAAGCAGCACTATTTCAACACTGGAGAGGCACATAACAAAATATCTCCAATTTACTCCACACTTTGACACTGAGAACATGTTGACTGGAATTCTTGCCATTGACTGAAACTTTTTTTAACCACAATAATAAAAACAACACTTAAATTCAGTAATTAATTCATTCTGCAGTGCAATTGTAACATAACTACTGTTGGCGGACTGCATCAAGATGAGCTCTGAGACAAAGAATTATACATTCTAAATGGTCATTTCACCCAAATAACAATACAAAAACAAAACAAAAAAAAACATTTTATCCTACCCCTTATGATGTACAGTGGTGTAATGCAATGAGTTCTGGTTTTTTTTTACTAGATTTTGAGATATCCACCATTTCATGGGAACTACTTTCTACCACAGAAACAGTTCTGTTTCTAGAAAGACGTGTCGCAGGGGAAAAAAGAAAGTAAGAAAGGCTATTTTTTTAATATGGCTTTTAAATGTTTTGAGAAGCACAAACAAAACCCAGTCAGCACTAATTTGGGGATTTGCATGTCAAAAGACAACTAAACGTCAAGGCTGAAACTGGGCTAAATATGGTTGAAGTACATTGAACGTATTTATACGTACTGGTTGCATGCAACAGTTGTTTCAACAGGCAATAACTATATTTCAATGTGTAAACCTGCGTCAAATTGGAAATAGTCATTCAAAAGCTGTTGAATACATTTTTTTTAACCTGCAAATTGCCTAATTTGATGATTTGCAGGTCATTGATTTGGCATTTGATTGGGAATTCTGTTAACATCTATTCTATTGGGTTGTTGGCATAAGGTGGATAGAAAATAGCACCAAGTAAATTGATTGGTAGGCTACATACCACAAGGGTTAAGTTGGACAATGTGTTTTTGTGATTTGGGCGAACTGACCCTTTAACTTTCCCACCATTTTTGCTTCATTCCACCAGCAGGTGAAATGGTTCAACCATATTTATTTTAGTCACTTAGATTCTGTGCTAAAGAAAATGCTAAATGCATAAGCATGTCATCATGTACAATATTTTCAGTCTCGATATGTTCAACAAAGGCTCACAAAGACACAACCACGTTGCTCTGCCTCTGGCTCTCTCTATCAAAGCAGGCCAAATGGCAGACTTTTTGTTTTGGTATTAATGTATTCTATTTGTTTTGAGAGCTGCACGTCTCCTCTTCTCCTCCACAGCGGTGCTTTCAACCCTTCAGGGACATCTCAGGGATCCAGCTGACATATGGTGAAGACTGGAGAAACATGTTGGAGGCTGCCAGGCTGTGGACCCCAATCCCCAGATGTACAGGCATATTGTCTTCAAACAGACTCTGTCACTGTGGCAGAAACACTGAGAGGTTCGGAGGAACACTTCTAAGTTCTCATGTTTTCCTCCTCAAGCCATTTTCAGTTTGAAAGAGCCTCGGGACTTCGGTCTCTACTCACTGCCACACAGGTGCCTCAATGGTAACTCAATGCTGTCTCTCATTTAGCATTTCTTTCATGTCTTTCTTTTTCTGAAAAAATGAAAATGTTCCTGGGGTTTACTTTCCATATTCTAAGACAAATTAGTATACACTACAGCACTTGTTGGAAGTTGAAACCTTCATAAAACAATAATTAAGTTGTCAGCATACAAAAAAACCCCGACATCTCCCATGAAATACTTCCTTCATGGTAACTTGTTTTCTCCCTAATCCATCATGTCCACCAGCGATCTCTTCTGAAGTCATTTTTCCAACTTTCCAGCTGTAATCTCTGCAGTTAAAAAAATGTCTAACCCGTTCAGCCCTTCTCTGTCGTGCTGTTGTTACAGCCATGTCCAGGGCCGTAGCTACCACTGAGGGCACTGAGGTCCTCCATACTTTTTCTCAAAATCTGGGTCTTAGCAACCTAGCAGGAGTTGCATTTCAGGGTTCCCACACATTTTTACCAATGAATTTTCAAAACCTTTCCACAACTTTTCCATAATATTTTACCCCATTTCCACGACTTCTTTTTTGTCATTCGAAAGCCAAACATTATTAAACATGCACTTCCCAGGCATTTGCATATAAGCAAACTGCTAGCGCTTGCTAACTTCAGACATTCCTATGGCCAATGTGTATCACGTGACATTAGTGACGTTTCAACGGTAACGCAGCGCAGCACTAGATTTTGAATTTGTAATGCAAGAAACATATTTCGCACGTTATGTTTTGGGATTTTTATAAACATATTTTAAACAATAGCCAAAACAATTTATATTCAAAACATTTCCAAAACATTCTGTTAATTCCAAACCATTTTCAGGCCTGGAAAACAGATTTTCAAATTTAAAAACTTTTCCAGGAATTTCATGACCATGGGAACCCTGTACAGTAAAAAGGCAACAAAAAATATTAATAATAACACATGGTGGGTGTTTTACAGGATGATTACAGTATTTCTAGACTAAATTTGACTACTTTTAGGTCCCCCGTTAGCTTACTTGGACCCATGACCTCAGCTTTTTGAAAAATCCTGGCTACGGCCCTGCATGTCTGAACTAGCCAGTGACATTTAACTTCCTTTGGTTACTTTGGCTTGTGGGAAATGGTGTTCATTAAAGGCTGCTTAAAACATAATAAATTAACGATACTAGATCATTTGAAAAAAAAAAACATTTACAATCATTATCTAGCAATGTGGAGTGAACCACACGAAATACTGTTGAGTAATGTTACGTTTGTAGGGCTGGATTTGTAGTCATTTGCCTCATCAAAAATAATGTGATCTTAATTAGGTTTTCTTACTTCTGAAATAAAATCCTGTTTAACTTCACCTCTGGTTAAAAGTGGGATTTCATTTACTGGTCACTGGTACTATTTTGAATAAACCAAGCAAAATAATATAAAAATACTTCTTCTCTTGTGTGAATTTATTTGTCATACTTTCTGGGACTTCTTTGGTAATTACGTACATTCCTATTTGATATTTCAAACTTCTTGTGGCATTTCACTTCATACCTGTATTCGAAGATTAGTAGTAGAGCTGTGAGAGAAAAAAATAAACTATATTGCTTTTTATCCCCTTGAAAGGGTATGTAAATGCCACTATCCAAAGCTCACCAGAAATTAGTTTTTAAAAGCAGATTTTCACTATTGTCTCCCCAGGGGAGCATCTTTCCCCTGGAGTCTGACAGAAAGTGCTCTTTCAGAGATTCTTTTTTGAAAGGCATTTCGGCTTTATTAGAAAGTTCAAAGTGAAGAAAAGACAGCAGAGACAGGAGAGAGGGGGGTGTTAGAGGCTTTTGAGGCTCCTGACACATTTCAAACTCACAATATGGTCAGAGCCTTTGACCAAATCAGTCGGTAAGTTGCTCTTTTGGAGAATTTGCCCCTTTCCTCCATTCTGTGCGCATTCTTTGATGCTTTACAGCAATTCCCCACTTAAAAAACTTCAAGTACTATCAAACTGTTTACATGCTATCTGAACAATTGGTTTATTTCTTGCTGACAGGACAGCTGACCCCAGATGGTTTAATGTCAAAAGGCTTACTGCTAACAGAGCGTGAAAGCTGTACTTTTGCAGTCCTTCTGAACTCCGAGCGTGGTATCTTGGCCGGTATCTTTAAAACAGCAGCAGCACAAGTTTGTTTTTCTCTTTTACAAGGCAGCGCTTAAGTGCTGTGAACCCATGAGGGAGGCAGGCGGTCTGTGTGCTCTTAGCCCACAAGGAGCACTTGGACAGAGCTGTTGCATTAGCAGGCTGTTACCTCTCCTCTTCAGAGTCTAATGTGAGGTCAGCAGCCAGACTCCAAAGAGTTTGGGGACAAGACAAAATACACTGAGGACCCCCAAAAAGGTCACACTGGTGAGAGGATTTGCAGGGGCAGAAAGCCGGGGCTTTTTACAAGCTGGCAACCTTGTAACAAAGATGTGGCAGCTCTTAATAGCCGCTGGGGCCACAGCACAACATGGACGTGCTTATTAGAGGTTTGTCTGGACTGGGAGCACGGTCAGGTATATAGTGTTTATGGATGTGGCCCTCTGAGGTGTATGCCCTGGTCATGTCACAAAATTCAATTCAATTCTTGCAGTACACATTCTGTAATGGTTTTGCGGTCTCAACAGGCATCCGCAAGCTTTTATATACGTTATTCCTCAACAGCTGCGGTCAGTGGGTTGACTGATAAATGTATTATCACTTTCTTTCAGCCTTAGCAAAGGCAAAACAGGTTGGTCAAGATGTCTTGTTCTTGCTTATTTTCCTTGAATCAGGTTTAAGAGCGATGACCACAGATGGACTTCCAACTCCTATCATCACAAGCATACAAAGGTGATATTGTGCCGTTGGTGGATATATGCGTTTTTAGTCACATGAGCATCCCATGTAACCATGTTGTTGCCTAAGTCGAGTCCAACTCGACTATTGGCTTAAGATCTGATGTCTCATCCGGCTTTGAAAACTGCTGATATTTCATGTATTTTTATATTTTTTCCTTTTGGGGTTCTATGTATTATATTGTTTTGTATTTCAATTATTGACACCTGTGATCAATAATCACTTGATTGTTTTATGAAGGCCTGTATGGCTTTTCAGTTTGGATTATTACTTTTAAACATAGATATCTATCTATCTACATTTAGATATAGACATGAGGCGCTACCATCCTACTGCTTTCTCCAAGGATTTTTGTCTTCTCCACAACACTGCTATTGAACCTCTGACAAAAGCTGCAGTTTTTCTTTTAAATAGCCACCTCTCTCTCATGCCTCTTTGTATGAAATAAGTCACAGCAGACTACGAGCTTTCCCCTGGTTGTTTTTTTATTTGCAGTTTACATTTTAGAAAAAGAATCCAAGGATTTTGCCTCCTGTGTGTTTCCGTCTGGCCTCTTCATGGTCCATGATGCCAGCTGAGGTGGTCAGCACAATGTATCTGTGGAAACAAAAGTCGGCAGGTTAGCAAAGAGGAATCCATCAAACTGCCCGTGTTCAACTTAATGAGACAGCTACTGTGTGATAAATGACTCAACATCTTTCACATGGATCATAATTACAGTTATCATATAGAAACTGGTACAAACTATGGGGTTGTTTAAAAATTATTTATTAATCTATTATATAAAACCAAAAAGTTTCAAACAGCAGCAGAAATACAACAATTTAAAAAACATTTTGGATTGTGTTGACTCCAACTGTCAGTATAGCGAGTGTAGGAGCAAAATAAAGAGAACACATCCACACTGTTAAGACTTCAAAAAGCCACAGAATATCTTCATATTTAACATCTGATTAAACCCTACTCCATTTAAGAGTAATGGGTCTTTAATTAGGTTTTATAAAGTAATAACTGCTTTGAAAACCTATTTTATGACCTCCATTCCACACTTAGTTTATAAACTGTATGAAGACCATTTCGACTGTAGAGGAAAAGAAGTGCAACATGCGGGGCAATGCTCTTTGTCTGCTCTCGCTTAGTGCATCTCAGACTGCAACCACAACAGTCATATACAGCTGCACAGGTAAATAACCGCTAACTCAAAACAACTGCAGGCAGGTTGGTTAAATGGTGTGCAGATCAGATGGACAAAGATTCTTTGAGTATGGTGGGATCAGGGAATTCAAAAGTAACCAAATAAACCATCACTATATTAATGACCAACTATAGGAGACAGAGTCAATTAACACATTTGTGAGGAAACTCAACATTTTGGTTACAAACTTGCTACTTGGCTTGAGCGAATGTGCAAAATTCATTTTAAAAATCAAAGCATAATGCCAGCTTAATAGATCCCCTGTAATCCTAAATGTGAGCTTCAGTCCAGCTCATGACCATTACATGCCACTCCCTGTTGTCTCTGCTACATCCATCGATAACAAAAATGCCTCTTATACACTGGGGAAAAAAAAAAAAAGATTTCTTAAGACACTTTGTATGAGACACAACAGAAGGGCATGAGGAAGACGGAGCTCTTACAACTCATAACAACAAGGCTTCAAACAACAGACTATTTAATACTCTGCATGAGGCCATCTGTAATAGTTAATCATCTTGGGCAGCGTCAACAACTGCAGAGAACTCAGTTGCTGTTAATAGTGAGAAGTTACCAAAAAAAAAAAAAAATCACACTTTCAATAGGTACCGTCGATTGACCACAGGCTCTGTAGCTCTACTTCACTCAGCAATATCCCCCATTTTCTCTTTAGATAACTACAACACTTGCATTGAAACAGCAATTCAGTGTGTTCAAAGTAACAGAAGCCTGTCATTATTAGTAAATTGGTTTAAACGAGTCAAGTTTGATATTGATAAATAGATCAATGTCTGAGCTACACGATTCTGTACACAACCAAATCACGCTAATTGCTCACTATCAACGTGCAATTATGCTCATACTTCAGGCAATTCCACAATTAACATACAAGATGATTTTTAGCCTCCTTGCATTACAGTGATAGGAGTGATGCATTAACACCCGTCACTCTCTCCACACAAATTAACAACTTCTACTCAGTATGATGAATAAAATCATGGCTTATTTGAGGTTCTCTCATTCTGTATCCCTGCCTGCAGATACAGGATGATACACACAGCTTCTGAGGGATTCTTCCCATCATTCATACCTACTTGCAGCCTGCCTCTCACTAGCACCTACTCTGACTCTGTTACAGCGACTACGTTTACATGAACACTAGTTTTCCACTAATATTCCGAACATAATATTCCATATGTGATACGGGTCACGTAAACAGCATATTCCATTTGGATATTCCGAATTAGGCCTTACTCCGAATGTAGCATTTTCCAATTAAGACGTGGATTATGGCGGTATTATTTAGGTTTTAGGAGCATTCTTTGGTCGTGTATACAGTGCATTCGGAATATGAGTCTCAATTGGGGTTTTTACTATAGTTTGTGACACATGGCCTCTTGCCTGTTTATGGTCAGCTCTGTGCAGTTTGCCAGGCTGGGGTCGAGATGCATGCACAAAAGAAAAGCCCACATTTCTGGTGGGAACGAGAAACACACCTACTTTTAAACATTATGAAAGACTTGGATATCAACAGGTTTTTAGATATGCGCAAATAGCACAATGTCCTTTTCAAGAAGGTGGTTGAATGAATGAAAGAGGGAGGCTGTGTTTGCACGGTTGAACAAGCCTGCATGTAAACGGAAATATTAGTGGAATATTCATTTTCATTAGCCATGTAAAAATCTTAGCAGGAATATTGTCTTTTTTGGAATAAGCTGGAATATTTTGTGCATGTTAGCGATGTCAATGTCAAACAACCACTGTTCAAAATAATAAGCGATAACATTTTTGTACAAGACACCATTAACTTTAACTGTCGGTAAAAGAGACAAGTAATTGTGTCCAGGATATGAAGCACTTAACTTTTGTTACATTGCAAATTGTTTCAAATAAGAAGCACATTGTGATTCTGAAAATAAAAGCATTAACAACGGCATCTTCAATTCTTGACTGAAAAAACATTTATTTTTCCAAATCAACCTCATGGACAGACGACCAAGCAAAAGCAAGCATCACCGCAAACAAGTTGAGCATGAAATCAAGCCACTGTATTAACTAACTGATCCAAGAGCAAGACTGGAGACCATTAGGACTAAAACGTTTAAAGTCTTCTTTTCCAGTTGGTTCAACACTACATTATTGCCGCCGTGCAGTTTAAAAAGTTAGCGTATGCGATTCTCACCCGAACTGTCTTGAGGGCAGCAGGTTGTTCTGCCACTTCTCCAGGTCCTTGAGTTGAAGATCAAAACGTGGACTGATCACACCACACTGAAAGATAAAAAGAAACACCGGTTTACCCTTCACATTCACACATAAGGTAGCAAGCAGGAACTAAAAGCTACAGGTTGCATATTGTAAGTTGCACCATCTGTGTGAGCTTCAGTATTCTCAGCTCAGCTAGAAGGCTGTTGCATTTACCACTTTCCAAAACAAAACAAAAAATCAATGTGTCATACAAAACGCCATATTATTGCCATCTGGCCAATCACAGACAATGTGACCAAGGGCACCCACTTTATAGTAGCAAGTTTATTAAAAGCAGTTCCTTAGAAAACAAAAAAAGTATTGTTATATTTTATGTCTGGAGGCATTTGGAAGAGCAACTCTTTGCAGACCTGAGGGAACTGCTGCCAACAGCTGTAATAGAGCTCTCAAAAATCTAAATTTCTAGTGTGATTCATGTTACCCCTAATGCAAACACAGCTCAAACACAGTTAGCATATATCTGAAATCGTTTTGAGCTGGGTCAACCAACAGACTTTACCTTGTTCAGCCTGCCTGTGAGATTGACGACAATTTTTCCAGCTCTGTGGTCGTCAATGATCTCAAACTCACCAATGTAACCTAGAAATACAAATGACAAAGAACATCATTAAGTAAAACACTCACTAAAAAAATATTACCTTTTTGACATGATGGGCTACATGTCTCAGATTTGATCCGATTTAAACAGCCATTATTCACAAAGAATCTCTTCAGCTAGCTGTTGACCATACTTCTAATCAAAAAAACACGCTTTTGTAACTTGTGTCTCCTTCCAGTAGCTTTACAAGAGCACATATATTGACTGGACCAAAGCACTGCTTCATGATACCAGTTCACTCACACAAACCAGAGAACTAACAGCCACTCACCGTGCTTCATCATGACGGTTAGGAAGCGCACAATAACCTTGGAGCAGGGCCTGATGAGGACCTGGCGTTTCCCACGCTTCTCAGCATTGTTGATGCTTTTCAGAGCATCTGCGAGAACGTTCATGCGCACCATGATGCCTGCAGACACATACAAAGATAAATATTAGGTTTTTAGAGTGACATATGAGAGTCTGAACTAAAAGAAACTAAGATGTGCCCAATTTTATATCCCACTCTGGGACTCTTTATCCAGTGTACCCACACCATTTAATTGCTTCAGTGCTTTGTAGACTATGGAGAGGAGACCTAGCCTGTATTTTCACATGCTCATTGCTGTCCTTCATTCATCTGAAGACTCTACATCTGTTTCTCTTTTAAAGTGGGATCATACTGGGATACATTTAAGCCTCGCACATATTACATACAAAATGGAAAAAGTTAGCAAAGCCTGGCTAACCCTCATCATGTCACGGCGCGTCCATGGTATTAGCAAATTAGCTAACATTAGCATGTTACATAGGGTAAATGTACTTTTCTGATGCCGAATTTTACTCGCAGCAGGTAAGGCTGCTTTTGCTCGAGTTACGTAAAACGCACAGACTCTCACCAAAGCATGGTCCTTCTCAGCACACAGAATAGCTACCTAGCCTAGCTGACTACATTGTCAAAGCATAGCATCTTCTAACATTTAAGGATACGATGGTCAACACAGTGTCGACCGCGTATAAAATCTGTGCCACACGGGACATCAACGAACAGCTTACAAGTCGCATTTGTTTATAACAAAAATACACTTCTGTGGTCGCAAAGCTAAGCGCTATCAAGGCGCATTTAACGCACCGATTCCCAGGGCCGGGCAAGAGGGACTGCTCGATGAAATTTGTAGCCCAATTGTGTTTAACTCGTTTCACCAATCGAGCCGATAATCATCCCAAATCATTAGTGTGTACTTTCGCTTCAAGATTATCACATAAATGGAAGATTTAACAATCAGATGCTTTAGATACTTAAAAGATTGAAGGTGACAGTGTAAAGAGGCTTCTTACCGGTTCTGCAATATGGCGGAAAGAGGAAGTAGAAAAAGACTGCAATGCAATATGGGAAAAAGTCCGAGACTCTTTCGACTGGAGATGACCCACACCACCACGAAATTACCGTGTCTTATGCCTTTGATAAATAACGTACTCTGCCTCCGCTGTGCCAATACAAAACGACACAGAGAGTATTTGCACATTTACTAACTTTTCGGTAATGTGGCTTAAATTTGTTCAGCAAGGGTTTATATGACGTGGTTACTTTGATTTAATCTGAAAGGTTTTATTGCGTATATTATAATACATTTATAGCCTGCCTTCAACTCTAAAAGGAGCTTCTCGAATAGGCTGTACTTGGCCACATTTTAAAAATCTTAACTTTGCAACCAGGTGTCACATATATGTGGTTATACACATTTAAAGCAGCGCCACCCAGTGATGGGGATGAATAATTGCATGATTTCATATCCATCTATTCTAAAGCATTTTTGCTTGACTGGTGGATTTGTTTGAAACTGAAAGAAAAGATTTCTAGAGCCAAATATTTGCATAATGTATAAAACAATCATATTTTGGCTTTCTTACCCAGAGAAATGTATATATGGCCTACTGAGTGCAATCAAAGATACATTCAATATAGTTTTCAGCATCATAAACAACAAAGCCTGGATTTTTTAGTTTATGCCAAACACATTTTCAATTCAAGAAAGGGAGGATATGACCATGTGATTTGGGAGCAAAGGTAAGTGGACAAGTTGAGTTTCAAAAGATGATTTGTTAGGGTTAGGGTTTGTTAGACCTAGCAACATCATAGGTTCAAGTCAGTCTTCAACATTTGTTGCTTGTCACATCCCCACTCTCTTGTCATTTCTGCTGGTCTCAGATTTGCTAGCAGGCTCCAGGGGCATGATGCTCCCCCGTGGAATTTGTGCAATCTTCTTTTAAAATTGTATTTCTGCTGAGCAGTGGCATTTACTGTACGTAACCTTTGAAGCGAATGTGCATATTTCACCACACACTGAGATTAACATTTAATCATATTTAAGAATAAGAGGTCTAAAATGAAACGCTAAGATCAAGCAGGATTCATGTTTGTTTCTTTCATTAGGTCCATTGAAAAAGCTAAGAAAAATCTTGTCTTTTTCTGTTCAAGACAGTCAACAACCAATCAATAATCAGCCATTGTTTGTATTTCTAGATTATGTCACTTTATTTATACCAAGCAGAGGAAGTATTGAGATGTAAATGCTCTTCAGACTAGTTTGTAAGTCTCTGTGGCTCCTCAAATGGTTGTCAGGGTCCTGTTAGAAGCTCTGCATCAGTCTGAAATAAAACTAGGCCGGAGGGCAGAGACAAAGGACATGCCTAATGCATCTTCTTATTGCACCTTCTCTCATATAGAGTATGATTGCGTTATAATAAAGATGTCAAGAGAATGAACAAACAGAATAGGATGAACCACAAAAGTAGAGTTCACGTTATCAGAGACAATTAATATCTTTATTCCCTGTTTCAACATGTGCAACAACTCAATCTGATACTTATGAACAACAGGTACAATCCTTGTCAAATCCTTATCGGTTGACGCAGTTATTACAGTACTCAGATGAAAATCAAACATACAGTTACAGCAACATCTGTATATGTCTTGCAAACCTAGCATGACATTGTGGAAGAAGCATGAGTTGTAACTGTTGACAACAATGAAGGATTGCAATACATAGTTTGTATTAAGTCGATGTATGTCACTAGATATAGATCATCCTGACAACTGAGCGGTGAATAACCACAGCGTTGCTGTTGTTTTTTTAAGGGAGTTTTTTCTTCTTATTGCAGACTTCACATGTTAAACAATTAAACCCATCAATAACTAATCACACTTTTGTCTTATATGCACATAAAATATGTATACATATAATGTAATATATATATATATATATATATATATATATATATATATATATATATATATATACGTTAGCATAGCATCAGGAGCTACAGACTAAACAAGTCATAAGAATCACAATCAGTGTCTTTGGAACTACGTGTGCAAAGAAATTATTGAGTTCGTGTGAGTACTGTTTTTGTGTGTTCTGAGTTGTATTTTATTATGTAAGATTGAGAGTGCTCAAAATTTGGCACATCATGAATAATTGCAATGGTCTGAAAAGTATGAATGTTATGGTAGAAAGAGCATCAATAAACCTTTATTTAAAGCCAACTCAAATGCTAACAACTACATTATATGGTGTGCAAATGTTTGTTTTTCCTGTCTAAGCAACATGTCTGTGCCTCTGACATTTTGAGGGAGCCTCTATTTGTTAAAAGTATTCAACTCTGCTACCATGCTCTGAAGTTTAATTTTTTTTCACGTAGAGTGATCAGGATGAAAGTGTGTTGTAGGAGGTGCAGTATGTCCGTCCATCTCAAAAACTCAAAGCTATTCAACCAGTACATTTGAAACACCTTTGGTTTAGACCCAAAGCTCTTCCCTCTGGTGTCCAGTAGAGGGACAGCCAAACCACTCCGACTCAGATGCAGTGACATGCCCTCCAGTCAAGTCACCAATTTAACAGACACATGAAGCATAATGGAATGCTGAGCAGCACAAGACATAGTAACCAGATTTCTGTACTATTTCTATGGTTACATTAAAATTTCAACACATTTTTTCCTCTATTAAGCCTTTGCATGGCTATCTCTTCAGCTGCTATCTGCTTTTACACTTAGCCACCATTGCTGATCATGCTGGCCAGAGAATCTGCATCTCCCTGGGGATCCAGGCCCAGCTTCTGGAGGTCAAGACCCATGGCTACCAGCATCTGGAGCAGGGTGAGCTCCTGCTGGGTGGCCTGGTCCACCAAAGCTGGGCAGGTGGGGTTGCACTGGGGCCACTGGCATGTGTCCACCAGGTGGAAAGGACAACCTTTTGCAGGGGTTCTGTTGTTGCGGGTTGCCTCCAGGCTCCTGTCCCAGCAGTGCAGGGCCCGTGGCAGAGAGGTGCCTCTAACTTGGAAACTCATCCAGTTACTAGAAGAACAGCAATATTAGAAATAAACAGAAGGAAAGACAGAGAAAAAAACATGAAAGTAAAGATTGGCAGAAAGCAAAGGGATAGGTAAGACGATGTGGTTCGTAACTGTGTAATCAGCGATGTCATGGTCTGATCACAGGGTTTACAATTTGCTTTGGCCACTTTTGGCTGATTATCTTGGTGCAGCAAGTGTAACATTACAGAACTGCCACTGCAAAATTACCTTGACCTTGGACCTTCAGCTCCTCCCATTAAGAATCATCACCCTCAATAAATACACCTAACTTAGCCTGACTCTGTAAATCTAGCTAAGACTGCACTGACCCATCAATGTCCATCTGTGCAGCAAAATAATGAGTGTGTTCAAGGGGTACCGAGGGGTTAGGGAAAGTGTGAAATGGCATTCGGTGACATGAAGAATGTGGCATGATGAACGAGTGAACAAAAACAGCAGCATGAGCTCACTCAGTAGAGATGACTACTGGTAGAGGCGAGAATAAAATGAGGGGTGGAAGGCGTAAAAGTGCATTGCCACCACAGGAGTCAAATATCCATTCTTACCTTTTGGTAATCACTGTGTGGGAGAGGCAGGACGGAGCAAACACAGCCCTGAAAAACACACAGAAGAATAGTCATCTCTAGGCTTTAGTCCATCTTTTATTTCAATCACCTGAAGCATATTAGATCTACTGTTATCATTATGTGTTGCTCTTCCAAATTGCTTTTTGGGAACTTACGTGACATCTGTCAGTGAGTTCTTGAGCTCCCTTCCCAGGTTCTGTATGTACTGCCACTGCTCCTCGGACAGACTCTGTCCTCCCATGTAGATGTTCTCCACTCTCAGCTGCTCCTCATCAAACAGCCACTGCACGACAAACAGAGGGGCTACAGGGAAAACAAAGAATAGATTAGATTAGATTCAACTTTATTGTCATTGCACATGTCACAGGTGCAAGGCAACGAAATGCAGAAATTAGATGCTGTAATATTGATGAACCCACAGAGAATTGTCATCCGACTCTACAAAGATTTATAACTTTACTCTTTTGCACCAAACAGCGGACAAATTTAGCAACCAGCTGGTGAACACATTGGAGCATTTAGCTGCTAAGAGTCAGATATTACCTTCAGTAGTTGGTGGAGAACAGAACAGAGCTAAAAGGAGAGTGAATATTGGACTTGCATTCATCAGGTGGCCAGAAACACAGCTCCAAAGAATGTTAATGTTGCCCTGTGTCTGCTGGATGTGTAAATAGTTTGCTAACAAGTTTGCCATATCAGCTTTTTAAGGTGATAATACAGTATGTCAGTGTTGTGTTTACAGCTTGTTGCTTTGCCCCCAAGTGGCCAAAAAAATCTATTATTTTGTCTGGAGAAAAATGAGAAAATTCCCAGGTTGAATCTGTGTTGCTGTCTTTTTTGATTCTAGCAATAGGAGACACCAAAGACAGAAATTGTCAAATCCCACGCATGGGGACATGTAGTAGGGTTTTTCCATGAGCCCGGGTTGGTCCACATTAGCCGCGCCGTGCCAAGCTAAGCCGTGATGACATGCGTTTCCAATACTGCCTCACAGCAGGAGAACAAGGTGAGCAAGGTAGGCAACTCCTTTTGCCACGCCACCACATTGTAATGGAAAAACCAGTCGAGTTGTGCCAGCACGGCTCGCCTCTTCACGGCATGGCTTGGCACAACTACCCCCCATAATGGAGAAACCCTACAGAACTATCACAGTTGTCAGATCTATAAAATGTCAGCTGTTCAGGAACTGAATGAATTGGATATAGCCAACCACTGTTATTTTTCTGGTGGGTTTTCGATCCAAGACATGCAGAAGTGTTGCAAAAGACCACGTTCTTCTTCCGCTGAAGTAAAAGCATGAAAATCACCAACATTGGACACTGGCATATTTGCAGAGTCTTTTTTCTGAGTAAACTGAACTCAATCCCTCATATTTCAGAGCACATTACTTTTGATCAGCTGAAGTCAAATATATAGCATGCTAATCCAATATCATGATAAACTTAGGCACCAGCCAGCACTCACAGGTCAAAGTAGAGTACAGTTTGTGGCCAAAGAAGCACTGCCACTCCTCTCCTCTCTTATAGAGCTGCCGACATCTATCAGGCACAACCCCATTCCACAGCCTGAGAAAACAACACACACTGTCAATACACACACATCTATTACTCAGTCACTTTAACACTGGCCTATAAGTGTTTCTTTACATAAAATCTATATAGTCTGACTGAAGAAAGCATAACTTTACCTGAGTCCTATCTTGATAGCGTCTTCAGGTGAGCAGGAAATAGTCTCGGGGCAGTTAGGTGATCTCTGCTGTTTACTCTCTAGAAACCACCCAGAGTCCACGAGGCCTCGGACCTGAGTCTCTGCACCGAGCTGCTCCAGCTGACTGGCCACCCTCTCAATATTCAGCAAAACACCTGTTCCACCAGCACTTCAGGGGATCCAAGAAAATCAATAAATAGTTTGGCTTTGAGAGTGCCATTTTCATAAGGGGTATCAAAATGACAGCGCATGCCAGCAAATAGCAGGGAAGTCAAAATTTAGCAGCTTTGCATTCAGTTAGTGGATCCTGTTTTAGGGCCGGGGGTGTCCCAACAACCATGTTGCTAACCTGGGAGGAATGTTCACCATTACAGGGCAAGGCCCTTTAATAGACATTATGTCATTGTTCACAGTTGACTGTGAACATCTTTATTGTTGACAAGAGGATGCACCTAAAATAGTGCTTCTCTTGTTTAATGTTAGGCGTGGGTAGGGTCCAGAGCATGCAGGCTCTTGTCCAAAAGCTGTGGTCAGCATCAGAGCACGAGCGATAAAACAAACTCACCTTGTGCCGGACAGCATGACAACCTTGGCCTGCTTGATTCCTTTGGGTACGAGGTCTTTGATGACCTCGCGGATGATCAGGGATCCCATGAAGGTGTACTCAGCTGATAACAAATACACACATCAAATGATTGGGAGCACCACACTAAACAGAAAGATTAATCATGTTTTCTTATAACCAAGGGAGGCACAGATCTTTCATTCTTATGAGGGACTTCTTTGAAAGAAAATCTTGAAGGATCTGAAGAAACTTACTTGCGTTTGCGTTTCTATCTCTCTCCTTTTCTCTGCCTTGTCGTGGCCTTGGAGGAGGGGTTGGGGCAGGCCCAGTGCCACTCCATACATCACTGGAACAGTACGGGATTAATCTATAGAAAAGGAGACAATCACATTTGTTAGACTAAAGCTTTAGGCCATCAAGACAATTCCTACTTTCCTCCATGAAAATCAAATTGACAGATCTGTATTAGCCATTATAAGCTATCGGTCATACCAGACCACGTGAGGCTGAAACAGCAAACCCCTGAGTGTAGTAAATTGAGCAAGGGTGCTTTTTATTGCTTATGAACTCCATTTTGTAAGAGGAAGATTGTATAATTTCTTTAAAAGGTAGTCTTGC
The DNA here is from genome assembly GCA_008360985.2 of Macquaria ambigua. Classification (NCBI taxonomy): domain Eukaryota; kingdom Metazoa; phylum Chordata; class Actinopteri; order Centrarchiformes; family Percichthyidae; genus Macquaria; species Macquaria ambigua. Next base: position 384,303 of record VMKM01000143.1, read on the forward strand.
TTTAAAGCTGCACTATCAATATTTTCATATTAACACTGGACCAAGTGACCATGTGTAACGTGAACTACGACACTCAAAATAATAAACCCACAGAGACTCTGCAGTTCCCCTCAATTCTGTGGAGAGTTTTAGCGTCTTTAAGCTCATTGTTTTACAGCTTGCAACTTTATTGTTTTGGTTCACTCTCACCACTCCCATCAGCCTCTTCCAGAAACAGCATGTAGTTTTTTTAAGTAAAAAAACTTTACAAACCCACTGGGCACTACCTACCCGGCATCAAATGGCAGACAGACACAGTTAGCGACTAGCTGGTGAACATAGTGGAGCATTTAGCAGCTAAAGAGCCAGATATTTCTCTCAGGAGCTGGTGGAGACCAAAACAGAGCTAAAAGGAGAGTGAATATTGGACTTAGATTCACCAAGTGGCCAGGAACACGACTCCAAATGAATGTTAATGTTTCTCCATGTCTGCTGGATGTGTAAATATGCAACTGTCTGCTAACACGTTAACCATAGGAACTTTGTAACGTTATGTGCTTATATGTCAAAGTGGCCAAGAAAACATCAATTAATGCAGCTTCAAGTAAAAAAATGAAAACAACTAGAGGTACAAACAAAAGCTGTTTTAATATGTAAGCCATACGATCATATTTTAATGTCTACAGAACTGTGTATTTAGCTTTGTCTTCTTCACCATGTCTCACAAACATTTACAAATGAGGACTGTCTGCACGTCACACCTCCAGTAGCCACAATAAGACACACTGCGAGGATATACAAGTACTTACACAATGTTTGCATTATGCCAGTGTGGGTTTTCCTCCACTTGAGTAGACAATATTCCAGTTCCTGTAAATCCAGCAATCAGAGATCAGACAGATACCCTTTTGTCTCACACAAGATTACATAAAAAACAAGTAACACTATGGGAACATGTATGACATGCATTTTAAAACATGGCCGGCTGACCTACCTCTTTTTGTTTGGAGCCACCCCGATGAACTCATTAGTCGGGGGATATTTTGGTACCTGGAATCACAGGTCTCTTTGCTGTGGCAGCACCAGCCACCTAAAAATAATAGAGACTAATATTAGATATTCACATCAGGCACAACAGGGGAGACCCTTGTTAACCCATCATAGAGGCCTGTGAGGAATGGAGAGGGAAAGGAATGCACCTGTAGCCTGGCCTGCTAACGAGACTATATATTCACTCAGAGTTGGACAAAAAAGCATTCCTTTAATTTGCAAACTGTCAGCACCTGATTTGTTGACTGACTTTCAGCTTGTGCAAAGTGGTTTCTCCTCCAAATACAACAACAGTATGACATATATTGGGGGTGAGAGTAAAACCAATTTATTAGGCTCTACTGCTCATAAATCCTAAATCCTGTTAGAGAAAGTCACTTCCGCCAGGTAAAATGTTTGTGTTTGGGAAATGTGATGCACACCTCTTCTATGCTCTCAGAATATAGACATATGTCAAGCTGGAGGACAAGCCACATACATTTCCCTAAAACACATAAAAATCAAAGTGACAGGCAGCAACCAAAAAAGGAGAAAAACAGAAGATGACAGGGCAAGATGACATCCCCATCAAAATTCCAATGGGGGCATCACGCCAAAACAAGCTGACCTTTGGGGACCAAATGAACCATTTGGGTTTTTAAATACTCACCCTCCAGAAATAACAGCCATCGGCGGCTTCCTCTGAACTCCTTTAGGTAAAACCTGTAGAACCACAAATAAACAGGAATGAGGAGATGGAGAAGATGAAGCAGCCATGTATGGACACACTGAAGCTCTGTGTAGCTTCTAAAATCACTGTGTTAATTAGCAGGCAGCAAAAGGCAAAAATATCACAATTTAATTTCCTGCTAAGAGTTTCAGAAAAACAAGTGAGAGAAAATATCAGATCCAGAACATCTCACCCAGCTGCTGTTCCATCATTGCATGTAACTTGGGTGTTCTTGAGGAAGTGCAGTCTCATATCATCTGTCTGTTGTCCAGCTGCTCGAGTTCCTGCAGCACCTTCCCGCCCTGCTTCAGCTGTGCCTCCTGTGCCTCCTGTGCCTCCTGTGTCTCTAGTGCTTCCAGTGCTTCCAGGGGTCAGATCAACCCCGGGGGGAGACTGGCCAACATCGCCTCCTTGGTTCCCACCAGACTTCTTGGTGGACTTGCCACTAGCTTTAGCATTACGGTTGTTCTGACACCAGATTCCCCCGAGCAAAAGCAAGAAAACAACCTGGCCCAGTATCTTCATATCTGAGGCAAAATCAGAAGAAGAAAAAAGAAAAAAATACATGCAATGCATCATTACTCACTCATAATCTGGCTTCATATATTCATATGCAAAACATTAAAAAAAATCACTCTCAGTAGGACCAGATCTTCCTCATCTTCTAATCGAATTGTCCATAACTTGTTGTCTACATTAAATCCATCCCTTTTCAACCTGGAAATTAACTTACCTCTCTTAGAAGAATCAGCTTTGAAGATAGTTGCTGAGGCACCCCTGGGGTCAGGCTGATAATTGGTGCTGCTGAGGAGAGAGTGAGAAGTTCAGAGTGCAGTGACCAGGTGTGAGAGGAGGATGCCAGTCATGAGTAGTGATGAAGCCTTGACCAGGTTTTGATGAAGCCTGCAAATCAGCAGTGAGCTTTATACTGCCACCATATGGATCAGATTTCCTCCCATTTTCCCTCACAGCTCCTGCCAGGCCCTGAGATAAAGTGCTGACGACACACAGCGAGGGGAGGTACTGGATGGCCAGTGGCGAGGAGAAAAGATAACACACGCGTCTCTTCAACATATTTCAAGTCTTTGCACACACCCACCACCTAGCTCTGTCCCATCTGACCATGGCTCAAGAACGAGCTCTCCTTCCCCCTATCGTCCCTCTTCTTCTCCCCCCCACCATCCACCTCTGATTGCCAGTGTTTTGATTTAAACATCTACACTGTCAGCATAACTGCATAGCCCCTTTGCGTGGTATGTGACCCTGAGGTCATTGGAGCACACACCTCAAACACTTTCCGACACGGGAATGAATAGTACCGTAAGGTTCCCGCATGGTCAACAATTTAGCGGACACTCTCAAGGCACAGGTGGTGGACACACTAGTTAGCTGCGACACCAAGCACATTATGCATGTTCCCCAAAGTTCTCAAACAAGTCTCTATATTATAAGTAACAATAACAGACATTTGCCAGTTTCTCCATAACAGCCTTTATGTTATTCTACTGGAGAAAGTTCATTACATAACAAGTGCCACATAATTAAAAAACAGAATTTTTTTTTCCTTTTTGGATTCATAAACAATGACTGGAAAGCTACTGTAACACAACTAAGATTTCATTTTTCTTACTGTGTCACTGACTCTGTTTAACAAGCCACTGAGAAATTACAGTTCTCCTGTAATGCATTACATAAGACTTTTATTAACCTTAAACTGGTATATACTACATATAAAATAAAAAGTATGCTGTTCCTGAGATCCAGAGATATAGATTACAGCTGAAGGAGGATTGTTGAAGCAGTTCTAGATTATGAGGATGTAATAGATATCCTGCTACCACCACTTTAAGATCCTGTTTACCATTCTAGTCTTACTTTCATCACTGGGGGGGAAAATTAAAGCACTCCAAACGGAGAGTTGCAATAGGATATTAAGTCAGTAGTTCAGCTAGAGTAGATAACAGTGAAGTTAAAACAATTCTATCCTGCAGAATGAAAGGTTGTGTGCAGTGTGTGATGAGGTGTCTTTACCTACGATTGTGTCCCCGTCCAGTTCGGCTTCTGCAGACTCCAGAATGGCAGGTTAGCTTAGACTGAGTGAAGAAAGAGACAGAGTATTTGAAACTGATCTGTGACTGTCCCCTGCATGGCCGAATAAACCTCCTAGGGGGACCCAGGGCAAAAAATGTGTCATTGGGCCCCTATTGACCCCCACTGCACACAGCAGTTTCATTATTTCCCCAGGCACCCAGAAACCAACCACTACTCTAGAGCAGAAATGATTAGTTGATTAATTGATTAGTCAATCAACAGAAAATTAATTGGCAACAATTTTGATAATTGATTAATCGTTTAAGTTTGTTTAAGCAAAATTTTAAAATAATTCACTGGTACCAGTTTCTCTCATTTTCTATCTATATAGTAATACATTTCTCACAAATGAATCAAATTATGTAGACTCAAATGTTATGTAATAAACCTGGAGCTTTAGGGGCCCCTGGGCAGTTGACTGCTTTGCCTGGTTGCCTTGTCCCCCCTGGGATGGTTGTAGGGTGACGTACCACTGATCACTGAAGGATCACGAGCCCCAGGGCTCTAAAATTCTCATCAATAAAATGCACACCATCCCGACGTGTCAATCACAGCAAATAATGATGACGCTTGGAAGGCCAGAGGCTGCTGGGGCTGCTGGGGCTGACTGGACTGCACGGTGGCAGGAGGTCTGAGAAGGAGCTAAGCACAGAATATAAGAACAAATTTATTATAATAGAGGCAATAAACCTTCAGCTCACATCCCCCTTAGGAGACTGGACATACTGACAACAGTACACACACTCCACAACCCGACTTGAAATATGAAACAGATGAAGGGCCATACAATGATTTCAATTTTAAAGGCACACATAAAAACATTTTGATTAGGTCAAAGGTGTATTGTAAAATGGGTAGCAAAATGTCTGACTTTTCTTCTGGGTATGATGAGGCTTATCTATCTCTTTTGGCAAAATAGAATAAGGATCATACAATATGTTGTCTGCAATAATCACCTTACCATTTAAAGACTTAAACAAGGCAGACAGATTTGTCTTATTGCTTTGGCAGAAAAAAATGGTATTTTTGTCTCATTTTCAAGCATTTCATGCTATTTTAGCTACTTTCAACTATGGCCAGAAAGAAAACAAAGCTACTCAAAAATATGTCTGTGAGATCGTATGCACCTACGCGCAATAAAAATGTACCCTAAGGACATCACTATACTGAATTTGATCTACCGAGCTGAACAATTCTTCATTCCTTTAGTTGTCTTGAAGCATGCACACCACCATCTGTCTTCCCAGAAATCAACGCAACAATCTGTTTAACAGATACCTCAAATAGCTGAAAAACGAAAGAAGTTGCTGTAAATCTATCATCATTTCGCTAGAATGTCACGAACAGACAGATGGCATTGCTGCTATTTTGTTTTTCTTTGATATGGGATTGGACTGAATGATACGTTTTTCACAGCAGGCTTCAGATCAGTGGATTAAAGTGAATTTGTGTTCTACACCTTCAGTGATTCAACTCCCACAACTTGTCATGGGTCAAACATCATCCCTCTTAACATCTACAACAGACACACTCACATACTACTACAAACAAACACAACAAGTGGGACCTGACATGCTTCTGGAGTCTATTACATTTGTCTCTTTACCTTTGAAAAACAAACATTAACCCATAAGGGGCTCATGAGACATATTGAACTTCACCCTGACAGGGGCAACAGCTTGTGCAACATAGGAGGCATTCTTTCTCCCCTTGTGTTGTTATTTTTCACAGCCAAGGTCAGGACACCTAAAGCCCAGGTGGTCCAGGCGCTTTGTCTGCTGAGCATGTGTGTCATCACCAGCCTCAAGACCTGAGGGCCCGGCCACGAGCTAGAATAGTTGTTGGCTGATAGCTTCAAAGAACAACGAGCCATAGACAGCAGTCATATGCTGGATTCTTATGCCCGCACCACAGCGCAGAAAGGTTGCAACTCACAGGTAACAACTCCATAATCCAACCGTATGAACAACAGATTAAAACCATAGAGTGGTTCAATCAACACACTCTACTTTTAAGACTAATCAAAACACTTATTTTTTATCAAAAATGAAACAACAAAACCTCCTACAGGGTTGTGATCCATACCACAATCATGCCTTGCAGCTCCCCTTGCCATGTTGCGTGTAATTTGACAATCTGCAACAGCATCACTCTGAATCTATGTTGTCACCAGCAGTGGAGGGCATAGCTGGGGAAAGAGGCCCATGATTAATAGGAGGTAAGAGTGGCATCTTGAAAACGAGCCTCGGGAGAGAGATAGGACCAGAGTAACACTGCCAGATCTCTCCATTCAGTCACTGAGGATGACAGACAGGGTTTTAGCAGGATCGGTGTGAAGTGTTGGGCCACTGCAGGAGGCTAGCACGTGGGGTGGGCAAAATATCCCTAAAACCAGGTGTTAAGAGGCCTTGCGTGGTAACCTTCTCCAGACTGCCAATGCATCAGTGTGATAGATGGAGAAGGGGTCGATGGCAGGGATACAAGGTGTTGGATTCAGGAGGGGTGGGGGGGCGGGGGGAGTGATGTAACAGGCGTAGAAAAGGATAGCTGACAGGTTTTGTGTGCTGCGAGAAGCTGCAGCTCATTCTGCTGAACCTCTCACAACCAACTATGCATTCTGTCCACCTTATTGGCGTGCCAGACGCACCTTCATCCAGGCAAAATATGTTCAGCCTTGAGTATGAATGCCACAACCACAATCCTAAACAGTCAAAGATGTGTAAAGGACAAATTGTAAGATTAGAGAACTGAAAGCATCACATGCAACTTGCATATAAGCTGTTTTTCCCCAAACAATTTTGGCTATGAAAATGCTTCTCCGTCATCGTGGAGGTAACTTTTGGGAATAAACAGAGCAAATAGGAGAGGAGTTATGCAACTTGATATGTATTTGTTCTAATTGTTCTAATGGACTGCAACAAAATTTACTCATGTGAAAATTTGTATATGTAAAAAAACAAATAATAACTACCTATATATAGAAAACTTAAGCACTTAAGGTAAGTGACCTGTTGTTCACCTTATATTGAAGATCCTTAATTTACTTCACTTGGGGTCTGCAGGCCTCATTTCACAGCCTGTAGTACTGTTCTCTTGCCTAAGTGGGCCACTGGTTCTGAAGGGGGGTGAAGTGGGGGGAATGTGCATGCATACTGTGCTTGAGTGAACAGCTTGAAGTGTCTTTGAGGCTTATGACACAGTGGAGCAGCAGCGTAGCCTTGAAGTCATGCTGGATGAACCACCAGGCCTGTCAGTGCGGTGATGGATACCAGCGGTGGGGGTCACGCCATGCTCAACTCTGGCACTCGACAATAGGTCCTTCACATAAGTCTTCACACCTGATCAACAATCACACAAGACCGAGTGGAAACAACTGCACAAGCCCCATCTGATAAGAGAAGATACAGACAAATGTCACCTTCATGCCTAGTTACCCATTTAATATCATGGTTAATTCAATGTACCTCAGATCTTTGTAAAAATAAATTCCACACCCTATAAACTTTTTAACATTCTGCATATTGCCAAGAAATCAGTTTGCCAACCGAGTGGAGGACAGCCACTCTAGTGCACCTGTGAGGTTGCTCTACTTTGAACTAAGTGCTAACATGCTCACAATGATAATGTTAACATGCTGAGGTTTAGCAAGTATAATGTTTACCATGTTCATCATTTTAGTTTAGCGTGTTAGCATGCTAACATTTGCTAATTAGCACTAAACACAAAGTACAGCTGAGGCTGATGGGAATGTTTAGTCTTTCAGGTATTTGGTCAAATTAAAAACTTTGAGCTGATGGTAGCATGAATGAAAAAATAAGTGTCATTAGCATTGATCCTCTGGGGACCATGATTGTCTGTACAAAATTTTGTGACAATCCTTTAAATAGTTGTTAAGATATTTTTATGTTGGTGGACTGACAACATGATCAGGCAGAAAATGTGTGTACGTGCCATTTTGTTTGTTGTGTCAATTTAATGTCATAATTTAATTACGTGCCTCTCATGTTACAATAAAAATAAAATACACACCCTAAAAACGTTTATACATACTGTAGATGCTTCAAAAATCAGTTTGTCAACTGATTTGTCAGGGTGGCAATGATTGTTAGATGCACAAATACATCTACATCTGAGGTGTAACCTCACTTAACAGTCCTTTGGTTCTGTCTGTTGTTGCTCTATATTTTACATACTGAAACTGCTAAAAAGAAACAGATTATACATGCACTTGTCAAATATCTAAAACATGATCAGGGTTCCTTTACTACTATTGTGGTTGTGGTTATTTTCTGCATGCATGTTTGTTAAAATGGGCATGGGGTGGTGCAACACATAGTTTTTCATCATAAAATTGCATTTTAGAAATGTTGTACTGATGAACCCTTCCTCAAAGACTGACCTTGGTGTGTTTTTTCTCTCTCCAAGCGATTGGTAGATGGCACTGTGTGACAGGCCGTAAATCAGAGATTCCAGCTGAAGTGATGTCAGCCCTTTGCATCATGTGTTGTCGCTCCACACTGTGAAAACATGTGGTCACAGCTCTTTCAGGCCACACACCCCTCAGTCACCCTAAAGATTTATCTTGGGTTTAAGTAGTCAGATGCATGTGAACATGCACATATGCAGCGTATGTCTTTCAGCACAACAATTTAACATACATCAACTTATGTCACAAGCAAAGAACAAAGAAAACAACAATGTAAAACCATGAACAAATTTCCACTCTGTGTAACACAGTAATCTAAAGCATACAGTGACATCACTCTACAGGTATTTATATGTATAGACATACCACAGAACAGTAAAAATGGTTAGTTATTTATAGAGTTGCCTGTCTGAGTGTGGCTGTTTTTCAGCCCATGCTGCTGCATGTTGGCCTGGATAACCAGAAGTATATGAAAAGCTCTACAGAGTCAGTTCAAGCTAATGACCCCTCACTTCTGGGAACCCCTTGTTAAAGAGTCAAGGCAATGCATACTCTAATAAGCATGCACATGATTTGTACATAAAATTTATGGTGACATGACAGTTAGCATCTGTGTTAGCTTTATCACCCCAGGCAGTCAACTGGGCTGAGCTCATCAGACAAAACATAACATCATATGTTCCCAGAGTTCAGGGTAGATCCATGCTCAGCCATATCATGTCAAGATACAAAGTTGGTATTTCCAAAGGTTGATAGACTTGGTAGCATAGGCTTAAAGTAATGAAATCCCTACAGAATAAGTAGAGAAAGTGAATGTGGACATGAATTAGTAAAGATAATTATTCTCTGTATTAAGTGAGGCTAGGGATTGGGAATTGCAGCAGATGTAGGCCAGTACCTTAAAGCAATGGTAAGACATTTTGGAAAATACACTTTGCTTTCTTGCTGAGAGTTAGATGAGAAGGTCGATACCGCTCTCATCTTAGCTTAACATGAGCTTAGCTTAGCATAAAGACTGGAAACAGGAGGAAACAGCTAGCCTGGCTCTGTCCGAAGGTAACAAAATCCACCTACCAGCACCCCTAAAGCTCACTAACAAGTTATATCTCGTTTGTTTAATTGGTACAAAACCAAATTGTAAAAATAACATGTTGTGGTGGTTTTTTCGGGGGGGTTACGTGCCAGGCAATTTTTTTGGTCAGGCGCAGTAACTTCATGAAGTCTCCGCTGGTTGTCTGGCAACTTTGCAGTGTTACGGTGACTCCAAGGAATCAGTTGTTATGCTAAGCTAAGCTAACCTACTGCTGGTGGGAGATTCATATTTGGTGTACAGACATGAGAATGGTATCAATCTTCCCATCTAACTTTCAGCAAGAGAGCAAATAAGTGCATTTCCCAAAATGTCTAACTATTCCTTTAAATCATGTCAGAGTGGGCAACAGCTTAAACCTTGATTGAACATTATGGTCTAACATTCAGAAAGCTGTTTATGTTGCAGGGGACACTCTGCAATGGGACAATGCATATAAAGAATATGGTTGGAATACGTTTTAATAGAAATATAAGCACTCACCTTAAAATGCACAAGGATAGGTACACCATGTCCTCAAGGAGCAAGGGAACAATACTTTGTCACTGGGCCTTCAGTGTTTTCTTACGTGTGCTGTTTTCTTCTTTGAATCTGTCTGATTTGCCTGGAAAGATTTTTGAATTGGTTGTTCATATGTCAAAAAGATAATGGCTTTGTCTTACAGCTCACATCTGACTTCCCAAAAGGCAAGCTTGTGTTTGTTTAAAGGATGATTCTGTGTATTCCATCATGTTAAAGGGCTAACATGAGATGAAATCCTTGTATATTAGTGCATTTACAAAATCTGAAGGAAAACATGTTGAAAGTTGTCAGACATTAATTCACTACGAGACTATCACACAACTGTTTTGTGATTCTAAAGTGAAACAAGATCTACTCAATCCCCCGTGACTACTCAATGCTACAGATGGACCTTATGCTACCTATTAGTTACCATAAAGCCCAGAAAGGCCTGCTGACTGACAGTCTGCATATTTCCAAGCCAAGAAGCAATACAATCTGTATCCGAAAGCTTTTATGACTTATCGGGATTTGTATTATTCGTGCTGCTCAAAATTTACAACCGCAATTATTCACGGGTAGCAAGACAGTCCCAGTTTAGTTAAGTTTTATTGCCCTTTTCAAATTCTTGTTGCCAATATCTCAGTCAGTGTTTCAGCAGATTCCTTTGGACGTGATTCTGAGAAAAGAACCTAAACAATTCACATGAACTCCTGATGGCCACAGACGAATGCAGAAAGTAGCTTTCTGATTTAGTGAAATTAAAATGAAAAGTGATAAAAAAGTATTATATCTATAGTAAAACGATGGCAATAAATATACTCTAGTTGTAAAGTTGATGGTTTACGGTTATTAACACCTGCGTTTTGACTGAGTCATCACTCCTGTTTTTATTTACCGGTAATTTCGTCACCTAAAATGGTGCTACAGATGGAGCTGTACATTCGTTGCTTTATTTAAACAGTTGCACCTTGCTATAAAACTGTCAGCACTATTAATCTGGGGCAGAGATAATGTATGATGATCTACCTTTGATTTGCAGAGCTGCCCACTGTCTCATGTTGCTTATGTATAGTGGGTGACCTCCTATGACTGTTGAAGGGAGTTCTGTGCCTGTTTGTTCTAGTCATATCACAACAAGAAAATACTGTTCTTGTTTATTTTGTGCAGGTAAGTCAGTGAGAATGCTTTTAAAACTTAGAAAATGAATATATTGTCAATAAAACAGAGACATTCTTAGTACAAATAAGAGGTGTTATGGAATTACTAGTTAAGGAGTAGGGTAGCCACTACTCTGAGGGAGCTCTCATAGAGTTGCCTAATTTTGATTAGCTGATCACCATTTTATGGTGTGCAGAAATGCTAAGAAGACTAGCCTATGATCACTGACTAAAACTCTAAAATACTCTGCATTTTATTTCAGGTTTCATGCTATTTATTTGATGCACTAAACAACTGGCTCATAATGTCCACCATCAACAAACATGGAGGGGACAGGGTTGTTTAACTTGGCCTGTTGGACAGTAAAGAAGAACCTATTTTTAAGGAATGGAGGCCATACGGCACATTAACCCTTGAGGTCAGGTCTGATATGCAAACCCACCCCAGCTAAAATAACTCCTCTGACTTCATGCTAGGCAAAACAGATCAGAGCCTGTGAACGTGGGTAACAGCTCACCTCCGTGAGACATTTGTAGTGCAGATATTGATGTACAGACATGTGATGAATTAAAGACCTGAATATATCGGTTAATCTGACCGTTATTTTCTTTAATGACTTCATTGTTTGATAGGAAATATCAGAAAATCAAAAAAAAAAAAAATGGTGACTGATTTTCCGTTGATCCACTGATCAATGGACTAATTGTTTCAGCTGTAGATTGATCAGTATGTACAGTATCTCAACCCTATTGAATACCAATGGGAGATTTTGAACCGTGTTGCCCAACACTATACATTTTGTTGGTTTTTCCTTTAATGTGTCACACATCTATGTTTATATACTGTATATTCTATAGTGCGAGGTTTTCAATCTGACCACCCTTACTGCCTGCTAGAGCCAAGAGACAAATTACCATCAAAGGATTGCATTTAAGTGCTATCAGCCCCCATCACTGGCCATAAATCACTGCATCATCATGTCCCCAGTGCATGAAAAGGCTAAACCATGGGTAAAAAGGCCTTGGGTCAGTACTCAATGTACAGTGAGGACAAACTGGTATTGACTAGGAGGGGAATGAACACTTTGCTCAACCTGCTGAAAGGCCTAATAGATTAGGGGCCCCTGGACAAGCTTCTTGTCAATCCCTCTTTCTCAGTGACCTAATGTACCGAGAACAGCTGTGTGAGGGCGCTTAGCAGTTAGGCCAGGATGACAAGTCATTGCTCAGCTTGATATATGAACTATTACTTGTGAAACGGGAGAGTTTGTTGAAGGGTATGATGGCTGTGTATGCTTGTAACAATATGTCCTCATTACATGTATTTTAGGTATTTATGTTTTGGCAAGCATAGGATCTTTGTCTATTGTCCATTGCTGCACTGGCAGGTACAAGATCACTCACATATGTTAAGGAAGAAGACGAGTATTTTACGTTAGCTAATTGGAGTATTTCTTCTGTAAACTCCCGTTAGTTCATTGGAGTGCTCTTGATGAAAAAGTGGTAATTGCACTGCCTGTCAAGGGTAGCATCGCAACAAAAACATGAGACACGATTTACACTGACACAATGACACAACAGTGTAGAGATCTGCTATTTAATTCAGGAAGGGTTACCTCCACCTACTTAAACAGTCCATGTATTATACACTGTACAAAGCAGTAAAATGTAGGTTCATGTAGATAAAGTATACAATACTTTTAATCTTGTAATTGTACAACAAAGTATTGCATCACAAGGTGCTTCATTTACAATGGCGCAAAACTTGAACTGACATTCAAATTCAAGTTAATTTATTTATACAAACCGAGTCAGCATATCAAAACAAACATTTGTGAACATTTTGAATTCTAAATATAATGTTAGACACGTTGAGAAACATATATTGCAGCTTTGCAGCCTAGCTGTATTGCATTCTTCAGTAGCCAGTATCCAGGTACCTAAAACAAAAAACAAATAAAACATACTTAGATTGCAGTACTTTAATTGACATTCATTAAAAACTGCAAAGACAGCTAAATACTTTTATAAATGACTATTGATATTTATGTGTTTTGTACTCATTTCAGTGTTCTTTGATACCACAAGGTGCCCTTTGATGAGGTTTTTATGAAACCAAAATATTTCTGTGGATTGTGCAGTAAAACGTACATAATAAATGTCAGTAAGCTAAATGCGAAACACCAAACACATCTGAAACATAAAGCACAGCACAACACAAATATTATCAACCAAGATTCAGACCAAGATTATAAAATATACTTACTGTTTCAGCATCATGCTCCAATCCTGTGTCATGATGGTCCATCTCATCATCTCTGAATTCCTTTATAACCTATTAAAATACAAGACCATTCATGAACTTATTGAGATTTCACTGCATCAGCGCTCTGCTTTAACTAGACAAATGTCTCAAGCTATTCTGACAGGACTGACAATAAAAGATCAGCAACAAGAACGTTACATTTTTAAATTGCGAATGTTGCTCCAAACTGCTGGTTACACTGAAAATATTTTCACTATTTCCATTCAAATGAACTGTATGAATCAACCATGAAGCCCAAATGTTTTATGTAATAGGATCAGGCAAAATGATGTCCACCCCAGCAGATGAAATCACATTAAATAGAGGTCCATCTTCCTGTGTTGAGTGCTTGTTTGACCCTTCTGGAAAATATCCAGAGACGTATTGGGAAAAATCTTGGCATTCTAGTCAGTGTTGAGCTCTGTCAATGTGTGTCAGCCTTTCTCTTTTACCAATGATAAAATGCCAAATCCATTTTAATGGGGAATTAGTCATGTGATGTGATGTATACAAATTAAAGGGCTTGGGGAATGTGTCCAAATCAGGAAAGACAGTGCATTGTGACATACTGTATGTCTATAGCCACCTGGTGATGCCAGTGAAGGCAAAAATCATCCTGTTTAACCTTTGAGATACCAGTTATACTAAAGCCAGTATAACTCTGCAAGCAAAACTGAACCGGCTCCGTGAAAATAAATGGAAAATATGCAACCCACAAACAATGACATGACACTGTTTAAAGGCAGGAGGTTGTGCAAAAAATTGTAGACAAGTTTGTTTGGCCAGCCTCCACGAGCTGAACAATCACAGCTAAATACAGTGCTGCTTTATGGATGGGACCTCATCATTTTGCCTGTGCAAATACGGCAATCTGGATTTGATGTGGAGAACACTGCCAGCCTTCAGGTCATCCCTTTGAATATACAATCTCAAGCCATACTTTCAACTGTCTTATTTATGTCTTAATTAAGAGATAATGTTTTACATCATTTTTACGGTTCCTTCCAAAAAAATGCGCATGCACACATACAGAATACCCACCCGAGCTAACGTTCTAGCAATCACACCTTCATTTCAGAACTTCTCCCTCTCTTTATTTATTTTCCCCTGTATGACATGTATGTTTGACATGTATGCGTTGTTTTGTGCAGATGCTCATTTGTTTCTGTGTAATACTATGCCACAAGTAAAAAAATCCACAATAACATTCCTTAACGTCCTTTATGTATCACCACAAAAAGGCCAATGTAAGTGAAAGAGAAAACAGCTGCTGACTCACTTGTAACAGTTCAGTGTATCTCTCAGGGTCCTTCTCCATCAGAGCTCTTATCTGGCTGTTGTAGTGTTCTGAAATACTCTCCTCCACCGCCACAGTGCAGGCCATGGCCCCCTCTTTTCCCAGCAGTGCGGTGGACGCACCTGGAGTAGATTTAAAACAAAAGAAACACAGTTCAGATTTAATAAAACACCTGACTACATATTGCCATAAAACTGCAGCAGACTAACTACTGAATTGGGTTCAAGCTCAGCAACCTGTAATATCTTGTTTACACTTGTCAATACTTCCATCAACTTCTAGTATGTGGGTGAATGAATGCAACATTAAGACAAAGGCATTCAGACATTCTCCTACAGCTTTAACTTCATACACGTTAAATGAAGTATGATAATAACCCAAAGCAAACTAAGCTACATTACAAGAATCATTATTCTTTCATGCATTTAAGTAAGCTATCTTCTAACTTTATGAACTCTGCTGCATGCTTATGGGCTGTACCAACCTAATACAAACCCAGCGATGTTCCAGAAGGGTAACAGTGCTGTGGGACGAACTCTGTTCTCAGCCAGAATTTCATTGAACTTCTCAAGGTGTTTCTTTTCTTGATCCCACATTTCCTAGAGAAAAACCGACATGAACACGGAGTGTCAAACATTATGCAGTTGCACTCATGCTGAACACACATGCACATTTCTATTTTTGAATCACACTACAGGAACAAAACAAGGTATAGTTTCTTTATGTTTGAGCTTAACTTAAGTCCAATAATAATTTTGGATGAAACATTAAAGGCACACTAGGCAAGATTTTTAAGCAAAAATACACCCTATTACCCAAATTAAATTCTAGTGTCAGATCTAAACATTTATCAGTGTGCAAGAAGGGACAGATCAGAAGTTAAGAGTGAATATCATATTTCTACTAAACAGCAACTCTTTCTGGAGAAGATAAGTCTAATCCATTAGGATTCCTTCAGTAGAAAGCATCCCAAACCAGCCTCATTGGTCTGTGTGTAGCTCACATGATTTCTGGGTATTGACCAATTTTTTAATAGTTTTGACATTTGGAGCCATCAATGTGAACTGTTTTAGTGCAGGTTAAAGAACAGCGATGCATGTTACAAATCAAGTAGACATTGTTGCCAGTAGACCGACTTCTGTCCTACTTCACACTCTGTCCATACCTGGATGAGAGGTCCAATCCTAGATCGACCCAACACTGCCATCTGGCCGGCGTAGATGCGGTTTGCCCCGTATTCACCCGCATGGTCCACGCGCAGGATTCGGTCCAACATCTCCTTTTCCTCACTGTCGCGTGGGGGCGGGATCACACTGTAAGCACGTGAGCTCAGCTGCAGGGGCGCTGTTACATGCAGCCAACGGTTATAACACAATGAGAAACACGTAACGACATTGAAGCCATAAAGGAATTATTTTTCGCTCTTTTAAGGACCTCAAGGCTTTCCGTACTGGAAGCTCAAACAGTATACTGCATGTAAGTGTACTAACGGAAGTACGCGATTTGAGACACAGCAACAGTACAAGATACTCAAAACATGTGTTCAGTTTTAAGCTCAGATGCTTTCTGCTTAAAATGAATAGTGTCATGAGTATTTGGAGAAAACTGTATTGATGGAAATGTGCTCTAGTTACATAACTAGTGACTTCTGATCTCCTATGGTAAAGAAATTATTAATATACAACAAACAAAACCTCAAAGAGTGGGGCAACTATCAGTTAGCTAACAAGTCTGTTATGAAACATTATGTCCAGTAAAGCTTATGTTAACCGGTGACTAATGGCTTAAAGCATGCTACAATTACAACGGAAAGAACAGTAGTTACGACAAAAATATATAACACGACATTATATCTACATAAATCCCCACCACATTAGAAAAGTGTTTTTAGCATCTTTAGCACCTTAGCTCAGAGCTGTGGCTGCTAAAGTAAACCACGGACCTGCTGCTTACCTCTGCATTTTAAACACTGCCGAATCATCGCTGGACCGACAACATTAGACCAGCCATATAAAGCTGTATGTGCGGCTCTTTGCATGGTAGTCAGTTTATGGTTTAATCAAACAAACGTAGAAAAATGTCATTGAAAGTGTCAGACAGAAGGTGGACGTGGCGCAGACGTATGACGTAACCGCGTTACGCCTTGCACAACACTGCCCCCCCCCCGTGCAAAATTATGTTGCATTTATTCTTGTTTATGCAGTGAAAGTGTGTGTTAGAAGGCCTCTTGGTTCCACGCAGGTCAAAATATCTCTGAAATGCAGACATATGCACAACATTTTATTTTACCTAATAATCAACAATTTATTATAATGAACAAACAGTCACATCATATGTGCATCAGCAAGACATGACACACCTTACAGGGGATTTATATGATGTCAGTAGAATGATTTTAGTCTGTAAACCCAGCTGTCTCAGGAGACACCTTATGATATAGTTCTTTTGACAGTGGGTTATTGTTTGACTCTGATGGTTTATGTTGTTTTTGTTGTTTTCATTGTTTTTTGAGAGGTTACATCCAATTGTGTCTACATGAATGGAGGGCTTACAGCTGTGAATAAATAAATGTCCCAATAGAATTGTAAAATCACCACGTCTGCTGTCATACTGTGGCAGTGGATTCATTTTTTACATTTAGTCGGCCTGTGCAGCTCCAGGGTATGCCACTAGATGGCATTATGTTTCTCTCATGTTCATCTTAAACACTTGAGCATCGCTCAAATTCACAAATAAACTGAGCTATGTACTATTAGTCTATAGACATAACAGGTCAGTAATGATTCAGTAGGCCTAAAATATTCAGCATGGAGGCCCATGAAGTCCATTTTAAAAGTTATGGCGTCAATAAGTGAAGTAAAAAAGGATAAATTTGACCTTTTAGCATTGGTTTTTTTTATATGGATTGCATGAATTATAAGTACCCAGAGGGATCTACAGTATAATCATCCATCTAGTCTCTATAGCTGCCTATTGCTGTGCATGGTCAGCATCCTGGACAGGTCACTAGTCTGTCACAAGGCTTTAACACACAACACAAACAAATCCACCGTTAACAGGCAATTTAGAGTTCACAGAGTTCACCTGGCCTACATATCTTTGGCCTGTGGGAGGAAACCACGCATTTAAAAGAATAAAGTAAATACAGAAAATTACCTTTTGGCCAGACACTGTCTGCTTTTCTGTGTCAAACAAATCACGAGTGCATCTTTTGTTTAGGCTTGTTATGTAAGACTGAACCTGACAATAAGGCAATTAAGCGAAGAAAATGAGGGAGTCTGTTGGGCAATCACAATCATTGTTGGTGGTCTACAGATGGCAGTGTTGCACAGATAAAAAACCTGGGGCAAGTTTTACCTTGTAAACTCCAGTTCGTCCCAGTTTTCATTATCATTTCACTTTCAGTCAAATATGTGTCACTGCAGTGTGGCCCGCCAAACACACCAGACAGCAGAACAATTAGATTTCTCAAAATGAAAAGATTTCTTTTTCAAATAAAATGAAAATCACAGCCTTCAATCAAAAAATTTAGATGACTGTGCTCAGAGCCCCTGCATCATGTGTCATTCACTTACATTATATTAGTCAGCATTATTTAGTAATGCTTGTATGACTCCTGTCTTTAAAGAGCCAAAAAAAACGTTCTGCAAAGCACATAAAATAGTGCTGGGATGCAGGAATGTGTGGAATGATGGGGTTGACTGCTGCAGGGCTGTGATGGTCATGGGTAAACAAGGCCAGGACAGTGAATGGAGGGGTGTGTCGGTTTTGTCTTTGTGTGTTTGTGGTGAGACACCGGTTATGTGTTTCCCTATCTGTCTGTCTGACTGTTGGTGGCTATGCATGTGTGGCTGCACCTCGGTACGTGTGGGTTGCTTTTGTCCTCTCTGCGTGAGTGTGTGGGTAGGTCACAGGTGTAGGCGAGGCCGGATTAACAACATGGCAAGGTGGGCAACTGTCCCGGGGACTCAAACCCCCAGGGGTGTCATTGGTAATTCAACTAAAATTGGGAATTTGCACCGCTAAAGCACAATATCATCTAAGGTGGCTCCTGTATTATTTCCTAATTGTTTTTTTTTTTTAAATGCACTGATTTTAGCCACTTTAATGTGTCTCTTGTAAGCCGGAAGCTAACTGCTGCAGTAGACCTTTAAGACCTTAATTATTTTACTTTATATTGTGCACACATAGCGCACATTCCTAAATAAAATTGTGTTTAATCAAATTATCCCAAAATTACACACCAGGTATTCCAGCATGGGAATAGTGGTTGTTTTCTGGGTCTCTTGGCTTGTAATGAAGCTGCCATTCTGTACACTGTAATTAATGGAGGCAAAAGAGTACATACACAGTGCACAAAGGAGGGGAGGTCGTGGGCCAATGGGGGCCCCGTAACAGGTTAATCCAGGCATGGATGTGAGGAGTCGGGATGAATACCTGAACATCACTCGGTTCACTATGATGTCAGGTCCAGTGGGCCTTTAAGTGGAGCTTGAGACTGGGGCTTGATGTCTGTGGACAGACTGGAGTGTGTCTGGCACACTCAGGGCACATGGTTGGAGGGTTTGTGGAGAGAAAACCTAGCCTTTCAACACAAGTGGTTTTCAGAAAGGCTTTGCAGAACTGTCTGACAGGTGTTAACGTCTATCCCCAAAGAGCAAACACTCGCTGTCAGATTACTGTATAACGGATATATGAAGTAATCAACAGCTAAGTCTAAAATTTGGCAGCACAACTGAAGGAAGGCCAAGACCAAAAGAAAGTGCATGTTGTCTTGCTCTTGAGTGTGTTGTGACTGATGAGTGGATTAAAGAGCAAACCACAGAGCTGGAGAAAGAGTAAGACTTGCGTATGTATGTGTCTATGTACCTGTATGTATGTGTGTCTGACTGTGTTTGTGTAATGTTTGCATGCATCCATGGACGTGTGTGGGTCTGCACACCCTTGCTCCGAGGCTCTGGTCAGACAGTGCATAGCTGTGGTGGGACCCAGGCTAAGCGCCTCGAGACTACAGTGAGTCAACAATGTCTGTTCTCACTGAGAGGAGACATGATAGGTCTTGTCTCGTTTGGTCCCTGCCTGGTGTGGTGGGACACCCAAAGCTTGTGTGTGGATGTGTGGGTGTGTGTATGGCGTGCATGATTTTAACTAAAATTAGTTATTTACCCAGATGTAGAATATATGACAGCAACATGCGTCAGTGTCTGCGTTTACGCACGTAATATTGTTCTTGACAACCCTTTCCTCAAATAAAAAAAAAAGAATGAATTTGGTTAAAAGCTTTATGAGCAGGGCTTAGCCTTTTTGAGCCCTGGGTGATATTTTGCTTTGGGGTCAACATCTCCATCACCTCAAACTGGAAACCTTCTAACGTCTTTGTGGAATTGGTCCTGTGTGTGTGTACTGGAGGGCATTGTGTGTCACCCTACAGTGAAGAAAGCAATGGAAATTTGAATTGTTGGGATGGCTAAAACTGTTTTAAAAAGGCCCAGGGTGAAAAAAAGCTTGAGTTATCCTTTAAAGGGTTCTCCACCAATTTAGCATTGCACTTTCATAAAGTTGGGGGACTCACGGGAGACTGATTACTACAAGAATGTTCACATTTGAAGGAGCAGGATAAGATATCCTGACTTTTAGTCCCTAGTATGGGTCCAGTTCCAAAAATTATGGATCCTGCATGATGCAACCTCTTTCATGAAATCCTCCCTGTCTGGTAAATGCCCACTTCTGTCAAACCCCATACTCCCAGTTTGTAACGCAGGCTTTCTGTTAAATATTTTGTAGTCTCTTAGCTGAAGCTGAAACAACATCATCAGGGTTATTTGTTCTGACTATGAAGCAGTCCCTGCAGAGCTACAGAAGACATACTGTATACAACTATATTCACAGGCCCTTTAAAGTAGATTCAGTAAACGCTGGATATAAATAAGGTCAAACACAAGCTATTAGACACTTGAGTGGGATTCATTATCCGCTGGAGAAACAAACACACTGTGCTCCACCTTTTTTTCCACATATGTGCCTTACAAAACAGTGTTTACTAAATTGGCCTTTTGAATTTTGAACTCAAAGAACATGTCATGTATCTTAGTGAAAGTAGCATTTCCCCTCCTACTCAAGAATGCCAGGATTGTCCAAAACCCTTGTAAAAGCTTTATGTACATATTTACCAAAGTTACTGGCATAAAAAAAATGTTCAAGAACTTAAAAATGCATAAACACACCAAGCCAGTACATACATACAGTTTTAGATCTTACTGGAGTTGTTACAGCTTCCCTCCATGCCTGTGGAGCTCAACACTGACTAGTATTTTTACCAGGACACAACACAAGGGTACAAAAAAAGACCTCTCAAGCTTGAGGCCCTGTAGCGGTTGTTGTTCACTTATGCCATAGCCCAGCTCTGTCCATGAGTACAGTTAAATGCTCGATTCATAAATATTCTATATCCTCCTATTTCAATTCACGGTCACAATCGGGGTTTGGCCTCTATCCCAGAACAAACATACTGTATTCACTCTCACACCCAAGGAAAAGGCTCCAGTTCACCAAACCTACGTGTTTTTAGACTGTGAGACACTGGAGCATTCAGGGGAAATGCACAAGAATACAACAGAGGTCCATTAGGACAGGCCTCGGCCCTGTCTGTGTGGATTTTGCACGTTCTTCCAGTGTTTCTGTGCAACACCTCTGAGTACTCCAAAGAGACATTCATAGTTATTATAAATACTCCTGCCATTTCACATCACCAAGGCCTCCGACCTGGGTTGTTTAGGTGCTGTGCTGTGGCTGCCCTCTGCTTCTGAGTTGTTAAGAAACACTAAGAATGAATTTACTCCATGAGAATTGAAAATGACGAAAAAAGCATGTAAAAAACACGCACAGTCCAGGGCCCAGACTTGAATCCAGGACCTCCTTGCTGTGAGGTGACAGTGCTAACCACTGAGCCCGTCGTGTCACTGTTATTGTGATTTTATGTTCAATCAGCTTTATTAGCAGCTACTCGTTACTCATTACTGATTCTGATGACATGTTTCCTGGTAAAATTGCTTTTGGTTTTGACCCTCTTCACTGGAAGAGGTGCAAGATCAGCAACAGGAAAGTGCCCTTAGATGACCTGTAGAGTTCAGGTTGTCACAACTAGAGCTACATGTCACGTTTTATTTATGACCTTGGAGGAGCGTTGTTGATATTCACAGATATTGGCTGGGCTGCCCCTGACAGTATAGATTGTGTAACTACACGGTATTCCCCTTGAAAACAACAGTTATTCACCCAAATTGTTACAAAACTAGGTTGAGAAAGAAATTAAAGTTATGCAACACTGTTTAAAAAAGCCAACCATTTATGGTTTGGTGGTATCCCTCTGGAAAAGGCAAGATGTCTCATAAAACAGTACAAAAAAATAGGTTCATTTTCTGATTTAAATTCACCAAGTCTCCAAAAAACCACCACGTAACCCTTTTTATAGATGGCTGTACAAGATTAAAACCAGAGGATGAGTGATTTCTCTTCCATTATTGAATTGTTTACACTCAAAAATCTATCTTGTGCACCGTACAGACCTAGTTAAATCACACTCTAAACCGCCTGTTTTCATGGACACTGGAGAGTGTATTTAGCTTCGTCTGGTACAAGTTAAATAGCCCTTGTCTGTCTGGCACTGTTCCTTTCAGTGATATTTTTTTACGCCAACGGGATGGGAGATAATGTTTAAATCTGTTCTTTATTGGTGGGGAATTGAAAACTTATGCGTGTTCAGGCAATCCTCGTCAAGACACTTAGAGAAATTTCTGAATGAACCAGTCGGATAATAACCACTATTACAGATAGGAAGCCAATAGAGAAAACACATTCATGGCCACCCGACACAAGACTGTTTAAAGGAAGCATGTAAACAAGCTTGGGAAAATGAGTCAAAAGTACAGCCTAGTCAAGAGAAATTAGATATACCTCAATGGCGAGCTCAGGCACATCAGCTAGTTTATATAAAGAAGGTGTGCTCAGTATGAGAATTAACCAAGAAAGGTGATGTACTTGAGGAGAAACTGTGTTTGTTTTTGAATAAAGGGGTCATTGTTAATATCTATAGTAGCTTAGTATAGAGTCATCACGGTTTTCACATTTACAGTGATTTTCAAACACTGCGGCAAATACATTTAGGGAAACAATCCATTTAAAGGGTGTGATGGGAAGCCAAGCAGCCCTTCATTTACGAAACCTGTCATTTAACCAGCATTTCCTGTTAGCCACAGGATGTGACTCTCTTTGCTTTGCCATCCCGGCCTTTGCTGTCCTATATGGTTTTTCCGGAAGTCATTTTTGTACTCTCTGATTTACAGAGTGCAAACTGTGGGTTACCAGTGTAGTACAAACTGTAGTGCAAATGGCCTTGCAATAGGAAGTTGAGTGATGAATGCCACTGTTGAATTTTGGATATGCCATGTGGGCAGATTTACTGTAGTGTATGGTGCTCAGTTTTACAGCAATTTTATGACTGAATGGTGGAAAATAGTGAAGGATAGTATGAATGAATGTATGGAAATAATGGCATGAGTTTCTGAATGTATGAGCATGATGTTTTGTAGTTTAATTGGTTTTCAGGTTGGGGGTTAAAAGGTTCAAACACAAATATGAAAACAATTAGTATATTTCAGGGTCATTTTGCCACTTAGGTGCTGCTGGGATGGTGACTAGCAAGCACATGTTGACTTTCTTTGTTGCTGTTATTGTGAAACAGCCATGACTCAAATGAGTGCTAAACAGCTGGCAGAAATCCCAAAGACATAAAATAAGAAGCGAAACAGACCAGAATTAAGGCCGTGGCTGAATCCGTGGAAGTCAGAACGTAGAAATTTGATATTATAACAACAGCAGAAACTCTGCTGGTCATCACTTCATCATTTTACCACATTGTACTCATCCCATTTGTTTTCCACCCTGAAAAAGACAAATGTTTTTACAGTGCGCAGGGAGTGGATGATTCCCTAATAAATGTCACAACCACAATCTTGGCCTCCCCCTCAGTTTTTCTTGGTGATATTTTTAGAGGGGCACAGTCCACAATCCTCAAGTGAAAAGCGAGGAATTGTTTTTGTTGATGCTCGTCTTACCACTTCAGTGTGGTGACTCGTGATGAGCTGGTGTCTCCATACGTCACAAGAGGCCAGAGTGAGTGGGAGTCAGGCTCCGGGCTCTATTAAGGGGAGAGCCAGTCACCCAGGTTATTGGGCAACTAGTGACGGGGGACCGTCCCGTGGATTTCCACTTGCTGCTATTTTAGGGTAGCAGCAGGTCTGTTTTGAGTTTAGAGAGAAGCCACAATATCCTATTAAGCATTGTTAAAGTAATTGGTCAGTGTTTACTCAGAGGGCCTGCCTGGTTAAACTGAGGCTCCTGAGTCTCTGCAGATGCTACACGAGACAAATCAAGGCTGTGGATGGATGATATATGGATGATTGGATGGATGGATGGATGGATGGATGGATGAATGGATAGATGGATGGATGGATGGATGGATGGATGGATGGATGGATAGATGGATGATTGGATGGACTGGGTGGATGGATGGATGGATGGATGATGGATGGATGGATGAATGGATAGATGGATGGATGAATGGATGGATGGATGGATGAATGGATAGATGGATGGATGGATGGATGGATGGATGGATGGATGACTGGATGGATGGATAGATGGATGATTGGATGGACTGGGTGGATGGATGGTGAATGGATGGATGGATTGATGGCAGATGGATGGATGATGGATAAATGGATGGATGGATGGATGGATGGATGGTGGATGGATGGATGATGGATGGATGGATGGTGAATGGATGGATGGATTGATGGTGGATGGATGGATGGATGGATGAATGAATGGATGGATGGTGGATGGTGGATGGATGGATGGATGGATGAATGAATGGATGGATGGTGGATGGTGGATGGATGGATGATGGATGGATGGATGATGGATAAATGGATGGATGGATGGATGGTGAATGGATGGATGGATTGATGGTGGATGGATGGATGATGGATGGATGGATGGATGGATGAATGGATGGATGGATTGATGGTGGATGGATGGATGATGGATGGATAAATGGATGGATGAATGGATAGATGGATAAATGGATGGATGGATGGATGGGTAAATGGATGGATGGATGTTGGATTATTATGTTGCATTAATACACACACATTTTTAAGAATATACTTAATCTGTACTTTATGTTTATGTTTAAATTTGAGGGCAAAAATAATTTAATTTGATCGGTTTATTTAACAGGGACAGTGCACACTAATCAAGCCAAGAGCCTATTTTTCATCTGCAGTTCTATAATTGCACCAGAAATGAAGCAGTATGAGAGTTAACCTCTGATTCCTTGCCTGCAGCTGCAAGAGTCCAGCCATGCTGTGGCCTCCTGGCTCACATCCAGCGTCTCCACTTTGTTTAGAGGCTGTCTAAGCCTGGTTGGACTGTGGGTCAGCTGTGAGGCACAGGCAGGTCAGACCCAACCAAAACTCACCACTGGCTGACACATAAAGCACAGCTACCCGACGCTGTGCCTGTGGCTTGAATTTAGTCCGCAAAAAAATAGGCCCTCCAAATTATTCTAAAAGAGTGTGCAAGTTCTGATGCGTCATCTATTTGGATTCTATTCATGGAGTAAATGCTGATGAAAATAGAATAAAAGCAATCTGTCACATTCGTGTACAATTAATATGTTAATTGCATGTGTGTCTGATATTTTTTTTTTTTTGTCTGATTTTAATATTTTGACATTATTTGAGGGGATAATCACGGTAGATAAGTTAATTGAAAGCCTGGCTGCCTGTCTACTGTAATATAGAATAAAAAGCTCATATCACTTAATTATTAGTTTTTAGAATGCTTCAGGTGATTTATTTTCAACCAGCAGAGCCATTATACTGACAAAACAAGTGCCTTTAAGTTTGATCAGTAGAAGAAAATACAGATAAACTCACAACTTTGTTCGGTCTCTCATCATCATCATGCACCCTTATAGACTTTGTCTTTGCTGTATGAGAGGAAATAGATACGACCTTTAGAACTACAATAACATATCACTAGATTTTTGAGCTCAAACAAAAACACGTGACACTTGGTGATGTACTCCAAATGGCTGCCAAACAGTTCTGGCAGTCTAGGAATCAAGAAGAAGTGGAAAACACACATTCTTTTTGGAAAACATTCACAATTTCAGTGATGACTGTTTCTTTGCATTTCCTCTTCTTTGCAGTGATAATATCATAAGACGTCATCAGACCAAGCAGCCAATACATTTCATGTTTATATTTTACAAAATACAATATCTTTTCACTCAGTGATCTTAGAGACCTAATTTTACTCTTTTCTAATAATTCGAAAGTTATTTTTTATTGAGAGGAAACTATACGCACCTTCTGATTGGTAAAACATATAAGTATATATAAGCAAGCACTATGAATGCAAAAAATAACTGACATTGAAGTGTTTATTTACGTTGTTTGTTTGAGAGAGGGTGCTCCAAACCAATCCTGCGCCACCTCTGCCATTTCTCCGGCTGGCTGTCGTCCCGCGTGGTTTTCCTCTGAAGGGTAATCACAGCACAGTCTCTTTCAGACACCTTCTGGTTCCAGGGCAGTTGAGAAAATGATGGTAAGCCATCTGCTGTCTGAGAAGAAAAAGAGCATCTTTACTGTGTCTGAGGTTTGGAGATGTCAGGTTGAGATTAGAGTCACAAAAAAACATAACAAAAAAAAACAAAAAACAGGCCCAGCAATTACCTTACTAATTCTAAATTGGTTATGCAATCAGAGTGTCTCCTAATGTTGTGTAGGGCGACTAAAATTGAGAGTAAACATCATTTGCCCAAAGAAGCGGCTGGCGAAGGCCAGATTTTGAGTTTTTCTGATGAGCTTGGTCCTCCATGTAGCATTAAAGCAAGAGCTCAGTATTTTGGGAAATATGCTTAGGTCCTCTTTTGTTGGGAGTAGGATGAGAAGATCAAGACCACTCTCATACCTGTCAGCAGCCTGTTAGCTTATCTTAGCATAAAGCCTGGAAGCTGTACGTTAATGAAGAAGATTCATTAAGCCCCGTTAAAATATCTCAAATGACCTGGGTGAATTTAGTGCCCACTTGCACCTTTCTCTAAAATTTGCCTTACATTCTGTTTGAACACAGGTTTAGAGGTGCTGGTAGGTGGATTTTCTTACCTTCAGACAAAGGCAGGCAGCTGTTTCCCCTTGTTCCCACTTCTAATGCAAAGCTAAGCTAACTGGCTGCTGGCTGCAGCTTCATATTTACTGTGGAGATTTGAGAGTGGTATCAATATTCTCATCTAAATCTAGGCAAGAAAGCAAATAAGGGTATTTCCCAAAATTACACTTATTTGTGTGTCGAACTATTTCTTTAACAGTATGTGAGTGATCAAGCTGTGAGTATTTATGAATGACTCCTCAGCAGGTGCCACGGCAGTAAGGTGATAAATACTTTTAGGCTCATATCACTCACAGAGGCATGTGAGACAGATCTGGAGTTTGCAGACTGAGGAAGCAGGTCTGACACAGAAAGATACAAATGTACAGTACTCACATAGTACCTTCCCCATCATATCAAGTATACTTACACATCACAGCAGTCTTGCTGACAGACAAGAAGCAGGTCAGAGTCAAAGGTCAGTCTCAGCTACGGAGCGAGGCAGTGAGAACAGATTAAGACGGCACTGTGGGGGAAAAAGCGGGAGGGAGCGAAGCGGAAGACAGAGCCCAGTTATAATTGCTTGCGTAGGCTGACACATCTGAATTTACAGGCTGCACTGGAGCTGCGCCACTCATTTAAGATGCTTATTTAAGATCTAAAAGAGAAAAAAAATACAGAGCAGATATTTTGTTCACTTGTTTCTTAATCTGTTTTAGGCCCCTCCCTTTGCTTTGCTGTTGCTAAATTTGTCTCCCCTTGCTCAAACGTAAGAAGCCAAAATGACACCATTATTTTGACTAGACTGTTTTTCCTCCCAGGGAGAGAGGCCAGAGGAAGTGTAGGTGACCTAGACTGGTTAACCACGGCTTCACCACAGGTTGGCTGGGGCACTGCCACCCCCGCAGCCACCCTCTGCATCCACCGCCTGCCAGGTCCACATTACTACTACTACACGCCATGACCACAAGTGGCCCCACTCCAGTGCCAGCCTCCCATCGGGTCCTTGCTGGGTGCTTTCTTTCTCCCCATTGGTGTAAACAGTCTGCCGTCTGGCCATCGGCTGGCACGGAGTTCATTTGGGTCGTATTTACAGGCCAAACGTGTGTATGTTTGTGTATGTTAGCCCGTCTTGGGCCTGTACCAGCAGTTTGCACAGCTCTTGCTCTTCATTGCGTGTGCACGACTCTGCGCGTGTGTTGTTTCTATGCTACTATGAATTGCAACACCTCCAACCTCAAGCTCCTGTCTGGGACCGATCAGCTGACGATTCTTGGCTCAGATGCTGTAATGAAGGTTTATTATGGACACAACAGGGGAGATATTAAACTATCTCTCCTCCAATCAGAAAACCCATAGAACATATATATATATATATATATATATATATATATATATATATGTATATATATATGCACATTTACTAACAACCTTTACCACACTTACAAACAGACAACACATTTTAAGACAGCACATGTAAACTTGGTCCTGGGGAGACCACAGTCCCCTTTCGAGAAAAGTTCTCACACACCCCTAAAAATGTCCTGCTATAGGCCAGGCAGCACCAGATGTCGTCTGTCTACTGTTGATTAGAAAACGCAAACACACCCAACCACAGAGATTCAAGCATGTCAGTTATGTGAGTTAAAACAGAAAGGGAAGACATGGTAAGTCTCTTTCTCTCCCAGTGTTTGGCCCCTTGGTATGATTTGGGATAAAAAGGTGTACTGTAAACACTGCGGCCTGTGCTACAGTCACACACACATGCACACACCGCCCACCCCACTGGTTGTGGTACACTGCCTGAGGTGTTTCGGACCATTTCTTGGTGGTAGCAACACTCCACTCAGGCTGTTGGACTGAGACATAACACAACAGTCGGTTAGAACATGGATATCTTTTTTTGTTTAGATCTGTCTGCCAGCTACATTAGGCTTTGTTACACTAATTCATTTTCTCTTAATCTTCCATCGGTTAATATTGAAGAAGCCAGCAGGAGAAACTTTGGGGACAACAACAGGTCATTTGGAACTTTCTGACCTTCTGCCCGCACCTCATAACAAAGCACACCCAACACACAGCAGTTCAAAATATTTATTACTGACCAGTATTTTTTACCACAATTATAGTTCCAGTTTCCGATCATAATGTCATCTGCAATTGTGCCACAAAACAACACATTCAAATCCAACTTTTAAAAGAATTTCACATTCAAATGAATTCACGTGTCATATTACATAATTCTCATCATTCTGCACCAGGAGCTTGTTGAAGTGCTGGATAAAAAGCACTCACTGGAAGAGCCTGGAGGAGAAACATAAAGTGATGACTCATTTTTTAAAGAATAATAATCTCATATTTGCACATGGCGAGACACAGGACTTGGTGGTGGTCTGCCTCTCTGCCGAACTTTCCATGTTTCTTCTCTGCGGCGATGATGGAGGTGGTGGTGTTAGTCCCAGTCGAGACGGTGTCATACTTTCCTGCGCAGCTGCTGTGCTGAAGTTTTCCCCTGTGTCTTGACCAGAGCGACCATCATCACGCCATTCAGTGATGCTTTTCAGCAGACTACAAAGAGCTTTAAGGACACACACTCTTGTTTTTGTGCTCATGCAGTGTATGAATATGTCTAAAGACAGATTTTGTTGAATTTTTTAATTTAATAAGGCAAGTATGTCCCTGTAAATCCCCACATTTCAGTATGCCAGACTGCGTACACGTGCCCTCGCACACATAAACAGCACTGATAACTTACTGTTAATGTCACTGTACTCCAATCAAGTCCCTCTTATGTCCTTCAGTGTTCCTTCACTAACAAAAGGGCCACAGAGTTTAAAACTTAACCCCTCTGTAATTCAACATGACACTTGACATGACACACTGTGACAAGGTTCCGTGATGATTTTACATTTTCCACTTATGGTGCAAGTTTCAATCCAATAGGATGACTAATTAACTAAAAACGTTCTCTTTTTTTCCCATATCAGCAAGTTTGTTGCCATACTTGGGAAATGCATGTGATGTTATGCGCCAATGAGTTGGTTCTACATTTTCCACTCAACAGAAAGAATCAAATTAATATACATGTGTCTTTACTGAAAAAAACATAACTTTGTGACTTATCCAGCATGTTATAAGCTAGCGATAGTGCCCACTCACACATACATGCTAATAATTTCAGCTTTGCACCACACTGGTGATACATATGAATAGATGTCACACAACAGTGACTAGGGTTGCTAATGTCTTGGATTTGAGTATAGTGAAGGTCTTAAAATCATGCCATTTATCTGAGTGTTGCTGGTCTCAGTTTTAAAGGTATGTCTGTGCACAAACAGACACTGTGTGGTCAGACGACTGGTGGTTTGGGATGTGGGGGAAGGGTATAAGGGGCAGTGAGTGAAAGTGGGTGGAGTGTGTCTGGGTGTAGGACTGTCATCCCATTAAGGGGAGTAGCTGTGGTGTTTTGATCGAAATCCAGCAGATGTGGGAGAGAGAGAGAGAGAGAGAGAGAGAGATATTTCCACCCACCCAACAAGGAGACTTACTCATAAACAGCAGGCAGACGGAGTGAGAGTCAGAAAGACACAGGATCTCAGGGCAGCAGCAGTTCAAACAGCGAGGCAGACAGAAACAGAGTTTCATTGAGAGAAGATGTTTTATTAAAGGGGAGGAAAAGTCTCACAGACACATTCAAACACACACACACACACACACACACACACTAATAAACACAGAGCGTGCCACCCAGACAGACAGGCAGGAACTGGCGAAACACAACTAAACACAAGATATACTAGCATTAGCTAGAGAGGAAAAGTCTAACAAGGACAGGTTTTGTAAACTCTTTCTCCCCACGTCACACACACATACACACACACTGAGTGTGTGCTACCCAGCGTGAGGAGCAGGGCTGATCGACCCCAACAAGTGGAGCATCAGGGAGGAAGGAGCAAGCGAGTGGATGGATGCCTTTTGCAGACTCAGTGGCCTGGACCCTCTGTGGGTGAGTTTGTGATGCGTTCACTGACCCTGAACTCACATTTATTTATTGTGTTTGTTTGTGAATGTGTGTGTGTGTGTGTGCGCGCGCGTGTGTGTGTGTGTGTGTTTGCCAAGAACAGATAATGTAGAATCACAGTCCAGTTCATTTATAAAGAGTTTAATATTTTGGGTATTAGGTAAGTTTGTACTGTCACAAAAGTCATGCTTATTTGACATAAGCTAATATCAGTTAGTAAATATTTATGTAAAAGTTTAATAATGAATAATGAGCATTCACTGTTTATGTATATTTACACAAAAAAATGCATAACACAATGAGACAATTATGATCTTTTGCTTACTTACTCTTGTTAACCTGTTTAATCCTGACCACTGGTGTGATGTAGTGATTAAAGCCATTAGCATTAACCACATTAGCATACTGTTCTTGTGTCCTTGGCCATCAGCTATGCTACTCATTAGCATTAGACAGGTTTTTACTGTCCATTACTAAATAATAAAATGAAAAATAATAAGCGTGTGTGTAGAAGAGGAAGAGGGGAGATGTGTTAACCTAAAATGTTAGCTGGCAGCACTCAGCAGTACAGGAAGAAAATCAGCATAGCATACACTGACCTTCTCAGTTTGCAGCCAGTACACATGTGCGTGCGTTAGATATCTAATCTTAAGCAAGTCTGAATGGGAGAATTTACCTTTGATGCATGTCAGCGTCACTCTGCTCTGTGATTCAGCACAGTGAGATGCTGAGAGGTGGAGATGCGTCACACTGAGTGAGCTGCTGTTGTTGGAAAGGCTTCTTAGTATTGCATATTAGCAAACCTCCACATTCTGAATCCCAACTCGAAAGTGGAAGAATGGCCGCGATCCAGCTGGAATGCCAAAATCATTGAAGACACTCGCTGCCAACTTGCCTCTTCCCCCCTCTTCCTCTCTCTCCCTCTCCCTCTCTGTTCCTGTTTCTCATTATGTCTCTTTCTCTGTTTTTGCTCCTGCAAAACCTCAGAACAACGGCCACCAAACTTCAGTTATTAACTGTAGTAATCAACCTTTCACATACTTTTGGAACAGCGTCATTGCTTACTCATTGGTCATAGCCTTGGATGGGGATTTTTATGGCTTTAATAGTGAACTGAATTTGAATAATCCAGCTCAGCAGAAGAGGTTTGATCCAGAAACACATAGCATGCAAGCTTTTTAGGGTGGACAAATTTGAAAGGGGATAATTTAGGAGCTAGCAGTGTATTTAGTTTCCTGTAATTTGAAAAACAGAACAAAGTCTAGGTGAAACTTTAGGGAAAGTGATCTGTGCCTTCTAAAATTACAGTGTCCTTAGTTCATACACACCACACTGTTTTGCTCACAACCCAGTGCATGTTTCATTTGTTTAACTTTTTATTAGGCTTTGAATTCTCTATCAGATCTAGAGTGTAAAAAGGGACATTCAGCACATTTGGAGCAGAGTAAAAGTCTGTACTACTTTCACATCAGTGTGTTTGTCACCTTACCTTGCGGTACCCAAGCTGTTGGCATCTACTAGTTTACTGCAACCACTTCAGCCAGGGGTGAGAAACAGGATAAGAACCAAGCAAAATGCACAAGAAAGTGCTTGGAGAGGGTTTGACAAGTTGGATTTTTTTTTTTGGACATAAAAATGCTCTGTTCTTCCGCCTGCCATTGACCGCAGGAGTCAGAAGGGTCTGTGAAAGTAGCCTCCCACTCACTGCCTCTCAAAGATTTATCACTTAAATGGATTTTGGTACATCAGCGCTCACAGAGACCACTAGTATATACAGAATGTGCAAAATGGTGCGTTCATTACGTAACCTAAACCACCTATGTTATGAAGATTTATGTGTGAAATTTTTGTGAGCCTGTGGTGAGGCAGGCAAAGATGTGTGCAAGCTCTGATTTGAACAGGTCGCCTACAGTCAGACCATGATTCAGACCCTTGTGGCTCCAGAGGCGGCAAACAGTAGCGATTGATGGTAAACTTAAATTAATCACCATTCATGCTGAGACATGCCACCCCCCCCAGCAGCAGCATCTATCTCCGCAAAGTGCGTCTCACCTGCCGTGGTTCACCGGCAGGCCTGTTGGTGGACGGCTGTTACATAATGATCCTGCAGCTGCCACCAATTGTGGGCTCTCTCCCTTATCCCAGTTGGGAGTCTACCAGCAGGGCCAGACTGCTCCGCCATGCTAGAAGCTTTAAACCACTTCCTGTGGTGAGTCCGCAGGGCAGCCTCGTAAGCACAGCCAGACACCCTGCCCCTCATTAGGCCAGTGAGGTGATAAACAAGGGAAGCAAGACAACAACAAGCCACTTAGCTCCTGGTGTTTCTTTTCTTTTTAAAGAAAACACAACCTTTCCTGCTTCTGCTGCTGTTAGGTAATCTCAAACTTTTGCATTTGCCCAACACGCCTCGTCTGCATGGACTTGCATGCAGTTGTTTATAGGCTTCATTATTAGTATAATCCTTGACCTCACATTTTAATGTGTTGACAGCTTACATTGTCCTACTCAAAAAGCCAGAGACGTGGTCAGAAAAAGTCTATAACTGACTCAGCTTTTTAGCAAAAGAAGGCCTCTTCCAACTCACACTCTCTCAGGATTGGGCACAGACACGTTTTGTTGACTTGCTGTGGTTTCACTCTCCACTGCCTTGATGGATGAAAGGCAGGACCTGCACCAAGTCTGTATTCTCTGGACTTGGCCCTCGCCTGCTCTGTCTCTCAGATGATGGATATCATCTCACAGTTTTACCTCAGTTTCTGACTCTTAGGCATATTCTCTTGATCTGAACTTTGGACTGCCTTACTTTCTCTTTGTTGTAGGACTGGAACCGTACGTGGTACACAGCCAACCCAGACCTAACCCAGTGTTTCCAGAACACAGTACTGGTGTGGGTCCCCTGTATCTATCTGTGGTTGCTGGCCCCTTTCTACTGCCTTCACCTCTACTGCCATGACTGTGGACGCATTCGAATGTCCTGCCTCTGCACTGCCAAGATGGTGAGACTTCACACAGACTTTCGCCAGTCTATAGTTTATTGTTCAAGGTTTTTCACGTGACTGAAAGCAGATACAAAAGCAACATTTCTGCTAGTTTTCTCAACAATATCAACAGAAACATATTGGCAAATGTAACTGTAGATCCAGATAGTTTCTCCAATCCATCTCCCATTACTCTCCTGTCCTGTTCAGGTGTTGGGTTTCCTGCTGGCCTCCTTTGGCTTTGTGGAGTTCTTCTACATTCTGCTGGAGAGGAGCCAGGAGATCCAGCAGCACATGGTCTTCCTACTCAGCCCCATCATACGCAGTATGACTGTGGTAAATACTGTGGCTCTTTCCTGATTTTACTCCTGATTTAGTCATTTAATAATTTTTTTGAGCTGTAAAAGCTTCTATGACGCTTGCATCAAGTGACGAGTCTAAGGTCCATCTTCAACATGGACATTGTCTAAAGTCACTTTGTGGACTCGTCATTGTAATATGTGATTTGAGCATGCACAGACAAAAGTGCATTTCATACATGCCACTGAAATCTAATTGTGTAAGAAACCTATAGATGGTGTAAAACTGTTGACGGGCCCCTAATTAATTCAAACAGCTCACTACTTTGAAGCAATTTGACAAATCTCTTGTGATAAGCAAATGAGATGTGTCCTGTCGTTTATCCCTGATCAAGTTTTAAGAGGTGATGAAATCAGAGGGTGCCAGCACAATACACAGTGAACGCCAAGGAATCATGTAAATGTGCATTCGTTGTACAGAGTCCCAGTGCATCCACGGTTTGCGTATGGGAAAAACTACTGAGCTATGCCACTGATTTGTAGTTCAAATCGCACATCTGACATTCCTCCTGCGTTGCTCTGGGTAACGGAGAGGTTTTGGGAATATTCCAGCCTGTGTCCTGCTGGCTCACATGTCAAAGTGCAGACAAATGACAGAATATATGGTCTATGTACAACAAGTTGGCCAGACACTGAAGTGCAAAGATGCACAACCAGGGATAGATTTATAGTGTTGCAGGCAGTGCAAATATTACAGTACCCTGCGAACACAGCCTGTATTTAACCATCACTCATCAGTGTGTAGCGTATATGTAATGACATCAGTTACTATTTGATGTTGAATCAGTGTGCGTACATATGTGGAAAGTTTCAATACAATGAAAAATGTGATTGGTAGGTGCTGTGCAAGTGAGAGACCATACATCAGAGGAAAGAAATGTATATGAAATGTGTCTAATTTTATTGTTGATGCTTGTCCAATCATGTACTTGCATGCAAATGAGTTGCTCAGTGGTGGCAGTGCCTTGGCTAATCACGTGCTTTAAATCAACTTCATATGAATCTCTTCCAACCTTTTGGTTCATCTTTAAAAAACACAAAACCGCCGGATACAAAGGTGATGATACACAATTGTAGCCTATGTTAAACCTAATTACATAGAAAGGTTGAGTCTTTATAGGCTACAGGTGTGCTGCTGGACTGGAAGTGTTGACTCCAGTTCCTTCTTTGAGCGCCATTTTTCTGACCAAAACTGTATTTAAGGTGCAACGTGTTTAATTGCAATGGATCTACAGAACGGAAGAAAAGCACAAGACATTCATCCAATTTACCTCGGAATAAGAACCTGAGGTTTTGAATAAACAAAACCCATACCCCAAATCCATAGTATGCACATTGATTTGCTCAGGTCTGAAGAGAAACAACTCAAATGTTTAGATCCAAATCAGTGCAAGACCTGTGCAGATGTATGCAGTCTAGATGAGATCTTTAATCTTTACAAATGTTGTTTGTCTCTCCTCCTTCCAAACATCTTGAGTCAAACTAGGATGCCCGGATCAGGGTGGCATGTAGGGTGGGCTACAGAACATTATTTATAGAAGATAAGGGCTGGTGTGCAATCAGAGAAATGTTTTCAGTGGCTTGTGTTGATGGAAACAGCCCTGAATGTTTCTCAGAACATTGATCCCACTCATTTTCGGCAGATTTTAAATGATACTCAGAGTAGGAGCAAACAGACGAGGGGTGCAGCTCACAACATGGGTGGCATGGCAAGCTTAAAATGCTGTTTATCCTCAGCATGAGTGATTTAAGAATTACAATGCAGTACAAGGGTGCTGAGTCCAGATAGGAAGGGTTGCTGTAGCCCAGTGAGCCTCTAAAGCTGACTCACGGAGTCGTATAGCTTTACTCACAAAGCCTCCTCTCTCTGCAGCCTTATACAGGTCCTGCACAGTCTCACTCTCTCCAAGTCAGACAGCCTTTCCCACCTGTGGTCTTTTCAGACTCCTGAGTAAATACCAGCACGTGTTTGGGTAAAAATACACTGAGACGTCTCTTGTATCGAGGGATACATTTCAAAAAAGTTTATTTATTTTGAGGGTATCATTTATCACACCGCAGGGACAGACAACAAACATCTACTAAATCATATTAAGAGCTTAAGAGCAATCTTTTAATGTATTTGCCAGACCTATCTTTGTTAAAGGATATAATTTTCTTGATGCTGATTGTAGCCGCCCACCACCACCCGTTCCCTGGGTGCAGGCCTGGAACACTGTGCTCTTGTTGCTCTGACCAACTTGTTTTGTTGCCCTTCAACTCAAGTTAACGTATGGGAACAGTTTTGCCCGAGTCAGTCAGCCCACGAATGAATCGTGGTCACTATTGATGAAAAGTACATACACGACACTGACTATAATCAGCAATACCATGACGTAAAACTCCTATTCCTTCTCCAGCACTGCACACTTCCCATGTAATTATAAGGGTTTTGATTCGGGGCTTAGTGATGGACTTAGTTCCACCCACTGACAGATGGGCTGATGGTTTGCAGCAATATGGCAAGTCAGAGCGGAAGGCTAGGAATAGGAAGGTGCTTGCCCTCAGATGCTGACCCAAGGTCAGCTTTACATTTTCCTCACTTACGTTAAGGTTTGGATTGGGGCTGACGCAGCCTCAACCTCATACGTTTATGATTTAAAGTACCAGCAGTCGAGGACATAAAGTTCTTGCCATGGGCTTGATACTACTGACTGATACTCATACTGATAGGTGTAGGAGATATGCAGTACCATAGAAACTTGAGTTTTAGGGAAACTAGGGGAAAAAATCAAGGTGCAGTATTGGAACATTTATTTAGCTTGTAAAAACTGTATTTTAGTCATCATAAAGTGCTGTTATTTTATTTAAATATGACTTAAAGCTGCAGTAATCAATATTTTTTTATGAACAATGGATCAAATGACTATGTGTAATGTAAAAGGTATCGCTCATGAGCCCTCCGGAGACTTATCACCTGACTCTGCTGTTCCCCTCAGCTCTATGGAACTTTTTTAGCATCTTTCAGCTCACTGTTTTGGTTTTACGGCCCACAACTTTTCTGTTTTGGTTTCACCGCTGTCATCAGCCTTGTTTCCAGACACAGTGGCAGCTGTTTTTTAGAAAAAAATCTCCAAAATACCACTGTACGCTACCTGCTCAGCACCAAACAGCAGACAGACAAACCCGCTGGTGAACACAGTGGAGCATTTAGCAGCTAAAAAGCCAGATATTTCCCTCAGGAGCTGGTGGAGACCAAAACAGAGCTAAAAGGAGAGTGAATATTGGACATTCGTCGGGTGGACACAAACACCACTCCAACTGAATGCTGTTGTTGCTTCATGTCGGCTGGATGTGTAAATAAGCAACTGTTTGCCAACATGTTCGCAATATCAATTTTATAAGGTGATAATAAGTCAATATTTTGTTTACAGCTTACTGCGTTGCCCCCAAGTGGCCAAAATTAATCAATTAATGCAGCTTGTGTTGAAAACTAGTCAAGTAATAAATTACTAATTAGAGCACTGGTAGCACATTTTCACCCCTAAAGCACATCACATTCAAGTTCAAGTTCATGTGCTTGGAGTTCGCATGTTGTCCCTGTGTTCGCATCCCCTCTATAGGTGTGCCTTTGGCTCCAACATCGCAAAGACATTCAAGTCAGGTGGACTGGAGACTCTAAATTCCTCATAGGTATGACTGAAAGTGCCTGTCTGTCTGTATTTATCCTTCAATAGACTGGCAAGTATCACGTGTGTAGGGAAAATGAATGAACCAAAGAATAAATAATTAGTGTGTCACCACAGCAGGACCCTGGATGTTGTTTATGATGTTCCCCCTCTTGGATATCTGTACACGTCTGCCCATGAAGTGTATCAGGTTGTTGATGTGAAAAACGTATATAATTACCAGACCACTAGTTTATAACAGGACAGTGCTGTGGCTCATCCCAAAGTAACCAATGTGGTTCTCAAACCTAAACCCGCTTTCTCCCCACTTGGTGATGAGCTGGCATGACAAAGTGACGTCTCACTTGGCCAACCACTCAGAGAGGGACCAATTATAGTGGTTCAACTGCAGATGCGTGACTCCTCTGAGGACAGACAGACAGCCGTGTCCATACACTGAATCAGTCCTATTTTTGAGAAAACATCACAGTATCGAGTTTTGTTTTGTTTCTTTTATGGAAATTATATAATATAATAACATTGAGCAATGTGTGCAGGGCATGCGGCATACCATACATGTGTCATCTTTTATAGGCGGAAGTCAGCCAGATCACATGTGCGCCTGCGGCCAGGGAAATCCCAGAAACCCAAGTTCTTTCTCAAAACCACCACCGGCTGCATTAGATCAGACTAAATCTTATTATACCCTCTATGCTCTGTTGAAAACGTTGGCAGTGACATCGGCAGCTAATACGGGAGAGATAGTGCTTTATTTTCTTCAACTGAATTAAAGCAGCACTGAATGGCAGTTTGGAAAGTTTTTCCCAGAGCAGCTCCATCTTCACTAAAAATTCACCACAAAAAGAAAATAGTTTGGTTTAAGGTTTAGAACTGATAGTAATTATATAAAGCTAATTTGTATGTAAATAAGATTTATTTGAGTTCAAAAAGTCAGTTCATATTTGGAAATCATGTTTTCCTGTCCTTGTTGTCAGTGGAGTCGCTCCATGCTGTTCATAAACGTGGCATCACAGATTTGAGCTCTCTGCTTTTTGGCTCTAGGATAGAGTTGTTTCCTCTCCTGTGCTGTAAGAGCCGCACATGTGAATTCTTAAATTAAGTCTTTCTGTCTCTCTGTGTTTCTCTCTCTAGATCTTGGCCTTATGCATCATGCAGCTGGAAAGAGTAAGAGGCTGTCGTTCCTCTGTTTTCCTCTTCCTGTTCTGGGTCTTGGCTGTTGTCTGTTCCCTGGTGCCTCTCAGAGCTAAGATCCAGCTGGCCATGGATGAGGTATGTCTTTAGTCTATTAATTGATATGGAATATTACCACTATAACATACCATTTAATAGAAATATCATCACCATGTCCTACTGTATGTATTAACACGTGGCCCTGTAAAAAACTCTCAATAATACTCTCTATGTTGAAAATAAGGAATAATTCAGAGCCAAAGTGAATGTGTTTGTCAGGTTTGAACTCGGTGAACCTGCAGTTTCAAAACACTGTGCAGGGATATCTAATCAGGTCTAATCCTACCCATAGTCTAGACACAAGACTCCAGCAGCACAGCTTGAGATATACCCTGTGTCAGCAAAGAGTTTCTATTTCATCCCCCAATTTCAACCAAGGTAACCTAA
Source organism: Macquaria ambigua (assembly GCA_008360985.2). Classification (NCBI taxonomy): domain Eukaryota; kingdom Metazoa; phylum Chordata; class Actinopteri; order Centrarchiformes; family Percichthyidae; genus Macquaria; species Macquaria ambigua. The sequence continues at coordinate 423,770 of VMKM01000143.1, forward strand.
AGTTAACCAAGTGTTGGAGGATGACACTGCCAATTCTGGTCAAGCCTGTGTGTGTTTAAGTTTTCCTTTTCTTCCTGTGTCTCCTGTCAGACACTGCAATCATTGTTGTATGGGGTAAGTTTCTATTTAAGCGCACGCAGCCGTGGGGCAGTCACATTTGCATTTCTATAAAAACACACAAACACACTCACACACATCCATATTTCTGTTTTATCGTCCTCGGTGTGACATTCCCACACTGCTTGGGGGAGAGTAATGATGGCCCTGGGATAAATGCTGGTGAGACATGGCAGCCCAGGGTCAGACCAGAGGAACGTCAGCGCTGTGTTTATGGGCCTACACTGCTGTAAACACAGCCAGATGGAAATCTATGCATCCGCACATAATGCGAGGCCATTTATAATTTAGACACAGATGTTTTCATTTCATACAACCACACGCGTGCACATAGGATACACACGTGACCACCCATATTTCTCCACCATATCGTATATCTACATCTTGATGTAGACTTTACAACCATTCAGTGTCTTTTGCTTGGTCATGGGAGTTAACGGTATACAGGTATAGGTAGATCATTTTTAAAGACTGAAATGAATGGTAAGCTGCAGTGTCAGATTTGCAGAAGATACAGTCAAAGTTGGACTGGAGATAATGAAGACAACTACAAAAATGAAGTAGTTCACAAGATGGAGCAAGGGCCGCTCACTGCACCCTAAAACCCACAAAACAAAGTTATCACTGATTTTTACACAAGAACTAATGATGTAACTCCCGTTGAAGGAATAGGTCATCATTTGGGGGAAATACGCTTATTTTCACTTTCTTGCCGAGAGTTAAATGAAAAGCATGATACCACTCTCACGTATGTACGTGTACAGTAAATATGAAGCTACCGCTGTAATAAGCCAATTAGCTTAACTTAGCACAAACTTTGCTCACTAATCCGTACAAAAAATAACGTGTAAAAACAACACTTTGTGGTTTTACGTCGGGTTACGTGTCTGTCTATTTTTGGCCAGGTGCATTTTTTTTTTTCAATGTTATTTGTACAAATTAAACTAACAAGATATAATGTGTTAATTAGTGAGCTTTAGAGGTGCTGGTAGGCAGACTTTGTTACTTTTGGACAGATCCAGGCTAGCTGTTTCCCCCTTTTTCCAGTCTTCATGCTAAGCTACGTGAAAAAGTCTTCTCGTGATGGATATAAAAGAGGTAAAAGAACAAAAGTGTTGCAGCACAGCTCAGCAGTTTCCCCCTGTCAGCTTACATTTACACTATTGTACTGACACATTTTCTAAATATGTATAAAGAAAGTGTCTAATTCACATTGCAGTGTTGATGGCTCGGGTTGACACAGTTCATGTTTGTGGACCCTTGGCCATTCTGAATCACTTGACCTAGATTTTTCCCACCCACTCTCCGACCATCCTCACCCTGTTTTTCACTGTGTGGCCGGATCCATTTGGCCCCTTCATATCTCCTTTCTGGGCACAGCACCACACTTTTCAGAGAAAATCATTTTATTGTTTACCATGGCTCTAACTCTCATGCATACCCATACTGCTGCACAGACTGGCTGTGGCAGTGGCATTGACCCAGTGGTAAACAATACCTCTGCCAAAACCCACAATTTCTGTACGTCAAGAATAACATGCAAGTCCTACATTTCACAAAAGTCTCTGAGTGGTTAATATCGCAGCTGCTCCCTTGATTGAAAGTAAGGGTGCTGGTTTGTAAAACCACAATCTCCCTATTTACAGATACAGGCTGTTAGCGTGACTGAGAGGCAGCTTTAACTATCGCTTCATTTATATAAAGTACACCATTAAAGACTTTGGGTTTTCATCCTGATTTAGCTTAAAGGTCCAAAATACTCTTTACTGTGTCTGTGATCTTCTACTATACAATGTGTAAGCATGGGAAAAGCCATGTAATGAATTTTTTAGTGAAATTGTTGTTGTGAAACTACACACAAAGCCACAGTAAAGATAAATGACGCTGTATACCACAGGATGTTGTGTGATTTGTTAAGTAATGTTAAGAGAGATGAAACAACTAAAACACATTTTGATCCTGTTGAAAACCTTAAGTCTCGATATAAGAACAATGTTATTTTTCTGCGGCATGTGCTCGGCCACAAAGCCAATTAATTGTGTCCCTGGTTAAAAATAAAAGTCTAACTTGCGCAACTTGTCTGGAATAGCTTAAAACAAATAAACTGAAGGAACTCTAGCTAAAAGATTCTGGTATTTTCAGCCCTGAGGCAGCCTCCTTAATCTGTGCTTTCTCATCCCGCAGGGCATTGCCTCTGATATTGTACGATACCTCGCCTTCTTCTCCTACTTCACAATCCAACTGGCCCAGCTCTTCCTGTGCTGTTTTGCTGACCAGCCTCCAGTGGGAAAAAACGTCTTGGAAAAGGTAGGCAGAGGAGAATGTATCCCACTTCCGTCAAAAACATCCACTATGATCCAATACCCAGGAAAGAAAATGCCTGAGCAGCTATCTTGTGGTTTTCAACTTTTGTTGTCAAGACACTTTTCCCTTTTGGAGGAAATGATGTGATTCGCCTCCCTCCCTCTTTCCTTTCCCACTCTCACTTCACTTTAGCTTCCTATGAGGGCAGTGTGAATGAGTGTGTGTGTGTGTGTGTGTTTGTCATTGTTCTCCTGCATACCAACAACACAACTCACTCACAATCACAGTATTGGATAACATCATGACCGCTGCTTAGAGTCTGTGACCACACAGCAGCACAGGCATTACCTAATACAGATCTCACTATCTCATCAAACATGAGCCTGACAACATTTTTCAAGCCCAAAATAGCAAGTCAGACTGACAGGTGAATGAAAATGAGCTTATAATCAATCAAACAGACAGTGTGATGTAATATTTCCCCAGTGATAAACAATCAAAATAGCTGGAAAAGTCCCTAACAAGCTCTTGGCCGGTGGTAAGGAGGCTGAGGGTGCAGAAGCCGCAGTCTGGCATGGGGAACACACCCATTGGTCGCTCCTTGGTGTGTCCTCGTCTTCTTCCTCCACCTCCCCCTCCTCTCCGACCCACGCTCTGGTTAGAGTTACTCACAGGAAGAGAGGAAGCAAGGGGATGAAGTGCAAGAGTGCTGGTAATGAAGAGAGCAAACACCCTGGTGAGGGGGTGGCAGGGTGGAGAGATGCCATAAAGAATGCGTGAGAGGACAAACTTTCTGTGTGTGTGTGTGTGTGTGTGTGTGTGTGTGTGTGTGTGTGTGTGTGTGTGTGTGTGTGTATCCACTTGTCGGACAGTTTGTGATGACACATTTCCGCTCTGTCTGCGCTAGACCTCAAAACGTCATCTTCACTGTGCGCTAACACTGAACTCTATTTATTCTGTCCTGTGGGAGTTCATGGCCTCTGCTCCCCACAATGGACCACCTGACTGTACAGTGCTGTTCTTAAACACACTCCAACACACTCCTCACAAGTGCACCATTCAACCATCAATGGACGGCCTCTGTGAAGCTGTGTATGTCTCGAAAGACTTTAAGCGGTGAGAGATTTACTGCGAAAACAACAGTGAGTCTGGTCTTTAATCTGTTGCAGAATCCCTGTCCCGTGAAAGATGCCTCTTTCCTGTCAAAGATTCTCTTCTGGTGGTTCACTGGGTAAGATGGTTCTTCAAAACCCCTTCATTTTTAGGCTTCGGCTGACTCACTACAGCAACAGTTTGTACTTGTTTACAATAATTTGTGTGTTTTGTTAACGATTATGCGTGTGAATCATCTCCGCGCTCCCTCCTCAGGCTTGTTGTGAAAGGATACCGCACCCCGCTAGCAGCAGAGGACCTGTGGACCCTGAGGGAGGAAGACACGTCACAGAAGATCATCTCTGAGCTGCAACAGGACTGGACAGCTGAATGTGCCAAACTTCAAAAGTGAGATAGTTGATATCTGGCAGTTTAAAGGGGTACCCCAGCAATTTAGTATTGCACTTTCATAAAGTTGGGAGACTCACAAAAGACTAATAATAATGTCATAATGACAAGGCTGCTGCTGTTGAGACATTTCACTCAAAACCCCAAATGTCAACCTCATGGCAGCACTAGAGGAGAAATCTGGGGATCACCAAAGTCATTAGGATTCATCATCTGAGAACCATGATTGTCTGTACAATAATGTTGTGTCAATCCATCCAACAGATAGATCCAACCAAGATATTTTACTAAAAGCTAAAAATGTCAACTTGATGGTGGTACTAGAGGGAGAGTGACATCATCTGAGTTATTTTAGTACACTTTCCAAGCTCCATCTAGACATTATGAAGTACTCCTCATGATGAGTTGTTTGGCTGACTAATCTTCTATGTTTATTAACTAGTAGTTGTAGCATGAAGAAAGGTGCAGCAAAAAACAATGGGCAGGACACGCAGATGTTGTTTTTCATGCTTCCTCTGGCTCATATGGCTTTTTATTTTGACTCCACCATACAGCTCTCGCTATTGTCACAGCTTAACAGCCAAAGAATCAATTCCATTTTATTGCAATGTGGCCAAACGTCAGCATGGGGCTGGTTGAATTAATGAACCAGGCAGAGCATGACATAGCCATGATTGCGATGAATTGGAATTCGGAATGTCTCATCACCAGAGACATTTTGGGGCTAAAAATAAGTCCAAAGGAGTCCCTTGAGGACATACAGTACCATAATTTCAAGACAAGAGCCCTGTGTCATTTTCAAAGCTTGTTAACATGATCCAGCGCTTTGAAGATCCGTCGTTAAGTCCAATAATTATGTCAGTGAATAATGCTTTTTACTGCTGCCGGCAAATTCTTGAGTCCATCAGTGATGGTACGAATAACAACAGGTTTTTTATTTTTACAGTCTGTTTTACATTAACACTTGAAAGACGCCAGCACCATGTTGGGGCATCTCTGACACAGCTGTCTTGTCTGTAACTGCATTTTCTCCCTCTGGCAGGCAGGAGAAGGCCTTGGCGTCGGGTGTGGCGCTGGGGAGCAGACTGCCAGACCAGGCTCAGCTCCTCAGGAAGCTGCAGAAGGAGCAGAGCTCTGGTTTCTTCCTGCTCAGGACGCTGGCACGCAAGTTTGGTCCATACTTTCTGACTGGTACCCTGTGTATCATATTCCACGATGCCTTCATGTTCGCCATCCCTCAGGTGCTCAGGTAAGACTTAAAGGAAGAGTGCACCAAAACCTAAATCTGCTCTTACCATGAGTTCAATCTGGCAATAAATAGCTGTGGTGTGATTTGCCCATGTCTGAAGATATTAGCTGTATCTCCACCCAGTAAGCTCAGGGGTATTTGGTTTGTGGTGCAGACAGCCCCCAAAATAGCAAAATAGTACACAAACGTTCTTGTATATTGTTTGCTCATTCTGCATGAAGATAGAAATCAGGCAGTTGTGCTTTGATAAGTTCCCAATAAAAGTGCTCATAAGAAGGTTATCACAAGTAACCATGTCATTATCTTTGGAAAGAGCTGTTGTTGTTGAGTTTTTCAAATATAACTTTTTCAGTGCTTGGACTCCCACAAACCAAATGGCATTGAGCGCACTGTATTAAGGAAAGCTGCAGCCAGTATTTCCAAACCTCAGCTCAGACTGAAATTACCTGGATGGACTGCAATCCAGGCTAGAGTAAAAACAGGTTTTATTGTGTTTTTTGGGGTGAACTGTCCAATTCAATTCGGAGATTAAAGTGAAAGAGATTATAATTTCTCTGGTACGATAATTTAAAGAAACATGGCTTTAGTAGAAACAAAATGACACAGTCTAGATAGATAGATGGATATTACTGTATAAACAACTCATTGGTTATCACCTCAGATATCACCTTTATTGTTCTATTTTCAATGATTTGTGACACCGATAACCAAACAACAACAGAAGCTGGCAGCAGTGAAAACAGGTCATGGCTGACCCACCACCCGCCGCACCATCCCACTAGCCAGACTGGAATGTTGTTGTTGATGCTCAGCACAGAATCAGTGGAAGTGTTAATTACGGTCACGGAGCTGTGAGCAAGAAAAGTAGACGAGACCACAGCCCTCTGTGCTTCAGTAAGGAGGACAGGCAGTGAGGGAAAGGAGGCTCTAAATGGCAGAAATGTCGTCGGACCACAATAAGGGAGCCGCTGGCCAAGTGTGAGGGCAGCCCGGCCACAGGCTGAGCACTGTTGTGCAACCCGAGCTACGACTTTGTGTGGACCAGTCAGCCAGCAGCCACAGCAGGGCTCAAAGCCATTGGTTTAAGGCACACAATGAAAGTCAAATAACACCAGATTGAATGAAAAAACATGTTGACAGGGTAAAAACCTGTCTGTGTCTGCTTTGATTTGTATCATTCACTACTTTCCAGGGAAAATCGTACATAGAAGCAGGGTATTGCCTCTCAAAAAATGGAATGTGTGCAAACTACTCAACATCCTGATTAAGTATTAATCTTCTACTTCTCTTCCTCCACAGTCTTCTTCTGGGTTTCATGAGAGACGAAGATGCTCCGCTGTGGAAAGGCTACTTCTATGCCACTCTAATGTTCCTGCTGTCCTGTCTCCAGTCCCTCTTCAACCATCAGTACATGTACACTTGCTTCACAGTGGGAATGAGGGTGAAGACAGCTGTTATGGGCTTGGTTTACAGAAAGGTGGGTAAATCTGTATCCATGGACATGTAGCCGCTAACCTCTAGACGCGACATAAATTACGTCGCAAATGGCAAAAACAAAAGCTCTCTCTCCTTCCAGACAGTACACAGTGTATGATTAACAGCTTTTACCTAAGATGAATGATCGTCTGAAATCTTTATGGGGGTGTAGATTTATATTGTACACAGTGCACTGAGGGCTAAAATGTCTTTGTCTCTTTTGTTGCCAATCCAGTCTTTGGTGATAAACAGCGCTGCCAGGAGGACTTGCACTGTGGGCGAGATTGTGAATCTGGTTTCAGCAGACACTCAGAAGCTCATGGACTTTGTGGTGTACTTCAACGCTGTCTGGCTGGCTCCAATTGAAATTGCTCTTTGTCTCTTCTTCCTCTGGCAGGTTTGTCGAAATGCAGTGTTTTCACAATGCCGCTCATTCATGCACAACTGTATTTTAACTGAAAAGTCCTTGACACTATTGTATTCTTTGTTTTATTCAGCATCTTGGCCCATCTGCTTTGGCAGGAATCGCCACTGTCATTCTCATTTTTCCACTCAACGGATTCATAGCAAAGAAAAGAAGCAAGCTACAGGTAAATACTGTTACAGGAATCCTTCACACTTTCACTCCAGTAGCCCTGACATCTGGCATGTTAGGTCAGGGATGCCACAGCTGGTTTAGATAGTGGCTGAAGAGCCGTGTGGGTGTTTGGCCTGGATGGTACATTCTCTCTTGTCCTTTTGATGTCTGCCCCATATAATGTGTTTGAAAAACAATGAAAGGAAAGGGTGGGCAGTAGGAAGACATAATTTTTCATTTCTTTGGAAAAAGAACAGACGGTTCTGTAAATTTGGATGCCAATTTAATCGAACTTAGTCTTGAATGCAGTGACCGCATCCCTGGCCCTTTGTTGTTTCCTTGTCATAAAAATCACTAAAATGTAACAAGCAATAAATTCTTACAGAATTAAACAAGTTCCATGATGTTCAGGAAAACTACAGCTGTAACGAGAGCAGACAAACCCATGTTCACAAATGCATGTATTTGCTTTGGTCTGGTAATTGTCACTGTGCCCCAGTTTCAGCTTAGGATAGTTTATTTTTAAATAATCAAACATAAAAGCCTCTTTGTCTGGTTGACAGGAGATTCAAATGAAGTTCATGGACGGCCGCATCAGACTGATGAATGAGATCCTGAATGGAATAAAGATCTTGAAGTTCTATGCCTGGGAGAAGGCCTTCCTGGAGCAGGTTTTGGGCCACAGAGAAAAGGAGCTCAAAGCCCTGAAGAAGTCTCAGATCCTTTATTCCATCTCCATTGCATCCTTCAACTCCTCTTCTTTCCTGGTAAGAGCATTAAACTGAAAGAGCTACTAATAAAAAGGTCATAAATCAAAGAATTTAAATTTTGACCTGATGGTGGCGTTGGATTAAAAGTTAATGGATCACCAAAGTTCTAGAGGTCATCCTGAGGGAAACATGAATGTGCTTACCAAATTTCATGGCAATCCATTCAATAGACATTTCACTGAAAACCACAAATACAAATCTCATGGTGGCGCTAGAGGAAAAGTCAGGAGATCCCTAAAGTCATTAGGATTCTTCCTCTGGGCACCATGAATGTCTGTACCAAATCTCATCTTAATCTATCCAATACTTGTTGAGATATTTTGTGTCTGGACCGAACCGACACACGACAGCATTGCTTTCCCCAAAGCCATGCTGCTAGCGTGGCAAAAAAAAATGAAACAAAAAATGAAATGATGTACTTGTGACCTGTTTTTAAAGATTTATGTCTTCAGTTGGAACGAATGGGCTTGGGGCTTAGTGCCACAGACAGGGTGGGGAAGTCAGAGAGTAGGCTACTGAGAGACAGACTAATGCATTGCTGTTGGTTTTTGTCTTTTTATGGGATATATTGACAATTAGAGAAATTTAGAATAACACCAGCCTTATCCTTTAAATTGTGTCTCTAAATAGCATCCATCACACAAGTTGTTGCCTGTAAAGGTAACATTTAGCATCTTTTTTTCTCCAAGATTGCCTTTGCCATGTTTGGAGTCTACGTGACGCTCGATGACAGGAACGTCCTGGATGCACAGAAAGTTTTTGTCTCAATGGCGCTCATTAACATCCTGAAGACCCCTCTAAGTCAGCTTCCATTTGCTATAAGCACGACTATGCAGGTGGGTGACATTTTAATTTCATACTCATGATTGTTCTAAGATGTTTTCTCCATCTATGGTGCCTGCTGAGGTATATCATGGTCCCATATGATGGCTATAGGTCAGTTAACTAACCGCAGACTCTGTTTCAGGCTATGGTTTCACTGAGACGTCTGGGAAAGTACCTGTGCTCAGAGGAACTGAAAGTCGACAATGTCTCAAAGGCTCCATTGAGCTCTGGTAAGAACCCCACCCATGTATAAACTTGAATTACATTCAATTACATTGAATGAATAAACTACTATACTGCACTGTTTAATTTCACCAATTCCTACAATTTGTTCCCCATACTGCCTGAAATCATAGGCTGTCATAATCAATATGAGCAGCCCAAAAGATTTTGTTGTTTATATCTGTGGAGTACCACAGCCTTGTATGGATCATGTGCACTGTCACTTCCTGGGTCCCGGGCTGACTGGTAGACAGGGTAATTATAGGATGTTCCCATTTAGTGGTTGAACATAAATCACAGCATGAATTCAGGCATATGATTCATAGAGAAATAAAAAAGAGAATACTGCACTCCTCTGTCTGTAATCTGTCAACACTTCCTGAAACAGCTTGTGAAAAAGCAACAGCTCTGTAATTTGTGTGATTAAGTAAATTCACTTGTAATTACGCCCAGGCTGCACTCGGACGAGCAACTTCAAGGGGGAATTTTGTGTCGAAAGTTTGTTTGTCGCTCAGGTTGAAAGTACATGTCCTGTCTTCAGTGTTTATTGTAGGTTTTGTTCATTTTGCTCAAGCTTTTTTCTTGTTTAGATGGGGAAGACGTGGCGATAGAAAACGGCACTTTCAGCTGGTCTGCAGAGGGCCCTCCATGTCTTAAAAGGTATGAGTTATGAAAAAAGAAGTGAAACAAAATACTAAATCTACAATTAAAAACAAAAGGAGACTTACAGGACAATTCCTTTCCTTGTTGACAGGATCAACATCCATGTGCCACGAGGTTCCCTCGTCGCTGTGGTCGGACACGTGGGCAGTGGAAAGTCCTCGTTGTTGTCCGCCATGCTTGGTGAAACAGAGAAAAGAAGTGGCCGTGTCGCTGTTAAGGTACTGAGCTAATGTTCCATGCACAAGTTCTATTCATAGTTGTGGGTTTCGTTTTAATAAATACTGACAGCCTCTCTTTTGACATTTGTCTTTGCAGGGTTCTGTGGCGTATGTGCCCCAGCAGGCCTGGATCCAGAACGCCACAGTCCAAGATAACATCATATTTGGCCGTGAGAAACTGAAGACATGGTACCACAGGGTGCTGGAGGCCTGTGCCCTGCTGCCCGACCTGGACATCCTACCTGCCGGAGATGCTACAGAAATTGGAGAGAAGGTATGGAAATTCAGAAATGGAAATTATATGAATCTATTTCTTGTCTCCAAATCTTTTGAGTTTTATCTAAACTTTTGAATAATTGTGTCCATGCAGGGAGTGAACCTCTCAGGTGGGCAGAAGCAGAGGGTGAGCCTGGCCAGGGCTGTCTACAGAAAGGCTGATGTATACCTCCTGGATGATCCGCTGTCTGCTGTTGATGCACATGTGGGTCAGCACATCTTTGACAAAGTCATTGGACCAAAAGGAGTCCTTAGAGATAAGGTAATACATGTAACAAAACCTGCAAAGTGCAATTCAGCCTGTTTAATTCAGCTGCAAAGAGCCAAAACATGGTTTTACAACACCTAAACCACTTACAGGCACGTGACCTGCACTATTGTTATCATAATATGGAAACCACCACTTTGCTCACATTTTTTGTTTTCAAGAAAGCCTCAATTTAGCGTTGGATTGTGCTTACATGCTATTTTTCTGACTTGTGTGGCTTGCTATACAGACCCGCATCCTGGTCACCCATGGGATGAGCTTCCTGCCGCAGGCTGACCATATCCTCGTCCTGGTAGATGGAGAAATCACAGAGAGCGGTTCCTACCAGGAGCTCCTCAGCCGCCATGGCGCCTTTGCTGACTTCATTCACACCTTTGCCAGCACAGAGCGAAAAGAGAGCGCCATACAGAGAGGTGAGGAGACATTTCAGCAATAGTGTTCTATTTGAGTTTTTGTCAGTTCTTAATTTTTTTAAATTCTATTAAAAAATGGCTTTCCAAATAAACTTCTGTGTGTGTAGTAAGGAAGACTAATATGTAATAAAATCAGTCTGAAAATGAATAACTGTCCTTTTCTTGTAGCTGGTTCTAGGAGGTCCAATGCTCGTCTCAGCATGGTCGACTTCATGCCATTCTCCAGAGACCTGTCACAGGAGCAGCTCATTGGGTGTGTAAACAAACGTGTAAATTGTAAAACTGTCAAAAAGATGTTTGGCATTCCAAGCATCTTTTCTACTTAACTGACCTCTGGCCTCTCCACATGCTCCAGGGGTGACACCACTAATACCAACCTGCAGAATATGGAGCCTGTGTCTGAAACAGACCAGGAACAAGTACCAGAGGACTTGGGCAAACTGACTGAGGTTGACAAGGCCCGCACTGGAAGGGTAAGTCTGAAAATGGCTTTGTACGTCATCTCTAATGGTGTGAAATTGGGCATCAGTGGCACTCCAAAACTATTCACTCATTTAACTTTTTAAAGCTGCACTAATCAATATTTTTACATTAACAATGGATCAAATGACTTCTTGTATGTGGAAGGGGTCGCTCGTAGTGAATTATCACCTGACTCTGCAGTTCACCTCAGCTCTATGGAGCCTTAGCATCTCATTGTTTAGCTGTCCGGCCGCAACTTTACTGTTTTGGTTCACTCTCACAGCTGTCATAACGTGGTTTCTGGCCGCAGCAGACAGCTGTTTTCAGAGAATAAAGCTCTGATGAACCCACTGTACACTATCTGCTCAGCATCAAACAGCAGACAGGCACAGTTAACGACTAGCTGGTGAACATAGTGGAGTATTTAGCAGCTAAAGAGCCAGATATTTCCCTCAGGAGTTGGTGGAGAGTAAAACCAGCAAAGGAGAGTGCATTTTGGACTTACCAAACTGATGCTAATGTTGCGTCATAATCTGCTTGATGTCTAAATAGGCAACTGTTGGCCATATCAACTTTACAGCTGGTTTCTGTTGCCCCCTGTTACTGCAGGTTCAATGAAAATAAATGAAAAACACAAAATTGCTGATACAAACACAAACCAAGTAATCTAATTCCTTGAGATTGACTGATACATTTTGTGTTTTTCTACAACAGGTGAGGTTGGAGATGTACAAGAAGTACTTCAAGACCATCGGCTTGGCCATCATCATTCCCATCGTCTTCCTGTACGCCTTTCAGCAGGGAGCCTCGCTGGCCTACAACTACTGGCTCAGCATGTGGGCTGATGATCCCATTGTTAACGGCACCCAGATCGATACAGACCTCAAACTGACCGTGTTTGGTGCACTGGGCTTTGTACAAGGTCGGTTAGCATAATAATATAAAAAAAGAATAGAAAAGATAACATACAAGGGACTTGTATAGCTCTATATGACTGAAATGGTGATGTTTATTTGTGAGCATTGAGTTGTCCTCTGCTCCTCTCTTTAATGAAACATCCGTCCCCTCTCTTCAGGAGTCGCCATCTTTGGTACAACTGTCGGCATCTCCATCTGCGGCATCATCGCCTCCCGCCACTTGCACATGGACCTGCTGATCAACGTGCTGCGCTCTCCGATGTCTTTCTTTGAGTGCACGCCCAGCGGCAACCTACTCAACCGCTTTGCCAAAGAGATTGACGCCATCGACTGCATGGTCCCCGATGGCTTGAAGATGATGCTGAGCTACGTCTTTAAACTCATGGAGGTCTGCATCATTGTGCTGATGGCGACGCCTTTTGCAGCCGTGATCATCCTGCCTCTCGCTTTCCTTTACGCCTTTGTCCAGGTACGTTTTTTCCCCAACATTTAAACTCACCACTAATGACTTAGATTTTTCTTTGAGAGCAGTATGTTAAAGGCAGTGTAGCAAGAGCTGGATTCCATTACAGTGTGTTATTGGAAAAGCTCCGGGCTCCAAAACCGACACTGCTGATTTTGCCGTTCACTTGTGTTTTGTTCCCCACCTGCTGACATAGATGTTACACACATTCACTATGAATTATGGGAAAGCCCTCAGCGCTCCCTCTTGGTTTCACTCATTAAAGCTGGTGTTTTACTTTTCCACTGTGGGCTACAGAGCTTCTACGTCGCCACATCCTGTCAGCTGCGGAGGCTGGAAGCTGTGAGCCGCTCTCCCATCTACACCCACTTCAACGAGACGGTGCAGGGCGCCAGCGTCATCCGGGCCTTTGGCGAGCAGCCCAGGTTCATTCTGCAGGCCAATGAGAGGGTCGACTTCAATCAGACCTCCTACTTCCCCCGATTTGTGGCCACCCGGTGAGATGATATGTGATGATTATAATGTGCTTTAATTTCATTTATACATTAATTTGCTCAGTTACAGTTCATGAGGGATGGTGATGATTCATAGCACCAAGAGTTACCGCAGTTACTTTATGTTGCATGGTTAAACAAAATGACTTTAGTAATGAGGACACATTTTGGAACTTGCCTGCCCGCAACTAAATTAAAGTTACATCCACAGGTGGCTGGCAGTCAATCTGGAGTTTGTTGGTAATGGTGTGGTCTTAGCTGCTGCCATTCTCTCTGTGATGGGAAAAAGCACCCTGAGCCCAGGCATCGTTGGTTTGGCTGTGTCACACTCCCTCCAGGTAAGAGGCTCTGCCCACACACATATTCACACAGTAGCCCTGGAAGTGTCCCAATACCCAACTTATTAAAATTCAAGACAATTTCATACACCACACAGCATTGTGGGACTTTACTCCAGTTGCATGCTGCATGTGGCAATTAGAGGTTAAACTGGAAAAAGTGAAATATAAATGCATTGCTTTGCTCAGTCAGCAAATGCATTTTCAGTGCAGGAAAGAAAACCACGTAAACCTCATTGCATTGGATATTGCAGGTGACTGGGATCCTGAGTTGGATCGTGAGATCCTGGACTGACGTAGAAAACAACATTGTTTCTGTGGAGAGAGTCAATGAGTATGCTGATACTGCTAAAGAGGTCAGTGTTCCCACCACACACACATACACACATACATGATAGATTTTAGTGCTACATTACACAAAATGTACTGCATCAACTGGACACTAAATCCAGCACCGTACAACAAGAGGGCTTTTTTTGTTCTCTACTCACCCTTTGTTATTGTCTCACTCAGGCCAGTTGGAGTATAGAGGGCAGCTCCTTGCCCCTGGCCTGGCCCCAGAGAGGTACTATAGAGTTCCAGGACTACGGGCTGCAGTACCGTAAAGGCCTTGAGTTGGCTCTGAAGGGCATTACCTTGCAAATTCATGAAAGAGAGAGGGTGAGTCATCGTGTATGATGAAAGCAGTTTGCAGTCTTTACCAGTCTTAATCCTGGATCACTTTGTTTGAATTGCAGACTTATGTCTTACATAAATTCTGACTAAAAAACCCTTTTTTCCCAGGTTGGAATTGTGGGTAGGACAGGAGCGGGGAAGTCCTCACTTGCCCTGGGAATCTTCAGGATCTTAGAGGCAGCAAAGGGAAAGATCTTTATAGATGGAATCAACATCGCAGACATCGGACTCCATGACCTCAGATCACGCATTACTATCATCCCTCAGGTACGACAGTAGTAATAACAGAAACTGAGCCCTGGCTTTCATCACATAAACTGTTTGCAATAGCTGCAATCCATATCCAGTGTAAAATAAGCCGTTCCAAATTGAAATAATCCTGTAACCAATCGGGACAGTTTGGTGATGAGTAACATCTGCTGTCCTCTCTCTCCCAGGACCCTGTGCTGTTCTCAGGCTCCCTCCGGATGAACCTTGACCCCTTTGACACCTACACTGATGAGGAGATGTGGCGTTCACTGGAGCTCGCTCACCTCAAAAACTTTGTCTCTAATCTGCCTGACAAACTCAACCATGAATGCTCAGAGGGAGGAGAAAACCTCAGGTACACACGAGTACACTGATACGACACACTGCAGTGCAGATAAACCACTAGCCATTGTTTTGTCCAGTCAGTCACTGATATATTATTACAGGGATATCCACACAAAGCTGCAGGGTGCATACAGGATAGAATCTAACACGTGATTCTGTCCCTCTCTCTCCAACTCTTCTTTGTCTGTGTAGTCTGGGTCAGCGCCAGCTGGTGTGCCTGGCCAGGGCCTTGCTGAGGAAAACCAAGATCCTGGTTTTGGATGAGGCGACAGCTGCTGTGGACCTGGAGACAGACACACTCATCCAGTCAACAATCCGCACACAGTTTGAAGACTGCACCGTCCTGACCATTGCTCACCGCCTTAACACCATCATGGACTACACTAGGTATGTTACAGTCCACTAAGTAGTCAATATTTTGTGGTATTTAGTGGACTGACAGAAAACAAATTATTTTAAAGTCATTTATCAAGTAAAATACCAAATATTCAATGGTTACAGCTTCCCAGATGTGAGGATTTACTGCTTTTATCTGTTTCATATCACTTTAACCTGAATACCTTTGAACTTTTTTACTGTTGGTCAGACAAAATAAGCCATGGAAAGACATTACTTTGGACTCTGGGAACCTGTAATGGGCATTTGTCATTTTTGACATGTTATATACATAATAATTAATAAAAATTAAATTATTTTCTAAAGAAATGCATTCTTTTGCAGCCCTACAATCCACTAACTACATTTGATCAAATGCTAATGCCCAGTTATAGGCCTGGACACACCCAAACCCACAGCTTTATACCACACATTTGTGTTAGATCAGGTGTAATAAAGAATGCTGGATCTAAAACCCGTCTTCCTCCTTTGTTGCTGCTTCACAGAGTGATCGTCATGGACAGAGGTCACATTTCTGAGATGGACTCTCCAGCCAATCTCATCTCACAGCGGGGACAGTTCTACCGAATGTGCCGGGAAGCTGGGCTGGTCTAGGTCTTCATTGGGTTTCGTACCATGGAGCTGGTGTCCTGGTGTACAGATGTGGCACCTTATTTGTGTGGCTCTCCAACACACGTTAAATTGGGCCATTCCAAGCTTTGTGGCAGCTCAAAACACCTCTCCATGAGGGCATTCTCAATGAATCTCAAGAGCAGCTGCTGACACAGTCCCTATATGTTGGTTTTTAAACACACACAGACACGCTGACCTAAGTCAGGAAAAGACATTGTTAACCTCAGATGATGAACATTCAAAAGGAAGCTACAGTGGATTGTTGAGAGTCTCTAAGCTATAAATATTGTATATAGTAGTGGAGTCAGTTTATTCCATGAAAGGATTAAGCCAAGAGCTGGAATGAAAGAGTGCCACAAATCTTAAGGATTTTTTTTCTCTTTTTGAATGGGAGCTATATTATTTTTGTAGTTTTTGTAAGTGTTATAAAGCACATGACATATTTTTTGATGTTGTCTCAGGCTTAAACGTTGATGTTTACTCACACTTTTTTTAGCCTTGTATACCAAAAAAGAGGCAATTTTGTAATTGTAAATTGATAGAAATCTATTTTGTCTTCTTGTCCCAGAAAGTGGGACAGGAAATACTCTGACACACTAACCTTCAAAAGGTTCACCCTGGCAAACGCAGGGGAAGTGAGGTTTTCATAGCCTCCAAAATCTGAGCTGGAAGCAGCCAATTTGGAGTTTTTATATGTCAGGGAAAGAGAGGAAAACATTGAAGTGAGCCAAGACATTAGCAATCGTCCAACTATGTTGTGGCTGTTGTTTATTTCTGTCAAAGTAAACACATAAAAAAGTCAATAGAGACCTTGCTGGTCAGATTTAACCTGACGCCGGTACTGAAAACCACCATGAATGAAGAGAATGCTTCTTCAAAACAATGGTGATAAATCTCTGTGTGATTGTCTCTCTGCCTCCACCACACAACTCAGGCCATACACACATATGCAGAGAAGGGAAAAAAATCAGTATTGTTCTTTTGGTGCTGACATGACAGACTGTAAATAGTCCACATTGACCTTTACTCTCGATTCAAAGAAAGACCCTATGAACTTTTCAAGGAGAAGAGGCATTTACTGTTTTTGTCTTACTGGTTTAGACAATATAATGTAAGAGAAACCCTATAGTTTATTTATGTCATATGACAAAATGTATTAAGTGTCCTTAAAATTCTGAGGATTGTATTATATTTATACTTTTTATAACAAGCTTGTTCATTTTTCACTGACCATTTACTGTTAATGTACTGTCTTGATCCATACATCATGCTGGATAATAAAATGTATTTGAATCTAACAGTAGGGTCATGCTTGAATTCATGTCTTTGTAAATTAGTGTGGGGACAAGATGGAAAAACATAAGTGCTTTCAGTCAGCGCTTTAAAAGCACGTATGAAAAAAATAGAGATGTATCAGAGAGATGTGCTCCAGGAGGACCAAGGCAAGTTCAAATGACAGCTGACAGCTGTGGTGATGATTTAGCTATATGCATTAACATCAGATCTTAACATTGGGGCATATCGAAGTCAACAAGTCCAAGCCATGTCTTGAGGAAGTCTCAAGTCTTCATGAGCAAATTCCAAGTCGCGATGCATGCCTTTCAGGTCTCTGAGTGCTGGCCATAAAAATTACAAGTCCTAACCATGGATATGCCTAATAATTAAATATTGAGGCAAGGCAAGGTATGCTTGATGCTGTATTATTTCTTTTTTTTTATTGTTCCTGTTTTTTAACAGGTCAAAACTTGAGACTGCTGCTTTCTCGTGTCTCATGTCAAGTCTTTAGGGATTCAAGGCAAGTCTCAAGTCCTATTTTTTGTGATGTACAGTAAGCCTGGCTGAATTCTCAAGTCTACAGCTCTTATTAACATAATCACTTTTGTATCAGAGGTTATCCAAAGGTAAATAGAAGTATGCATGCAACCAGGGAAGTGATTGACTGAATCCACATACATTCAGCTTGACTGTCTTCTAATAATCATAATCATATACAATAAAAACAGTGTTGACGCTCATTTTTTTAATATATATGAATAATAATGCATATTACACTGATCTAGATTGTAGTATCAACGTGGTGGAAGATGCATGGTGTAAGGTTTGTACAAAGAAATGAAACGCGTTTTAAAACAGTGGACGTGATGTTTGGAGTCTCATGAACCACTTAGTTGTAGTTACACAACTCAGTCACTAGATGGCAGACGTCTATGGTATGAACAGTGGCAAACTGTCGTTTGTTTACACTTGTTGCAATGGCGACCATTACTGAACTGAAGTGTGGTAAGCGCTCTCTATCAGTCGTGATTTTGTCTACTTATTACATTCTTAAATAAAGCTGGAGTAGATACACGACAGATCATTTACAGCACACGTTAGTCAAATTGCATGTAACACTGATTAGCTAAGTTACCGTTAGCTTAACCGCAACAACATGACGTCCTCGTGTGTATGTCTCCATTCACAAATTCTACAATTTTAATAGCTATGTGTCCCCAGTTGTCAGCAAATTGACGCCTTAAAGTGGTTCAAGGCTTTCTTTAATGTTAAAGGCTACATTTTAATTCGGCTTATATAAATACAACCTAGGTAGCACATACTCTTACATTTTCATGGATTTCACACTGCTTGTCAACTTTACAGTAGTAAACATTAGCAAGCTAGCGAAGTTTAGTTAGCTAGTTTACATTTGACCGAAGATGGTTGTAGGAATAAATGGTAAAGTGCACTCATTGTATTGTACATTTATACAGTTTGCATAATCACATGTATTCCGATTTAAAGAGTGGTTCATAATGATTATGGTACGATATTGAGTCATATTTGAAGAAGTCTATATCTTTGTCAATAAGTATGGGAACATTCAATTCGCTAATTAATGAGTGGAGTACGGCAAATATTAGAAAAAAACGCTAATTTGGGCAAACGTTAAGCTAGCTGAATATACTAATATACCACAACCCAACGTAAGCTCCCAGTCATTTTGTCGGAGGGTCAGTTACCAAACCTTATTCCTGACTTCTTTTTAATCCAATAAAACCTGAATATTTTAGCCGTGAGGGAAACGCTTGAGTCCCGTGGTGTGCTGGGCCAGCTGAAGGCTCGTATCCGGGCAGAGGTGTTCAGCGCCCTGGATGACCAGCGTGAACCACGTCCCACGCTGTCCCACGAAAACCTGCTTATCAACGAACTCATCCGGGAGTACCTGGAGTTCAACAAGTACAGATACACGGCGTCAGTACTAACAGCAGGTGGGTGAAAAGATACCAGCACAACTGGTGTTTTCAACAACTGGGGGGAACATTACCACATATTCGTGATGCACTAATGCACCACATTTACAGAATATGTAGAGCAATCTTTTCATTCAAAAGCAGGAGTGTTATACTTGATGAAGACTCTTAGTTAGATTTCAGATTCCAGCTGCAGTTTTTTTTTCTGTGAGTGTACTGCTTCTAAACTCAGCTCAGTTTGTTTTCTCAGAGTCAGGCCAACCTGAAGTTCCCTTGGACAGACAGTTCCTGGCGAATGAGCTGAAAGTCACAGAGGACACAAGCTCCAAGTCTGTGTAAGTGCAGTACAGTCTGCTATCCAACACAATGTTCAAATATTTACTGGACTCTCTGGGGGTGTGATCAGTTATGGGATAATCATTGTAAAAAACTCTATGAATCATCACCATTTGTCATAGTTCCATCTTGAAATACCTTTCAATAATTTCAGCTTGTCCCCACCACTGCTTTGGATAAACATGACTATTAGTTTGTGTTGTGAAATTCAGCATTTCTCTTAGTTTAGCACACGTGGCTCAGCAGATGCACCAGGGATTGTAGTCTGGCTTGTGTCACTTTCTTATCACTGTTTCTTTTCCTATTACTTATCTCTGTGTACCATCAGGGAAAACCAAAAAACACATAATTAGAATAATTACTGGTGAGCCATTTGGATAGAGCATATGATGTACCCAGTGACCATAATGACCTGGGTTTGATTATCTGGTCCAGGACCTTTTCAGTCAACCCATTTTCTCTCTCTCTCACTTTTTGCTAAAAAAATAAATAAATAAAAGAAGAAAAAATGTTAATCACAAGTTTTTCACATTTTACTTTCCAGACCTCTTCTCTATGGCTTGGTGTGTCACTTTGTGAACAGCAGTGATAATAAGGATGGAAAGGTGTTTCTGAGGGGTGCCTCTCTGCCAGCTGGTACTAGTGCCAGCAACACAGTACCTGGACCTGATGCCTAAAAGTTGACGCACTGAATACTGGACTAAAACACACTTTTACACTCCAATAGATGGTCTGATTTGTTGCTGAATCTTGTTGGATTTTAGCGACATAGTTTTTCACTGTGTTCTCACCTGAGTGTAATCTACAGACATTATAGCATGCACTATATGAAATCTGCTGAGCTGATAGAAATGCACAAAGCCTTTGTCTTGCTTTATACCATAAGTTGCCAATGATCCCAGATGGCCTTTTTTGTTTAGGTTTTTAATATCTGGCTTTACCAATAGGTTTAGGATCAGTCATGGCGGTACTGCTCGCAGTAATCCATATTGGTTTGTTTTGTCAATAATTCAGGCAAAAAGCTGAAATAACATTCCTTGATGTCTTCTCTATTTTAATTTACAAATGTTTGATTTTTTTTTTATATTGTGTTTAAGTTGCTGAAAAATAAATGTTTCGTATTTATACACTACACTGAATCAAAATCATTTGTGGAAGGTCTATTTTATTGGCTACCACATGGTGGCAGCCTCACCAAAGATAAGGCTGGAGACTGCTGCTGCCAGAGGATTGAACAGCACTACTTTGTGTATTGCATTGTGCATAAAAACAGGGTCCTTTAATTGCTTTAATACTGTGGTTAAACATTATGTCAGTTCAACAATATGAAGATACGGAGTTAACTTTTTATTTGAAACTTTTGGAAACTAAGTGTATTGCCTGCAGTCAGAACTGTATTTGCAAGTACAGTGTAGTACAGTTTGCTTTATGCAGTTTTCATCACAGTACAATTTAAAGAGTGCTGAATGAGCTGCGCCTGAAATAATTATAAATTGACTTTCAGTTACTTTCCTGTGATTGTCTTAACATTTTGGCACTCATTGTGTTGGTCTGTGCAGCCAAACCCACCCATGTTGCCCCCGCACCCTTGCCTTTGAGTTGGTCTATGTACCAATCCTACTTGAGCCTTGATACCTCATGGTTATTAAGATGTTTTATCTTGGTCTCACATCGCTGATAATCCATGTGTTTATGCTGAGCTGAGTGGGACATCCTCCAGATGTATTTATGTAGCTACTCTCCCGCTTGTTCACCTCTTTTGCTGTGTTCTCTGCAGCTTATATAGCTAATAGTTATGATAGCAATACTACAATTATATTAACTGTGCAGGAAAAGAAAGAGGGCCCTTCCTTTGATTTCAGGAAGTCATAAAAGTTACACCAACAGCTTCAGTCAATTAAAATATGTCTACAATAAAGAAACAACAGGACAAAGAGCAACCACCTTATGTGTTGCAGTAGATGTTTATGTGTGCAGCACACACAAACATCTACTGCAACAAGCCCATACTCTTTGCATCTCACTTCCTTTCTCACCATTTAAGGGTACTTGACATTCTTATCTCATACAACTTAAAGCCCTGAGTTCCTGGTACTGATTATTTCAGGGCCGGCCATTTATTTCTCAGCCTGATTACTGATGCTGGACACTGACTTGCAGCACCTCTTCTACCATCTTTAACACAATCCATGTCTAAATAATTAAATAAATTATATTTTTAGGTTTTAGAAGTTTATTTATTCTGTCTCCTCTGCCAAATCTGAATCTCTCCTTCCTGATTGTAGAGGCTTTGACAGATGAGATCATAGCTCTCAAATTAGTTCATTGAAAGAATGATGTCATAATATGTAGCACACTGTGTATTTTGCTGAATTTACTTGTGCCTCTGATGGAGCGAGTAGCTATAAAGATGAAATGTAGCCATTTACCATCAGCACAGTTTATGCAACAAGATGTAATGTACACTTAACGTTATACTGTGTCCTAATTTATTGCTTCTTAGTCCCATTAGAAAAGATAATGTGTTGTTTTGGTACATATGTGCGTCGAAAACAGAGTCACTGCGAGCCTCATCTGGGACATTTGGAGTGTGAATTCACATCGTTTCCTTGGAGCAAAGCTTTTTTGCCCTTAAAGGCTGTGGCCCTGAGGCGCCCAGTTTATTGGCACCAGTTATGAGTGTTCTCCTGAAAATGGCTATATAAGCGGAGGAAGTTGAACAATGGCACATGATTGTTCAACTGGCAGTTTGCCCTATAATAGGTAGCATTTCTCCTCCACTGTATAAATTAGTTGTGTGTAAATGGGACAGCTGTATAAATACTATTGAATGCAGTGGTCTTTTGACTGCAGCAGAGTGATCTGATGTTTGCCCCTGTGCTCAAATTAGAATGCAATTGCATTCCACGGGGGTCAAACATATCCATAAACATATTTTCTCTCCAATAGATGGCCATCTATGGACATGAGGGTGAAGGAAAACATTAAACACACTGTATGTAAGAGATCTCTGCATTACAGTTTGTTGTTTTTACTGTATATTTATTCTACCACATTGTCTTCAAGGCCAGTCATGTCATGTAATTTCAGTCATTTGCTGCATATATTTAGTTGCAATTATGTATTTTTTTTATGTAACATAAGATTTTATTTAGATTCATTCAGTATAATTCAGTCTAGTGCTTTTCAAATGGGTTTCACTGACTACTGCTGATTTAACCATCCTTCACCCAGACCTTTTATCCATGTTCACTCCCACCGCCTCCTCCCCTTACTTGTTGTCGACTTTTCATAGGTTTATTCATTGCTCGGAGGAATCACTTAGAGATTATTCTCCGTCTCAGACAACATGGGGGAGGACGAATGTTTTGGCCAAAGTTTAGGACAGACCCGTTTTGTCAGCACACAGTGCCCCCATACTTCCACGTCAAGTTTTTTAGGTTCCTGTCCTCCCTTCTCCTGGCATGGGTTACCATACGTCGCATTAAAGAGAAATATATAGAAGTGACCTTTTCTCTTACAGCAGTGATAGAGTAATGATCCTGTAACATACCTGTGGGGATTAGCAAAGAGAGCAGAGCAGTGACACCAAGTTTAGTGCAATGCAAAAATCATCCGACTGTCTGTCTGTATTTAATAAGATCAAGAGCAGGAAACTCAAACTGCTAATTGCATCTTTCATAACAAGAGAAATATTTTACTTATTATAAATATTATTTATTAATATACTGTGTGGTCTTCCTCTTGGACTGATAGCATATTCCCTTGTTGCCTTTGTGTACTGTAGATTTATAAGCCATAAACCATTTGTCTGTCACAGCTAACTACAGGTAAAGAAACAACTTTGTTTGTTTGAACAT
Organism: Macquaria ambigua; assembly: GCA_008360985.2. NCBI lineage: Eukaryota > Metazoa > Chordata > Actinopteri > Centrarchiformes > Percichthyidae > Macquaria > Macquaria ambigua. The sequence continues at coordinate 447,025 of VMKM01000143.1, forward strand.
TGCTATTGCTGCTGGACCATATTTAGTCACTGGGGCTCGGGGTGCTTGCCTGTGCTAGACTTTGAAAGTAACACAGAAAGCTGCCGAGATTCCATACAGACCCCACTGTCCTTATATGGCACACGCTGCAACCTCTCTGTTCAGTGTATCTGCTGCTTTGTCTCTCTCCTCCTCCTCCTCCTCCTCCTCGTCTCGTTCTCCATCCCTCCCTCTGCCTTGTCTCTCTCCCTGAGTTTTTCAGCCCTAGTTTCTCCTTCGTTAACGTCACCCCGCCTCCTTGATGTTGGCCAGAGGAAGTCCTGAGGTCCTCCATGTTGGTCTTTGGTCTGTCATCAGGTTTCACACACACACACACACACACACATACATACACAGGCGCAGTGCTGTGCCTCTCTGGCACAAAACAGGCCCTGGCTATCAACCAGCAGCTTGATTTATTAGAGCAAATAGATTGGTGTCCTTATATAGGAAGTTCCATTGGAAAGAAGCTGGAAACAGGAGGGATGGAGGGGGGTAGGGCTGTTTGTGATAGTGGAATGCGATGTGCGTAACGATAGAAAACACGTGGGTTGTACACACACACACACACACAGAAAGACTCACATTCATTATGTGAATTATGAGTTATGTATTGGGGGGGAATCTCTTGGAGTGGTTGCAGTAAAGGGGGATTCCTGTGCTGGGAACAGCTTGCCTTATGAGGAGTGGGAGCAGATTGCATAATCTGTAAACCCTACAGGGTGTGGGATTGGAGCATGTAGCCACTAAGCTCTAGTGGTTGTGTCTCCATCATATAATTGTGATGCCTTTTTAGTTTTTTTTATGTTGTATACTGTATGAGCCTGAGCACAGCAAAAATGTTAATAGATGCTAAAACTGAAAATACAGTAAGCACCGTGATTCACAGTTTTTGATAAAGTTTGGATAAGGAAAAATATCCAACCTCACCTATGAGGGAAACATACTCATTAGGCCTTTTTCCCAGAAGCCATTTTGACATGTCCCTGTAGTAACAGGTGTAAATAATAATATTAAAGATGGCTGAATTCCATTGTGCATGCTGGCTCTCCGTCACACTGTCATGGCTCACTGGGACACTTGAATAGAACAGAGCCATCGTTAATGTTATTAGTAACACCTGTGCTTTTCCCACCATGACAAGTCAAAATGTCTGCTGTGAGAAAAACTATAACTATTACAAGTAAAAGTCCTGCATTCAAAATGTTACCTAGCAGTAGTGTGAACCCTGCTGTGTTATATTACTATATGTTTTCTTAATTGATTATTATTAGGCTACCGGTGCATTAACATGTAAGCAGCATTTTAATGTTGTAGTGGCTCGTGGTGAAGCTTATTTTAATAACTGCTACATGCTGGGTCATTTAATTTTTAAAAACACATATATTTTATGATTTTATGATACGCTATGCAAGCCAAATCTTAATCTGGTAGTAGTTACTATAGCTAGCAGAAGTATAAAGTAGCATGAAATGGAAAATAAAGTGCAAATACTTTTTTTTTAATTTTGTTTACAGTACTTTGTTACATTCTACAGCTGCCATACAGAATTTACATCGTTTCCCATTTAATTGTATTGACTTTTTAATTTGTATCAGCATTTTATCAGCAGGACTCTCTACTCTCATTCTCATCATGCCTTCCTGTGACTCTTCAAACCTGCTGGGGTCCACAGTGCGCATGTCCTCTGCCTCCTGCCCCGCTAATGGATGCTGCCTGCCGCTGGACGATGCTGGAGGAGGAGGAGGAGGAGGAGGGCCAGCGCGTGCAGCTCCACCCTCGCGCGACGGTGCGCAGTTTAAATGGTAAGGCTCTTAATTTGACGGGGGTCATTTGGACTGTTCGTTTGTTGGAGTACCTCGTCAACGCCGGCCGCTCCAAACCCTAACTTTCCAAACCCGACGCTCCCCTGAGCACAAATTTCTTCACATCATGTAAGTATATCATTTACTGTAACGTTAGAGTCTCGTTTTACGTGGTGATGCTGTAGTGCACTTGTCATCCCTCTCACACTTTGCTAACTTTAACGGCGTTTGAGGAAGAGGAATTTATGTTTTTAAAACATGGGACATGATACTAGAAAAACGTTAATATCCCTTCACTGGTATAAAACATTATTTAGAAAATGATTACATTTAGCTTATTAGCTTACATTTTTGAAGAAAATGAGACCATTTGGGTCCCAGACAGGTGCTCAGGTCTACAGCACGTTATGCACTGTTTATTAATACTTGTAATTTATACAGAACTACATTTGTGTATTTAATCAAGTGTAGGCTATTAGAAAGTATGCTGCATTCACAGCACCACACTGCAGTATATAGTGAGGAAGTGAGGGGAAGTCTGAATATCTCAGCAGAGACAAGGACATGACTCTAACCATGGAGTTTCCTGTTTTCCAAATATGGTTGTATAAAGCTGCTTGTCTCTCAGACTGTTGTGGCTGAAGATGCAGACACTATAATGAGAAGTGAGTCCTGACAGTTTTCACACGCCACCAATAAAAACCTCTCAGTGATGCTTTTGAAAGAATTTATTTAACCTTTCTTGATAGACTGGTTTCATTTCATTGTTTGTTCTCTCCATAACATTAATGACTAGTTCAGTGATATCCACATTCATTTTGCCTACCTTTGTCAGTCTACATATGAAATGTTCATTAGCTCAAAGAAACACTAGCATTACTCTCATTTAACTTCATTACACTGACAAGTACTTCTGCTAGCACACTTCCAGGGTTGCTCACCAGAACATGATAAACTGGTTCAGGCACAGATGCCCAGTGTGCCAAGATGCCTAGATAAAGAATGTTTGTGCTGTAAGCTGAGCGCCTTTGACTTATCAGATTTAACTTAAAGGCTTCTCTGAAAGAGGAGGAAGTTGTGTGTTGAGAGTGTATTTGGTTGCCATATTTGTATTTAAATGGAAAGTTCTGCAGCCAAAGAAGAAAGTAGGACCTTTTCCCTAATGGGACTAACCAAGAGTCATCGTTAGTCTATTTTAGTCTCCATGATTTAATTATTTTCATGCTGTAATCCTCATCATTGTACAAAGGCATGAAAATCCTAATGTGTCAGTCGGGGTTTATTAACAAGACAATAACAGGAATAATGTTTGTGAAACCAAGCCAAGAGAGGAAATGAGTAAAATCATTCACAGGCCCTGCAGGTCAACCTCTTTCACCCACAAATAGAAAGGCCACTTAGTCTCCTGGGTGACATTTCCACTTGTTTATTATTATTCTAAATAGAGATTCTAAAATAAAGTCATTGTTATTGGACACATCATAAGATTTGTATTATTTCTTCCCAGCCTTGGTGTGATACGTGCAAGAATCGTCGCCAACATATAATGATAGTGACGGATTTGATCATCTTAACAGAAACGTGATACTGTTTTGAGTTGATAGTTTGCACTGAACTAAGTTGAATCTCCAGTCAGTCTGTATCAGCCTGTTATCCTGTCAACCCCACTTCAGACAGCTGTCTTCAAGATACACTGGCAGGGGAAAAAGCTGTGTTGACACAACAGAGAGAGAGAGAGAGGAGGCTTTACAAAGGTATTAAGCCACAGTGGTGAGGAAAGTTAAAGGGGGGCTATCCTTGATTGGCTGCATACACTTTAGCAAATGGAGGGGAGTGTCAGGAAAAGTCTGTTTACTTTTATCTGCAGAAATAGCTGATCATCAAAGCATCAGCCTGTCCCTTCCTTGTTTCCTCAAAGCTATGCTCAGCTCGCTGGACTCCACCAGCTCGGCAGTTTTTGACAAATAGGAAGTGTGTGTCTCTATCTCCAGTTAATATTTATGCAATATATCTTTCAGTAGTTTCTGGGTGGTTTGGTTTGGCTGGTCCCTGGGGTACGTTTATAGGCTTTCTCAGGAGGCTCAGTGGCTTTTTTTTTTTTTACATAGTTCCCACTCAATTAAAGTGTGTGCCAGTCTCAGTGTGCAGAGGGATGGAGGGGGGGCGGGGGTAGTCTTCTCTGTAGTTCAGAGGCCAGTCTAATTTGACACATCATGATATGGTTTAAGTGTATTAGACTCACTGGACCAATTTTGTTTGGTGGCAGATTCAGACATATAGTGCAGAACAAGTTAGGTTCAGGTACAATTCCTGCACATATTCCTGTTTGCATTTCCCACTGCAGACATGGCTGAGTCCCAGACACTTGGTCATAATTGAGCCACTGCCCGTTGCATTTAAAAATGAATGCCGCCAGGGGCCCATATGAAGCATGATTGGGCCCCCTTCAGGCTCTCTGCCTCGCTGTTATCATTTTGGAGTAAACGACGAGGCCAGCAAGAGACATACTATTCCCTATATGGGCTTTGTTTGGGAGTTCACTTGCCTTGCTGTTTAGGTCCGCAGAAAAGAGTCCTGCTCCAGAGAAGGGGCCCATATATGGTCATCACAGCACGAGACTGAAGCCTCCTAGCAGGGAGACAGGGAGAGAGAGGTGGAGGGGGAAAGACATGGGAAAAAAATGGATGTTGTCAATTAAGCACTGACTTAATGATTGAGTATGACTAAATGCCAGTGAGCATCAATGGTTTGGGCATATTTCAGATAAAGCTGTTGACAAAATGTACAGGCCTTTGTTATATATTTGTGACAGAGTTAATTAGTATCAATGTCACAGCCTCAATCTTTCTATCTGAATTAGAGAGAGGAATTGTTTGTGTGTCTCCCTTGTGGCGTGGGTGAAAGTGTAGGGTCGAGGAGGGGGTGGAGGTCTGTGAGAATGACTGCACTCTGGAACTCCCCGATGAAACATGTTATCTCTTTAAGTTACAATCACAGACAGGAGGCAACTTTAGTAGCATGTCTCCCATACCAAGAGACTCATCACTTACTGCAGTGTTTAGTTAACCCTGTGCGCAAACCGCTGTATGAAAAACAGAATACTAGCAGCTGAGTTTTTATTTATCTCTGGTGTGTATTATAAAGGTTGAGTTGTGAAATGTTTCTCTTTCGCATCTCTGCAATATCATGCCCTGTAAAATGTAAAAAAAACATTCTGTTGAAACCTTTCTTGCCCTCTCATCTTTATTTATTTCCTGCCTTGCTTTGTTCCCTCTTGCCTCGGTTCTTTCCTACATTAGTTTCTTCCTTCCTTACTTTCCACCTCCCTTCCGTCTTGGCTTCCTGTCTCGTTCACTCTTTTCCAACGTCCAATTCATTTGCTCCCTCCAACAGTTGGCCCTTCACCTTAACCCAAGATGTCCAAGCAGGCCCCAAGCGAGGACGAGAAGTTCCTCTTTGTTGACAAAGACTTCCTGAACAGCCCCATGGCTCAGGCTGACTGGTCGGCCAAGAAGCTGGTGTGGATCCCATCGGAGAGGCACGGCTTTGAGGCAGCCAGCGTCAAGGAGGAGCACGGCGACGAGGTGTTGGTGGAGCTGGCCGACAATGGCAAGAAGGTGACAGTCAACAAGGATGACATCCAGAAGATGAACCCCCCCAAGTTCAGCAAGGTGGAGGACATGGCTGAGCTCACCTGCCTGAACGAAGCCTCCGTGTTGCACAACATCCGCGAGAGGTACTTCTCTGGCCTTATTTATGTAAGTATACAGTAAAAACATGTAAATGCTCCATCAATCCTTTACTCACACCCTAACAATGTGTAACTACACACAGATGTTTGTATGTATATATTCATAAGGATTTTCTGTTGACTTTATTGATTTCCTAACCCCTAATCCTAATTTGAACCTAATCTTCTAATCTCTATAAATATCTATATTATAGATATTAATGTTTATGCAAATACTCACCCTAAATAAGCCTCTTGAAAAACTTGAGGCACAATCAAATTTACTCATATTTGGGGATTCTTATAGTATTTCAATCTTTATCATTGCTTTCTATTCCTGACTTGTTTAAGTCCTCCCAATTATAGAAATACAAGAACACAAAAGTCCTCACACACGCTCATGTTCCTCGTTATCCTTTCTCTCAGACGTACTCCGGCCTGTTCTGCGTGGTGGTGAACCCCTATAAAATGCTGCCCATTTACTCAGAGAAGATCATTGACATGTACAAAGGGAAGAAACGACACGAAGTCCCCCCTCATATCTACTCCATCACTGATAATGCCTACAGAAACATGATGCAAGGTAGGATGTTTCCACCACTCCTATCTCTTTGTGATGGTCCTTTCTTTGTGGAGTTCACTGTTTATAATATGAGGTTTCTTCCACATTACATAGACATGCAAATCACATAAACTGGAACCATAAAAAAAATGTATCCAGAGTTGTGAGTTACTCTCTGCCCAGTACAGTACAGTACAGTACAGTACAGTACAGTACCCTGTTATAGGCTGCAGCATCCATTAACTGCAACTGATCAAATCAAATGAATGACAAAGCAGTGTAAGAGCTGGTGTAACTCACTGACAGCTCTCACAAACTGTTTGTGCAGTGAGTGCAGTTGCAAGCTGCTGGCCTCACATGTTTTCAAGTGATCTCTGACTAACTGAAGTGTTTGCTGGTAGCTTTAAGAGCTTGGTGCGGGTGAGCTGTGGTTATCAGCTGTCAAAAGTCTCGCTCTTGTCTGGGTGATGAGAGCTGGCAGCATTTAGCTCTGTCATGTTGACAGAGTGGTTAAAAAAACCACAAACTGGCCAACACTGTCAGGCTGATAGTTTCAACTGCAGAACTGTGTTTATTATTATGTACAGTCCAAAATCAACCTCGTAGCTCCACCTGTCAAAGTAAGTTGGTTACAGAGTATGAAAAAAATAATCAAATCTGTGTTTTATGGCCTGTTTGAGAGTCAATGTCTTGTAGAGGTGACGATAGTGGGTTTGGCAGAGTCGTGCTTACAGTAAATGGCCTTTCGGATAACCCTGCAGTGGTATGACTTCAGAGCAGCTGGTTTCCCATAGAATCTGTTTCGTGTGCCTCCAAGGGGTCGTGCCCACTGGACTTCATGTTGACGTGAGGATGATCTCTCAGAGGAGTTGACATCTGGATAGAGAGATGGGTGGAGGGCAGTAAAACATTTCCTGTTTTAGCAGCCTCCACTTCCTCATTCAAATCTTCTAAATGTATTTTCTTCCCGCTTTTGGTCAGTGTAAATACCAAAAAAACTATTTCTTGTGCCAGAAAGGAGAGTTTGAGATTGACTTTTCTCCTTTGGTTTGATGAGTTTCCCAATGAAGCAGGATGTTTGGACAGGACTTACAGTGAAGTTAGGAAGTAATTGTTTAGAGAGCTCGAAAGAAAGAGGGATTATCCAATCTCCCAAAACCATAGCACCCAACCTCTCTGGCTGCAAAGAGAGCTGCCAAAACTGATAGTGTAGTTGTTGCACATGTCAAATACACACCTAAAAACAGATGATAATGCTGCTAGTTCCAGCTAGCCAGCTAAGGACATGAGAGAAGAGATTGCATAGATGGATCACTCCAAAATCGATGATCAAATTCTCCTGAATGTCATTTTTCAACATAACATTTGCACTTCGCAAAGAAGAGATTGGGGGATTTAGATGTAGAAGTATCTTAAAAATGATTGTTTTGACATATGTGTGGCACACATACTGATAGATATAGCAGAAGAATCGGTCCAGGGATGTAAGATAACAACAGAGAAAAGGCTTCGACTCATGGGGCTTTTATTTGAGAATGTGAAGACTGCATCAAGAACAACACGCTCTTCTCAGCACCTTCAGGGTTTTCACAAACTTGTCACTTATCTCTCCATCATACGTCCATGATTTAATTTAAGTCAACTGATAAAATGCTCAGTTGTGTGCACATGAGAACACACAAATTTGCTCTTTTGTCCATTTTTTGACTTGAACCATCAGTCCATCGATAACCTATGTAATCACTGATAGATATTTTTACTTTTGGCCTACTGTGAGCCTCGTGCTGCCTCTCTAATCAAATGGACAGCACTAGTAGAAATGTTCATGAGCACTGAAACTGACTCATTTATGTGTCACTCAGTCAGGATGATATGGAGGATTTGACCAAAGAAAACCATAAACTCACTTTTTAAATGTATCAATATACTTAGACAGCTCAGTTCCCTCCAGCATTTCACCGTCATATGAATGCACATTCCTAGTTTAAGAAAAGTACATTATTACGCACTCCACACTGATCATTGATCTAACACAGTGGAATATATTGCTGCTACCTACTGTACTGATGTTGGCACTTCCTGGTCATCTTAAGCATTTTAGCTACAACACACACACACAAGCTATGCAAGTGCGTTCAGATACACTATGAAAGCTAACTTTTGAGCTTCAAGGTCCATTTCTTAAGTGGTCTCTTTAAGTTAATGTCTCTGTATTTTAAGGGAATTGATACCTTAACTGGTGCTGAAATGATATCGGACAAAAATCTGAAGCTCCTAGAAAAGAAGAAGCCTAAGAAATGCAGCTGCAACAATATCCAGCTCTGATCTGTGGAAAGATATACATGAGATTGAATGTTAAGATTGTGTTCAATTTGCTGATTTTTTTTGGCATTGTCATTATAAAGATCCTAAATCTGTTTTGGGTCATTGATAATGTGGATTCATGCTTGACGCTTTCTCTGACTTTAAGAATGCAACTGTCACTAACGTGTACATTGGAGGATTTTAAGTTCCACCAGGCCGGTACACAGGAAATTATTATATTTACTGCTGCAGCTATAGTGTGTAAACACGGTGTCACAAGTAAACAAGAAGGGGGAGGATTTATTGGTGTTTGTGTGGGTGTTTGGATTTTACTCCATCAGCTCGTCCCTGCAGAAGAACCCATACAGCTGCAACTTGGAGACAGATTATGGGAGAGTCGCACACTTGTTACCATCCAGGACACTTATGTGCACATGAAAAAAGAGTGTGTTTTGATTTGCTGCATTTCTTTCAGACTAAACAAATCAGACGTTTGCTTAGGCTCATAATATATCAAATGAAAATTGATATTTAAGCTTGTGGACCACCCATTCAGTTTTCAAATGTAAAACATGGCTTTAAACTGCTTTTTACAACAAGGTAAGACAATGAAGTCAGCAACAAAAGCAAGTCAGCAAGCTGTCAGATAAAGGCAAACTATACAATTGAGGCAATTAATACTTATTTAATTATTTAAACTTATTTAATCCCAAACTGTTTTTTAACAGGCAAGTTTATTTTTGAGTCTTGAAGCTGTTTCAGAGAATAATGTAAGAGCTGTAAAGCTTCAGGATAGTCTTACAGTCTTACTGCAATATAAATGCTTTCAAGAGTCCTCAAATACCAAAAGGGTTATACTAAAACTGGGCATCTATAAACCCCATTTGAGGCTTTATTGTATAATATTGTGGCATGCAGGGAGTTGTTATTGATGCTTTAGTGGGATTTCCCATGTAGTGACTAATGACGCACAATGTTCTACACTGAGTGCTATACTATGAACAGTTCACATGTTAGAGTGGAAGTGGTGCATAACTACAGCAAAGCCAGATAACTCTCCTAAGCTTTGAAACATTCTTCCTGCGGTCTTGGCTGAGATCCCGTTTCTCCGAAATCGTGCCTCAGTCTTTGATGTCCGGGAGATAAAAATGTGAAATTCCTGTAGGGAGTTTGCTGTCCCCTGAAACGTCTCACTGCAGCTGATGACTGACGTGTTGTTTTCTGTCCTCCCAGCGTATTTACAGTGCCTTGTCAGACAGGTGCAACGACATTGACATCTGATTTGGGGTTTTTACTTTACATGACTGAATCAGTGTCACAATACAGTGGCAAAAAACCTGTCTCTTCTCTCTGAGTCTGGCGCAAGACTGAGTGTTGTTTTTGGATGTTTTACAAAAGCTCACAACTCTGGCCACCTTTCTCTCTCCCTCTCTTGCTCTCCCGCTCTCTCTCTCTCTCTCTCTCTCTCTCTCTCTCTCTCTCTCTCTCTCTCCATCTGCCTTAATTAGGAAGTGCAGAGAGGGAGCAGGCTGCATTTTGTGTGTGTGTGTAAGGAATGGAACCGGTGGAACAGCAGCCAAAGCCAGAGTCCAAACGGAGAAACAGCATCCGTGTTAGTTTACAGTTGCTGCGCACTGTAACCATGTGTGTCTTGTGTGTTTGTCCTGCACACACACACACACACAGTGATAAATCACAGTATGAAAATGACGACGCTGCACAGTGATGCTCTTCACTGTATGAAGATGTTGTGTCTTTTTCCCACATTGGACCATTTTTGCATTAGAGCTTTAAGGAGAGGTTTCGTGTCGAAAACTGACAGCAAAGTTATCTTTCCTTTCAGCAGCACTCCCCGTACTCCCCCAGGGGTGGTTTGTATTGAAGGATACAGTTACAAAATAGCCTTACATGGACTCACCGTATTCTCCCAGCAGTATTTTTGGAGATGGTATAATGACTCATTGCTCAGCACATTCAGAGTTGATTTTCATGGTTAAAAATCAAAGTATTTGTGGGAGTTACATGTTTCTTTAGGCACGAGGGAGCCTTCGCAAATCACACAGCCTCCTCTGAGCCTTGAACTGAGTCCCAGCTGGTGTCTTGGGTTTAACACTAGATTGATCTTTATTCCTGGAGAAAGGCTTGTGGTTTCACATGTGGTGTGTACAGTAGTGTGCTGGGCTATTGTGCATGACTGTACAATTACATATTTGTACTCTGGTTATTGCAGATTCCTTTGGTTTACCACATAATTTTTGTGCCTTTATAAATGATCAAGACACTCACATACTGTATATTTGTGAATGAGTCATAAAATTTGTCTAACACTATAAACTTTCTTTGCTTCGACAGATCGCGAGGACCAGTCCATTCTCTGCACGTAAGTAAAATCTGCCACCTCCAAACTCAGCCGTTGTACTCTTCAACCTTTTTCCTAGACGTCACATTAATGCTAGAAGGAAGGCTGCGTGTGTGTGAATGTGTGGAAGAACAGTTACATAATGCTTGTGTAAACACAGAGTTAAACAAATGAGATACCTCTCTGGTCTCTCAGCACCCAGCCTCAACCAGCAAGAAATCATATATAACAGTGATGTGTTTTGAGGACGTTGCTGCCTGGATGCAGAATGCTTTAGGTCATTGGACTATGTTGCAGTGAATTGTGTTGTAATGGAGCCAAACTGGATGAACGTTAATGCATTGCGCAGCGGTCCCAGGGGGGCTGTGGCCTCGATCTCATCTAAGACCCTCGGTCAGGAAGTATGCCCTGCATCCTGATGGGAGAACCAGATTAGATCTCCAAATGTTTGGGCTCCATTTTGTTTGTTTATTTTTTTTTTAAACTAATTATTGAGAACTTTGACTGGGGCATTGGACATCCAGGGACAAACAAACGACCTCCTTTTGTCTGGCAGTAACAGCCTAATCTCTGGACTGGCCTGAACTTGACTTTAATTCATAGAAAACAAAGTTATTTAAGCAATTAATACATTTTCCTTTCCTGCTTTAGTGGCCTAATATGCTTTGCATTTTGTATAAAGGTTGTATGTATGCCCAGGCCATGGTTCAGTTCAAATTTTGTGTATTCCCTACTTTTTCTAGGAACTGTTACTACTTAGGTTGCTCTCTGCAAACTAATTTTCCACTCTCACATACTCCGCATCCCACTGGCTTGTGTTCTATGTTTATCTCTGTTCACTTCCACTCATTCCACATCATTTAAATCAGCTGATTAGTGTCAAGGAGCTGGTACAGGTTAACATACAGATTGCAGTATTTCCTCGCACCTTTGCTGCTCAGCATCCAGTGGTCCCAGTAAAAGAAATGAAAGGAAGGGTTCTTCCCCCTCAAGGCTCTTTCTGCTCTAAATTGACATTACTGATGCCAGGATGCAGCTAATTCTTTGATCACATCAGGCCATTTCCTCAACTACCAAGCTTTCTTTATCAGAGAAACTTTGGAAAAGTTTGGTAGTATTTATCCTTGTGTGTGTGTACAGGAAGGTAATGGTTTACATTTCTGGTGTACAAGCAGTACTGTTGTGAACATGAAGATGACTGTTTGATGCTATCATGAGAAAACGCACCTGAAGCATTATTTAGGACTGTTTAAAATGATAAACTGGAAGTGATATGATACAATAGAGCTGAAATGCAAACTCTGCCTCTCTGTGGAACATCACTCAAGTCCACGCAGTCACTTTGAGCTACAGCTGGTCTCAGCCTCAGCTGGCCTCTGGAGCCATATATGGTAGAAATGTTTCTGGTGCGATACGTGGAATGTCATGTGTGACATTCTCCTCCTGCATGTGTGTGTGCACATGTGTTTAATTGTACTGAATGGTCTTTGGCAGTATTGTTTTGACAGCAAACAGTCATAGAGGCCTTTCATCTTCATAGTGTGAAGTTTACAAGTATTTGTTAATATGTTTGCATGGGAGACTTGTGTAACTATAATTTTAGGGACTTCCTGTTTTAACTTCGCTTTTAAGGATTACATGCTTCTGTACAGACATAGAAAAGTCAACACTTTGTCAGATCTAACCAGATCAAGATGATCAGATATGCATGGTGGTCGAGCTGGTGGCTAGGCTGTTTTAATGTCCTCTCACTATGGTACATTATAGGTGGCAAATTATGACAAAACGCAGAGTAGGGCGGGGGAGGGATTCCTGTCATCTCCACTCAAAACTCCAGCAACACTTGTAGTATAAAGAGCAACTTCATTATGAAAGTTGCACTTTTTTGACCTCTTCTAAATTATGACATAGTGGCGGTATCTGTTACTCAAGATGAATTATTAATTTTTATGATTATTATCATTATAATACATGCACATAAAGGAACAGAATATCAATACCACCAGCTGAAAACAACATATTTTGATATCTGCTGGTTTCATTTCCAATATCTGACCTAAATTTCTCTTTAAACCTAACTTTATTAATTTTCAGAGTCAACGGAAATTATGTTAATTGCAAACGACAACAAAAAAAACCTAGAACCTAATAACTACTAAAAGGTACACTTTTAAAATACACGCAGAGACCAGGACAGTGTTTCATAAAGAAGTGAAATGAAATAGTTATGAAGGAATCTCCATAATTTAGCTTTCTTGTACAACACCACCACAAATTACAACCTCAAAAAAGATTTGAAGTGACGCCTTTGTAATACAGCGTCAACAATGTAAACATGTAGCCTACATTGCAGAGCTGTTCTACTGGATTGCATTCACTTTTACACAGGTTTCTACTGTATTTTTGGTCACTCAGTGTATTTTGGTAAATCTAGCAGTGATTATATTCCTCTACACAGTAGCAATAATTTGCCATGAGAAATAGCTGGGAGCCTACTACATCCATTCTTGAGATGTTGACATTTCATCTCAGCAGGGCCACCAGTTTCCTTGGTCTAATATTCATTGCGTGTGTGTGTGTGTGTGTGTGTGTGTGTGTGTGTGTGTGTGTGTGTGTGTGTGTGTGTGTGTGTGAAAGACTGGACTGATGGACTGGACATAGTGGCCATAAAGTGGCAGGATGTTGCTAAAGAGTGCAGATTCTCAACCTTTTCTGACCCTGCTGAGGGCTCGAATGCATCACATGTATTATTGGAGGAATCCCCCTAATGTAGCTCTCTAGACTTTAGGGACTTTCCTCAGGATAAGTGTTTGTGTTGTCTACAATTGTTGTTCTCAACCTTGTGTGCAACTCTTTAAAATATTGAAGTATAAAGTATTGCCTCCTCAGATCCCATCACATGTTGAATACTCAAGAGTTGTAGACAAAGAGTGATTTTCATTTTTCTTCTTTTTTTTTTTGCAGAGAAGTCTTAAAGTTTCACAAAATCATAATACATCTGAATATTAGCAAATATGATCTAATCCATTCTATCCTTTCAAATAATTGTATGATTGTTAGGGAAACCTGTATTGATGGTAAGCAGGACGTGCAGGAAGAGACAGTTTGATAGACCATCTGGAGGAAAAACTCCCATCAGAATTTATTCTGCACTAACAGTTCACTACAGTAGGAGCCTGGATGCCAAACCCTAACACAGGGAGCATCCCATGCCTTTTATGGCCCCATGTGTGAGGATGTGTCTGTGTGCTGGACTGCTGGCTGGTGGCTCTGGTATCGTTCAACTTTGTCTTTCTAAGTATCCAGGATCATTTTCTAGAAGTGGAATGTGTTCTTGCTTCTGTTTGAAAAAGTTTGAGTTATACATTTCTTTTAAAAGATAGCACATCTTTGACTTTTAGGTTTCTGACTAGTTTGAGGGTATCTATCATCTAACTCCTAATAACTTTGTAAATGTCATAAGAGGTTTCTTCCAGCTATATACACACTGATCATGTTGCCATGGAGTGTCAGGCCATTAGTTCTGTGCTGCTTACAGGCAGCCATTTATTTAAAGGAATAAATCAACATTTTGTGAGATGCACTTACTTGTTCTCTTGCAGCATGTTAGCTTAGCTTAGCATTAAGGCTGGAAACAGGGGGAAAAACCTACCCTGGCTCCAGCCCAATGGTTACATATGCATACCATCTTTGTTACACGTCATACACCCCTCTCTCTCCCCATGTTTCCTGTCTATCTCTACACTGTCTACTATCAAATAAAGGCAGAAATGCCAAGATAATCTTCTTTTTTTTTTAAAAACATGCTTGCTATTCCCCTTTGTTTCAAACTATTCCTGAAAAGCTCTAAAATAAGTGGAGAGGGTTAATTTTAACATTTATAAATCACATTTTCCCCTAAATAGGTATGGATTATGAACCTGATAGTTGGTATAAGGATCTGGACATACAGGGATCAGTGAGTAGTAGGCAGACTGAACAACAACATTATGCTTTGTGTCAGACAAAGCTGGTCCAGCTATCTCTGCTGCACATGATTTCCATTCAATTAAACTGGGTTATTGAAGTGTGAACAGAGTACCTGTCAGTGCTGCTTATCTTCTTCTTCTCTCTCATTCCCTTTCACTATCTCTCCTCTGCATCTTTTAATCCCCTTCTCACTTTTTCCTCTCTAGTGGAGAGTCTGGTGCTGGCAAGACGGAGAACACCAAGAAGGTCATCCAGTATCTGGCTGTTGTGGCCTCCTCACACAAGGGCAAGAAGGACAGCAGTGCTGTAAGTATCTGTGTGAAGAGATCATGCTGTATGAAAAGTTAGGATCAGCCAGTTCCCTCACTCTTCAACATATGTAGGAAACTGCCCAGTTTAATCCTGTATATCGCCATTTCCTCCAAATAGCAACAATCAGGATCACAGTTTGCCTACGTGAGTAAAGGGGGATGCCTGGAGTGTGTTTTTGTGTGTGGTGTTTGTGTGTGTTCCTTCCTTAGGTTAGACATAGTGCATGAAGAAAATGTCACTCAGTTACCCAAAGAAAATTATATTTCTTACACCAAGGGTCAAGATCCCAAATCTGACTGTTCTTGAGTTAGAAGGTGTTTACCCTAACCTAACATTGGTCATTTCTGTGTCTTACCCAGCAAGAGCTGATTTAGACTGCATGACAATCAATCATAGTACTGACTGACTCGCGGTCACTCGAATGTTCAGTGAAGGACGTCTAGTGTTGCATACTCCTGAACTGGTTTATCATGTTGAGTTTTGTGTCATCCATCTTCTTATGGACACCCTCTCACTGCCAGTGGAGATGAGATCAGAGCCTCTCTGGCAGTGAAAGGGTCTCTCACAGATCAACGAGCACAGTGTGAGCATGCCCATCTCCTGTTCTTATCTATCAAACACAGACCCCCTCCCTTCCCTTTCCTCCCCTCCCTCCCCTCTCCTCATCCTCCCACCTGCCATTTGCCCTGAGGTGCGCCGTTGGCTGTCTTGTCCTGTAGCGTTTACTGGACAATGTGGAGTTTCTAAAAACACCCATGCCGTGACTTTTCAACACCCTGATTGGGCTAAAATGAGCCCAGTCGCCCTCTCCAAGCCTTGATTAAAAACTCTTTTTGAACAGTGCTTCAGACAGGATCACGCTCTGAGTAAGATGGCGCCCCGGCTCCTGACTAGATGTTGATGGTTTGTGGTGTTGCTCTGGCATTGGTGTAGGTATTGGAAGGATTCATTTGTAGGCTTCCCATTGCCATTGACCCCACCCACCCATAGGGTCTTTGCCCCAGAGGAAACCCTGCACAGTATTCTGTCCTCAGTAGGACCTGGAGGCTCCCACGGACCTCGCCTGAACAGAAATAACATTGGGTCAATCTCTTTTCTCTGATCTTGCTTTCTCTCTTCCTCAGGCACTATTTTACTCCTGCTCCTTATCTATCTGCTTTTTATTTAAACTGTATCTTAAGAACAATCCTTCCCATCAGCTGTCGCTTTTCTTTCTGTTTTGCTGTGCTCTATTTCTCTTCTTCTTCTCTCTCCTTTCTTTCCCCCCAGTGACTTAAATGAACAAGACCCTCCTCTCTGCTCTGCCAACTCTGAACTGCACCTCTTCAGCTGGTCTGTATCTCTCCTGTTTTTCCTTGAACATTTAAAAAAGACTGACTTTTGATGACACTAAATTAAATTTACGCTAAATTAAATTTACCATCCATCAAAAACAAGCTCGGTGAATACACACAAGTTAGCAAATGTCTGAACATGTCCATCATTAATCTTCATCATTGTTTTCATCTCACCCTCGCCACTTTTTATCACAATATTAACACAAGTCGTGCTCTTCTCCTCTTCATGGCTTTAGCTCGTTTACAAGGGAGCTGAAGGGATGTTTTTGAGCGAGGGAGTATTTAAGGTAGAGATCTACAGCACCTGACCTTGATGCTAGGCTGACACAGACCCCTTTGATCAGCTGGATTAGCTCAATGCAGAGTGACGGGGTGTCTGCCCCATTTACCGACCATCGCCCAGCTCCACCCTCCAGTCCGCAGGCCCTGCAGTCACGCTGGAAGGAAATCGCAGCTGTTTGTGAATCAGAATCATTTTAATTTGCCGACACATTGGATGCAAAGACTTTGGCAGAATTCATCAAAGGTTTTGTAATGTTAACATTATTCAGATGCCTTTTCTGACCCAACATAACCTCACTCTTCCATCTCTCTTTCTGTTTACACATCATCAACAGCAGCTTCTCCTCATTTTAACAATTTCTCTCAAAACTGATGGAGAAGTCTTTAGGTCATGTGTCTGTGTTACATAATATACTGAAGAAAGTCAAAGAAGATTAGTAAGGAATTATATCATCATTTTACAGCTAGTTATAGATTTACTTGTCAGGTTATTTATTGATCACTAAGGAGTTCATTTTGATTATTCTTTAGCAAATTAAGTCCTTCATCTTGTCCTCCACACATCAGTAATAATATTCTTATAAACCTCCCCCAACCCATACCCACCCTGAACCACTTCATCCCCACCGATCACCACCTACTGCAGCCCACCTCCAGCCACCAATCAGTGTGTTACAGTGATGTTTCTGTGTATCACTGTTGTCACTAGGGGGAGCTAGAGAAGCAGCTCCTGCAGGCCAATCCCATCCTGGAGGCCTTCGGAAATGCAAAGACCATCAAAAATGACAACTCCTCCCGATTTGTGAGTCTGCTATTTTAAGAAGTAGAAGTAGTTTGGATGTTTTGTTTCTGGTGTGATCTGATTCTGTGATCTGATTGCATCCTGCAATTCTTTCTTTCTGTGTCTCTCTCACAGGGTAAATTCATCCGTATCAACTTTGATGTGACCGGCTACATTGTTGGAGCCAATATTGAGACTTGTATCCTGTCTGTGTGGGCTTTTCTTGCTCTGGGAAAACAGCTTTTGATAGGGCAAAATGGCACATCTGTTAGGGAAATTCAAAGGCCTTATGTACCACATTTTTAAAAAGTGACACCTGTAGATTATTATTCTTATTTTCTTGTCTTTTTTTTATCTTATTCACATAATAGAAGTCACAGAGAGGGAAGCAGATTAGACAAAAAATGGCACTGAACTCTGACTTTCATATGTGGCTGAACAGAGGTTTATATGCTGATCCCTCCTCAGAGCACAGTATGTATTCTTTAACAGCTGAAACCCTCAGACCTGCTGGAGAAGTCTCGCTGTATCAGACAAGCAAAGACAGAAAGAGCTTTTCACATCTTCTACTACATGATTGCCGGTGCCAAGGACAAACTGCGTGGTGAGCTAAAATATGCTGCGTTTCTATCCTCCATAATCTCAGTCATATTACATCCTGCTGAACAGTTACTGCAGGTCAACTGACACATGTGTTCATCACTGTCATGTGAAGGTCTCACATTTTTCAAATCAAAACGTACAAAGAGAAAAAGAAGTCAGTCTCAGTTTGACTGTCATGCATTTTAAAAGTCTTTTTAAGGCCATAAGGTTGTAGATTTTCCTCAACTCATAGAGGTTCATGTAATCCTTCTACTGATGTTAAATCATGATAGTGAAATTAAAGCTGAGAAAAAATGCTCTGTGCGTTGCTCACCAATATTGATATTCTATGGCAGCAGTCGTTCAGAGAATACTGACCAGAACTATGATGATAAGTCACAAGCTGTTTACCGTTGTGTGTTATATTTTCAGAGGAGCTTCTTCTGGAGCCCTTCAGTAATTACCGCTTCCTGAGTGCGGGCCACGTTCAGATCACCGGCCAGCAAGACGATGAGATGTATGAAGAGACCATGGAGGCCATGAAGATCATGGGCCTCACCGACGAGGATAGAATCGGTACCAGTGATAACTCTGATCTTAGGATAGGCTGCTTGGAGTGGGATCAGGTTAGGTGCCCCTGCTGTTTCTCTTTGATGCTAACGGTCATATCCCCGTGTTTCAGATATCTTGAAGGTGTGCTCCACAGTCATGCAGCTGGGAAACATTGAGTTCAAGAAAGAGAGGAACCAGGAGCAGGCCACTATGCCAGACAACACTGGTTAGACTCCACAACTTCTCACTATTAGAAACCAACAGCTTATTTTTATCCACAGCAGTGAAACTAACTATAGATGTACAAAATTAAAGAAAATCATACTTGTGTTAAGTGTACCAACATATTTCTTCTTCTCTCTCTCTCTCTCTCTCTCTCTCTCTCTAGCGGCCCAGAAGGTGTGTCACCTGCAGGGCATCAATGTGACAGACTTTACCAGAGCCATCCTCACCCCTCGAATCAAAGTGGGCAGAGAGGTGGTGCAGAAGGCACAGACCAAAGAGCAGGTACTGCAGGGAGTGCGCGAACAATAAAACAAATTTAATGAACACTTCCCAAACCTGTGAGTTTAAATCAACTTCATCACTCTGGTCTCTCATCAGATATCTTCTGTGTGTCTGTGTGTGTGTGTGTGTGTGTGTGTGTGTGTGTGTGTGTATTTGTTAGGCTGACTTTGCTATTGAGGCCCTGGCTAAAGCTGTGTTTGAGCGACTGTTCCGCTGGATCCTGGCCCGAGTCAACAAGGCCCTGGACAAGACCAAACGCCAGGGAGCCTCCTTCCTGGGAATCCTTGACATTGCCGGCTTTGAGATCTTTGAGGTATGGACATGTTGATCACTGATGAGTCAGAAACCAATAAGCTGTTGTGTAGCTTATTTAACACAAAAGACACAAACATTTTCATGAGACTGTATGCATCCTCAGTTCTGTTTCGTGGTTGTTGCAGGACAACTCCTTTGAGCAGCTGTGCATCAACTACACCAATGAGAAGCTGCAGCAGCTCTTCAACCACACCATGTTCATCCTGGAGCAGGAGGAGTACCAGAGGGAGGGCATCGAGTGGAACTTCATCGACTTCGGCCTCGACCTGCAGCCCTGCATTGAGCTCATTGAGAGACCGGTGAGTGGCCTTGACACAAGAAAAGCACAATGCCATTTAAATCCACTTCATTCATTGGTCAAGCCGAGTAAGTTCTCCTGCCTAGCCGCAGATATTTTGTGATTTAGTATGACGTGTCTTAATTATTTATTTATTTTAATTAATTATTTTGTGCAAACTTAGTAATCGGTGCATATTTTCTGTAGAACAACCCTCCAGGCATCCTGGCCCTGCTGGATGAAGAGTGCTGGTTCCCCAAAGCCACAGATGTCTCCTTTGTGGAGAAACTCTTGAACACACAAGGGAACCATGTGAAATTCGCTAAACCTAAACAGCTCAAAGACAAGACAGAGTTTTCTATTTTCCATTATGCTGGGAGGGTGAGTATTCAGGGATGTGTATAATATGATAAACGCATGATATGGTATCCCCTGTTGAGGACATAAAATTCTTATACTTTCTTATGTTGACTTATAATTTGGGTAACATGATTAAAAACAATATTGCTGTGATGATTGCTGCTGCCAATTTGTAAAAATAAAAAAATAAAACAATGTTTCAGGGAAGCTTAAATAACACTGATGTTGTTTTGTTTGTAGGTGGACTATAACGCCACATCCTGGTTGACAAAGAACATGGACCCTCTAAACGACAACGTCACAGCGCTGCTCAGCAGCTCCTCCAGCCAGTTTGTGCAAGACCTCTGGAAAGACAGTGAGAAGTCTGACTTTGCTGGTTTTAGCCTAGCTTACCAACAATGGGTTGCATTTATATATAAAGGATTTATCAATGTGGATCAGTTACAAACACTTTGAATACAATTTACTATTTAAAACTGTTGACTTGCATAGGAAACATGTTAACATACTAAATAATAAATTAAGGATCTTGGTGCAGTGATACTAATGAATTTGGATAACTAATAATAATAATCTAATAAACTTTATTTATATAGCACTTTTCTTAACAATGTTGCAAAGTGCTTTACAAAAGGAAATAAAACCAGACAAGGCAGATAAAATGAGAATAAGGCCAAAGAGCACATAGGAAGTAAAGACAACAAACTGAATAAAATCTAATAAATGGGAATAAGAATAGTGTAAATAAAAACAAATATCAAACATTTCCAAAAGCTTTCACAAAGAGAAAAGTTTTAAGAAGATATTTAAAAGAAGCTAAAGACTTAGTGTGTCTGAGTTCAGTAGGAACAGAGTTCCATAGTGTGGGGGCTCTGATAGCAAAAGCCCGATCAGCCTTTGTCACAAACCGTGACCTGGGAGTAACCAGCAGGGCTCCATCCGCGGATCTTAGTGGTTGAGAGGGCACTAAAGGGTCAATAAATCAGAGATGTACTTAGGAGCAAGGCCGTTTAAGGCCTTGAAAATGAGCAATAAAATGTTTCAATCAATTTGAAATTTCATAGGCAGCCAGTGTAGGGAGGCAAGCACAGTGGAGGGAGCCCTGGCTGATACCCGAGTAATACTTGAATAGTATTTAATAGTGAAATACGCTGCTATAGCAAGTAAGCATACAGTTGGTGTTCATATGAAATGTGTATACATCTCATTTTGGAGTTAGAGCCTGTAGGGTTTGAAAATGCCAGATTTCTTGTGATAGTATCACAAAAAAACGCAGTGGTAGAGTGACACTGCACTGATTCTCATCTGGATTCTCTCTTTTTTCTACAAACAAAACATCGTGCCACCGGATTAATTTGAAACATTCTATATTTCATTTGCATGAAAATTGCACACGTGGGGGCTTTAAATTTACAGTATTTACAGGAGCCAAACACATCAGATCCAGCACACTTCAGGACCATTTTAAGTTGAGTGAACGCACTGTTTATCCATGAACATAATGATGTGTTGTCTATTTCAGCCGACAGAGTGGTGGGTCTTGACACGATAGCCAAGATGTCAGACAGCTCCATGCCGAGCGCCTCAAAGACCAAGAAGGGAATGTTCCGCACGGTGGGACAGCTCTACAAGGAGTCTCTGGCCAAACTTATGACCACACTGCACAACACCCAGCCCAACTTCGTCAGATGCATCATCCCCAACCACGAGAAGAGGGTAAAGAAAAGAGCAGCACTAGTGTCTCTTATGGCAAAGCTGCTGTCAAGATGTAGCCTATTTGACACTATGAGGAAAAAGTCAGTATCTTAGGTGATAAAATAACTTATTGACCAGTCATATTGTTTTAGAGGAGGGCAGCTGTCACCTGTCTAAATGCGTTGGCCTCTCTGGTAGACTGGTGATCTGTCCAGGGTGCACATAGTCTCTCCAGCTCCCTGTAACCCTGAAGCAAAACCGGTTCAGATATGGATGTATGTTTTGAAAGAAATGAAAGAAAATCCAGCACTTTCTTCTGTTGCCTTATGGCACAATCAAACTGATATTTGCTTTTCTTTTACATCGACAGTATGTATTCCTGAAGACATAACATTATAAAGTATATAACATAAAAACAAATATCAACGTAATGCAGTAACCATTCATATGTGTACTTCCTTCATAAAAAAACAATGTAATAAAACTCAAATCCCATTCTCCTCAGGCAGGGAAGCTGGATGCTCACCTGGTCCTGGAGCAGCTGAGGTGTAATGGTGTGTTGGAGGGGATCAGAATCTGCCGACAAGGATTTCCCAACAGAATTGTCTTCCAGGAGTTCCGCCAGCGGTGAGTGGGATCTGAAGAGACTCACTAACTTAGTACTTAGTTTATAATATTTCTGTTCTCACCGTACTAAGCATGACATCTCTCTGTCTCGTTCCTGTCTGGTAGTTATGAGATCCTGGCTGCTAGCGCTATCCCCAAAGGTTTCATGGATGGCAAACAAGCCTGCTGCCTCATGGTAAACACATAAGTTCAAAATTCCCATCCACGATAATTGAAATTTTCATACCCCGAGCCTCCTTTGTCTCACTGATCTCCTGTCTGTGTAGATCAAGCATCTGGACTTGGACCCCAACCTGTACAGGATCGGACAGAGTAAGATCTTCTTCCGCACAGGAGTGCTGGCCCAGCTGGAGGAGGAGAGAGATTTGAAGATCACTGTGGTCATCATCGCTTTCCAGGCTCAGGCGAGAGGCTTCCTGGCCAGAAAGTATGAATATACAATCACAACCTCACATACTATAATAAATTGTGCTTTCTGTGTTACACTGTTCACAAGTTCGGTATATCTAATAAAATGTCATCTCTTTTATTTAACAGTAGAGGGAGGCTTTCATGACTTGTTTGTACTTCTTTGCTGTTTTTATTGCTATAAATTAGAAAATAGAACACTTTGCTTTATATTATACATGATATATTGGTTTCACTGTTGTATTTCTAAAGGGCATTTGCAAAGAGGCAACAGCAACTCACAGCCATGAAAGTGATCCAGAGGAACTGTGCTGCCTACCTCAAACTAAGGAACTGGCAGTGGTGGAGGCTCTTCACAAAGGTCAGCTAACCCATTCTGCATAGTAATGCAACAAAATCACAGTACAACCTTCTATTTTAGGCTTTTCTAATATTTTTAATGAAGTCTTAGAATTACTTCTTCATGTAGTTTTGTAAATTACAATATTAGCCTTACATTGCCTTCACCCCCATTTTACAAAAGTGATGTTGCCCATCCTCCTGAACCACAGGTCAAGCCTCTGCTGCAAGTGACCCGACAGGAGGAGGAGATGAGTCTGAAGGACGAAGAGCTGCAGAAAGCCAAAGAAGTTGCTGCAAAGGTTGAATCTGAGCTGAAGGAGATCACCTTGAAACACACATCGGTAAAGGACAAAATCTGCAACAATGATCCAAAACACATTTCTAAACTTCTGTTTGCTTTCACTCGATGCCACAGCCATTTAAAACAGCATCAAAGTTCCCATTTCATGTCCCCTTTCAGTGGTTATTTAATACTTGAGTGAAACCAAGCCAATAAGAATAAGCTCCTTGTCTGTAGGTCCACCAGGGATCTACTGACAATGAAGCTGAGCCCATTTCTTTCTTGCCCGTCTGCTTCAGGTTTTGGAGGAGAGGAACGCACTGCAGGAGCAGCTTCAAGCAGAGACAGAGCTGTATGCCGAGGCTGAGGAGATGAGGGTTCGTCTGGCAGCTAAGAAGCAGGAGTTGGAGGAGATCCTCCATGAGATGGAGGCGAGACTGGATGAAGAGGAAGAACGTGCTCAGGCGTTGTTAGTGGATAAGAAGAAGATGCAACAGCAGATGCAGGTCTACACATCTGTTTCTTGTTCATAAGTTATTGTTTCTTGTTGCTGTTATGTAGATAAGGAGCTTCACCTCGCTTATTTCCACGCTCACTTATGTACGCTCTGATAATGTGATGAAATAGCAGCACAAACTGAAGCTACAGTATTCTTCTTGTAGGAATTGGAAGAACATTTGGAGGAGGAGGAAGATGCCCGCCAAAAGCTGCAGCTGGAGAAGGTTACCTGTGAGGGGAAGATCAAAAAGCTGGAGGACGACATCCTGGTGATGGAGGACCACAACAACAAGCTGCTGAAGGTAAGTGTGGACAAACAGTACAGTGTTTATCCTTATAGTGGTCAGTCACTTATTAAGAGAGTTACTGTGTCGACAAGAAGAAAG
This sequence comes from Macquaria ambigua, assembly GCA_008360985.2. NCBI lineage: Eukaryota > Metazoa > Chordata > Actinopteri > Centrarchiformes > Percichthyidae > Macquaria > Macquaria ambigua. The sequence goes on from VMKM01000143.1 coordinate 471,313, forward strand.
TAGATTTTGGCAAATAGATAACATACTTGGTGTTTTGTAGGAGAGGAAGCTGATGGAGGAGAGGATTGCAGACTTCAGTAGCAACCTGGCAGAGGAAGAGGAGAAGTCAAAGAACCTCACCAAGCTCAAAAACAAACATGAGTCCATGATCTCTGAACTAGAGGGTAATCATCTGTTATGGATTGTCATGCATTAACACTCTGAAAAAAACATTACTGATGTCACAAAAAAAACCCATTTATGCTCCTTTTTATCGCTCTGCTTGACTTATTAGTCCGCTTGAAAAAGGAAGAGAAGGGTCGACAGGAGCTGGATAAGGCCAAGCGTAAGTTGGAAGCAGAGTCGAATGACCTGCAAGAGCAGATAGCCGACCTGCAGGCCCAGATCGCTGACCTCAAAGCCCAGCTCGCAAAGAAGGAGGAGGAGTTACAGAACGCATTGGCCAGGTAAAGTCCTGAGGAGTTACAAAAATAGTTGCAGATTTAATCTTCAATACACCTGAATCTACAAAGCCCGGTAACTCAACACTTCATTTGAGGCAAGCCCTCCTGTGTACCACATCAACTTTTAACTTCATGGATGCTATTTCTATCATGCAAATATCCTCCTCGATACACTCTTCTTCCTCTCAGGTTAGAAGATGAGACAGCTCAGAAGAACAATGCGCTGAAGAAGATCAGAGAGCTGGAGGGACACATCTCCGACCTGCAAGAGGACCTCGACTCTGAGCGAGCGGCTCGGAACAAGGCAGAGAAGATCAAACGGGACCTCGGGGAGGAGCTGGAGGCTCTCAAGTCTGAGCTAGAGGACACCTTGGACACCACTGCCACACAGCAGGAACTAAGGTTGGTCATATGTATTCAAAGGGATTTTATAAAGTTATTACATATTAAGGATTTATGGGTAAGGTACAATTCATTTTAAAGAAAATGAATGTTAATGAGATGACCAACACTGCAACAAACCAAGAAACATAAATATTCCCTTGTTCTTAGAAAGCTTGTGTATGATAGAGGTGAAGATAGAGGTGATAGCACATAACATAACATCTGCATGATCCATCCATCCAGGGCCAAACGTGAGCAGGAGGTGAACCTGCTGAAGAGAGCCATCGAGGACGAGAACCGGACCCATGAGGCCCAGATACAGGAGATGAGACAGAAACACACCCAGGCTACGGAGGAGCTCACAGAGCAGCTGGAGCAGTCCAAACGAGTAGGCCTGCATCATTTCATACAGTGTTATAAATACTCAGGTGTCATTTAGCTTGTTTATTTAAGTTGATACTGTTTCTGAAAGGCAAACTTTCACAGGATGCTGATCTTGTATTTTCTCTCTTCTGCTCAGGTGAAGTCAAACTTGGAGAAGGCTAAACAAGCTCTGGAGAAGGAGACGTCAGAATTAACCATAGAGGTGCGCTCACTCACCCAGGCTAAACAGGACGGGGAGCACAAGAGGAAGAAGTTGGAAGGCCAGGTGGCAGATCTGCAGTCACGCTGCAACGACAGCGAGAAGCAGAAGGCCGAGCTGGGAGAGCGCTGCTCTAAGATCACTGTAAATGACTATCAGTTGTTACATCAATACTTTGCATTAAAAAAAGTGTGCAATTTTTAAAAGCTACCACACTGACATGCTGAAAATTAAAGTCCCAGAAATCTCATCTTTGTCTTCATACAGGTTGAACTGGAGAGTGTGACAAACCTACTGAATGAAGCAGAGGGCAAGAACATCAAACTGAGCAAAGATGTTACCAGCCTTACCTCCCAACTCCAAGACTCACAGGTAACTGGACTTTTAACAGTATTACATAATGCTTGCTGACAGTAGGTCAGAATTACAGCATTGACCTTTGACCTGGTGTGCTGCTACAGGAGCTGCTGGCTGAGGAGACGCGTCAGAAACTGCAGTTCTCTACAAAGCTGCGGCAAGCAGAAGACGACAAGAATAGCTTGCAGGAGCAGCTTGAAGAGGAGATGGAGGCCAAGAGGAATGTGGAGAGACACGTGTCCACCCTCAACATCCAGGTCAGAGTTCCAACTAGGGGTCACTAATTTACAGGTTAATCTACAAGTTGGTGGTGAAATCATAAAGAAAATATCATGGGAAAAATAAGTAAGATGTCAGAGAGAGATTTCAGTGACGTTTTACTGTAGGTGAGATGCAAGTGGGAGTTTTAAGAAGTAAGCATAGGCATTGGAGGATGAACAAACCTCAAAAGGTAGATTTATTATCTTCTTCATAATTAGCGCCTTAACGGAGTCTTCTTCTGTCCACAGTTGTCAGATTCGAAGAAGAAGCTAGAGGAAATGACAGGAAACATCGAGCTGCTGGAAGAAGGCAAGAAACGTCTGCAGAGAGATTTGGAGGCAGCAAACACCCAGTTTGAGGAGAAGGCGTCTGCATATGACAAGTTGGAGAAGACCAAAAACCGTCTGCAGCAGGAGCTTGAGGACACGCTGATGGACCTGGACAACCAGAGGCAGAATGTGTCAAACCTGGAGAAGAAGCAGAAGAAGTTTGACCAGGTCAGTCAAATCAGAAAACTGGTAACACTAAGAGATAACTGCCATGATAATTCACTCTCTATATACCACACTTAAATTAAAACCTTCAAATTACTATAATTACTATTACCTAAAAAAGTAATCTGCTGCACTATTACCCTGGCACTACACCCTAAAACATTATCCATGGTTTTCTGTCCTCTCTGGTCTCCAGATGCTGGCCGAGGAGAAGAGCATCTCCAGTAAATATGCAGATGAGAGAGACCGTGCTGAAGCCGAGGCCAGAGAGAAGGAGACCAAGGCTCTGTCCCTGGCGAGAGCTCTGGAAGAGGCCCAGGATTCCAGAGAGGAGCTGGAGAGAGCCAACAAGGCCCTGAGGATGGAGATGGAGGACCTGATCAGCTCCAAGGATGATGTGGGAAAAAACGTTAGTGCTGGAGCCTCATTTCATTCAAAACATCACTGAACGTGACACACATGAGACAAGCCCCTGGTTTGACTGATCTCATTTCTTTATGCTATTTACACCTAAATATAGTAGTTAATTTGGCAATATATTGATGGCAGGTCCACGAGCTGGAGAAGTCCAAGCGAGGCCTGGAGGCCCAGGTGGAGGAGATGAAGACCCAGCTGGAGGAGCTGGAGGACGAGCTGCAGGCGGCTGAGGATGCCAAGCTGCGTCTGGAGGTCAACATGCAGGCTCTGAAGGCCCAGTTCGACAGGGACCTCCAGGGACGAGATGAGATGGGAGAGGAAAAGAAGAGACAGCTTGTCAAGCAGGTAACAAGACTTAAAATATCTCATCCTCCAAACAAAAGTGCTTGACCTGATCCACCATCAGAGAATGGCACACCGGCTGCATCAGCAATCTAATCTAAATATTGACTGCAGGTTCGCGAGTTGGAGACAGAGTTGGAGGATGAACGGAAGCAGAGGGCCCTGGCAGCTGCAAGCAAGAAGAAGCTGGAGACAGACATGAAAGATCTGGAGGGACAGATCGAGACGGCCAGCAAGGGACGAGATGAGGCCATCAAACAGCTCCGCAAGCTCCAGGTGAGAGTGAAGGGATGGACGAAATGCAGCAGCAGGTTCAGCACAGGGGAATTATTTGTCTAAACACTGTAATTTGATTCTAGATTTTATTGTGTCTGATTTTGGATGCACACGTTTGCTTTGATCATTTCCTTCAAGTGCATGTTGGAAGCTTGTACTTAAAGCGTCTATAGTACCATTTTCCAACTAAACAAGTGTTCGCATTCTGATGCTGATTGCCTCATCGCTCTCCTTATTGCTGTCTCTGTTTCTGTTTCTCTTCATCCCACCAGGCCCAGATGAAGGACTTCCAGAGGGAGTTGGAGGACGCCCGCGCTGCCAGAGAGGAGGTGTTGGCTACCGCAAAGGAGAGCGAGAAGAAGGCCAAAGGTCTGGAGGCTGAGCTCATGCAGCTACAGGAGGTAACACATTTGACTCCTAACAAGGCAGCAACTTGTTTTAGAGCAGAGGCTTGAAATGAAGCATTCACCTCTAATATGTTTCTAGGACCTGGCTGCAGCCGAGAGGGCACGGAAGCAGGCAGAGGCCGAAAGAGATGAGCTGTCTGACGAGCTGTCCAGCAACACCTCTGGAAAGTAGGTGGAGCTTTCACTTTGCTGCTTTGTCTGTGAAATGAGCGCAGAAGACAAATGATGGTTACATTTGTTTGCTGTGCTCCGTGCGTGCAGGTCCGCCTTGGCAGATGAGAAACGCCGTCTGGAAGCTAAGATCTCCCAGCTAGAGGAGGAGCTGGAGGAAGAGCAGAGCAACATGGAGATCCTCAACGACAGGCTGAGGAAGAGCACACAGCAGGTGACCAGACAGTAGCAGCTACTTGAGTCACGAAAGGGCCCAAAAAAAGGGCAGAGGCCTCATCCCTGTCTTTGCCTGCATTCCCTCCGCAGGTGGATCAGCTGAATAACGAGCTGCAGACGGAGCGCAGCACCTCCCAGAAGAACGAGAGCGCCCGGCAACAGATGGAGCGCCAGAACAAGGAGCTGAAGGCCAAGCTCCAGGAGATGGAGAACCAGGTCAAGTCCAAATTCAAGTCCTCCATCACCGCCTTGGAGGCCAAAGTGGCACAGCTGGAGGAGCAGCTGGAGCAGGAGAACAGGTCGGAGGCAGAGAGTCAGACGATGACCGTTAAAATTGCTTTTCAAATTTCAAGTCATTACACTCATGACACAAATCCATGGCCAAAGGCAGATATCCATCGAAAACCGAGATGTCAAGGAATTAATTTGCATGTTCCAGTAACAACTGTAGCATCAATATTATTGTGTCCTAAACACACACACTGAACAAGTGTGTTAGTTTTGGTCTCTATGTTTCACCTGAGAATGTTTTCTACAATTACATCAGTTATACTTTCTATTCCTCCCTGAACTCTTTTGTCCTTTCTCAGGGATAAGCAGGCATCTGCGAAGAGTATGCGCCAGAAGGACAAGAAGCTCAAGGACCTGATGATGCAGGTGGAAGACGAAAGGAAACAGGCAGAGCAGTACAAAGACCAGGTACGATCACTTAATGTATCCATGCTCAAACAAGTCTGTACATTCTCTAGTGCACAGGGACGGTTAGTTTGCGACGGCCTATCAAAAAGACTACTAAGTTCGCACATTTCCTCTGTTCGCTCACCAGGCGGAAAAGGCGAACACCCGCATGAAGCAGCTGAAGCGGCAGCTGGAGGAGTCGGAGGAGGAGTCTCAGCGCGCTACAGCCGCCCGCAGGAAGCTGCAACGGGAGCTGGATGAAGCCACCGAGACCAACGACGCCATGAGCCGCGAGGTCAACTCCCTCAAGAGCAAACTCAGGTAGGACAGAGTGCCAAAGAGACTGTCTGAATGTCTTTCTTCTTGGCAAGGTGGAGTGTTTTTTGTTTGTTTCTCTTGTCTCGTTCACTTTGTAATTTCTGTGACGCTACAACAGACACTGCAGTCAGAAAAGTGACAGAATGGTAAATAGTCACTATCTGGAGAATGTCTGTGTATGAGTAAAATATGCATATTATACATATTGTACATCTTTTCACGCAAAATAAAGCAACTCAGACTGTTCTCAGGTCACCTACATTTGAGTGCTAAAGAGCACATTGTCGCTACAGTCATCTTCAGATGGTTATTTAAATTTGAGTGAGATTTAGTTGGGTGGCCTTACTGAGCACAAGCACAACAATCGTGTCCATCTCTATTCCAGAGGCAACCCTGAACCCAAGGAGTAACACAGCAGGTACCTCTGCGCCTAAAAGTTACCCCATCACCACTTCTTATTAACTTACCATGACTTTTCATTCCCCCATGCACACTCTTAATGCTATCATTTCTTTCATTTAGCCTAACTGAGAGAAATATGGCTCACCAGCCACCACGATTTCCTTTGAAAAAAACTAAAATATTAGGCAGCAAGTGACCTTTCCATTACACCAATTTCAAACTGGTGGCCATATTTTTCTCAGTGCTTGGTTTAATTGCCATAAACCAAACTCATTTTCCTGAGCCAGGAGTCAAATGAGTTACAAAGATAACCAGCGTGCTTATCCTGTAACCAAAGCACAACCTGTACATTCTGTATTTCATCAACAAACCTGAATCAGCTCGGAAACAGTCACATGACCACTCCTCTCACTGCGGGGATGTGTTTTTGTGTTTGTGTCTCTGTCTGGTGTCCATCTCTGTGGCATTTTAGGCGTGGAAATGAGCCCTCCTTTGGCAGCACAGCTCGGCGTATGGGTGGAGGCCGAAGGGTGGTCGAGGATGCCTCTGAGGAGGAGGCCGACTCCCAAAGCGACTTCAATGGAACCAAGTCCGTGGAGTAAGGGACGTCAAATAATCAGATATCAGAATAACCTACCAGGGCAAGCTCCGCCACTTAAACAGAGAATAACTTCAATGCTATCTAGTTCTTCCATATCACTTCAAAATATATATTTTCTCCCATTCCCAATAGTGTACTGATCTATCTCCTTGTTTCAGAGCACCTTTTCTTGACACACAATAATCAGAAGGACTTGATATCAACTAGGAGTTGTTTTGGTGGCTCTGCTGATGTGTGATTTTGCTGTTCCTTTTATTTTATTTTTTTAAGTTACACTGTTTTGTACTGCACTGAATGACTGATTCTTTATGCAAGGTTTTGTACACAAAAAGAGGTGCCTCTAATTACCACGCTGACCTGCCAGCAAAGCCTCAGGTCTCCACAATAAGTCACCTTAGACTCTATGGATCTGTAACTACAGCGACTGTCGTCCTGTTGCCTGTGACTGCTGTTAAGTGTTTCAGAGCGGCACTGAAGTGTTTCAACAGATTGGATATTTCTATACTCAGTCTGCATCCAGTCAGTGCTGCTGTTTGTACCCCGACAAACAAAAATATTTAGCTGTTAAACATTCTCTAAAGTCACCGTTTTATATTATTTGCACCTTTCTTGTGTCCAGATATGTTTAGATTACTTTTACTCAAGCCCAGTAATGTCAGAATGTTTTAGGTCGGACAAGGTTTCAGGTTGCCCTAACTATAAAATCATGAGCCAGATATCAGTATTGGGCACTTAGCAGCATTCGCATCTTAATTTTCTATTTTCCCCCCCTTTTGTCCAGATTTACTGTACATGTTCAAAAAGCCCCTGATCAGCCGAAACCAACTCATTCTCATTTAATCATGTTATATGTAACCGACTGATGTTTACATGACACCAATCGTATCTATTAATTGTTGAACCACCTGCACAAGAAATAAAGATCTTTAAAAAAAAAAAAAAAAAGAAGCTTTGATTTTCTCCTTTTAATGTTTCTGTCTTGGTCAGTAACTTCAAACTGGATGATCATCACAACAGAAGGTCTCATCTGTTCAATAGAAAAACAACTGGAAACCAACAGGATAAAAGTTGGGTATAGTACCTCAGGCACATACAGTTTAAAGTCCGAACACAGAAGCAGTCGCAGAGGTGCTGCATACAAACAAACACCCAGTACACAGTGCTCGTGGATTACAATTAATGTTAGTTCGTGTTAGTTCAAGAAAGGTTAAACAGCAAAGAGGAGCAGGACACCCAGTTCTCATATGCATGAACCAAGTTAATTGCTACACACAGGCTACACTGCAGTATACAGTGACGGCCACTGTATAAACATGATGTTTAGATATGTACTGTAATATCTGCTTAATGAGCTGCTGGATGGCAGTAGTGACAACTCAAGAATAACCAGAAACATTTCAGGGAAAAGCACAGATGTCACATTAAAACTGTTTATCACTCTATTTCCCCACGCTCAATATCTCTTACTAACTGGCAGGGAAAGGGTATTCAATATAGGCTCTATATACCTACACAAATATACTATGAAATGTGCTTATCGTTGACCTGTTAGAATCTATTATTGCTTGGTATTTTTCCCATTTGGCCACCATATAACCCTTGATGGCAGACAGGAGGTCTCACACCGATTAGGGAATTATTACTATACATTCAGTAGTGAACATGTGCCAATCTAACTTCTACAGTCAACTAAAAATCAGTATAAAAAGTTATTGGTAACATTAGATCATAAATCTACAGCATGACAAATGAACATCTCATCTCTGAGGCAGAAAACCTAACCCTATACTTCACATTCATAAGCCTCACATACCAGGAAAGAATTAAAACAAGTCTGTGCAATGGCAGGAAGGAGGTGATACAAAAGAACCTGGGTCAAACTGAATACCATGTGAGATTAAACTAGCCTGAAGAAAAGTGATCACATTTCTACAAGTCTGGCTGCATAAGGAATAGACAACCCATTTAATTTATTTGAACTATAACAGCAAAGCAAGGTCTGCAAACTGAAGAGGTAATAACATTAGATGAAGGCAGCAATAGTTAAAATACTGGCAGCAACTAATTCAATCTCGACTTAGAAGTTTTTGGAACAGTGGAAAATTTTGGGTCTCTTCTAGACAAAAACATTGGCGGGCTCAGCTTGGAAAAATGATTTTAACCATCTTTTCAACCGACAATATCTAAGCTCCTCCACAACAGAAGTGAATTCATGCCGGTGTTTGGTGCTACATTATTCGAGAATAAAGAACAAAAACAGACTTGTTATTGAAAGTATTAACAAAGCTTTACCATGTTTTTCATATCAAATTCAAAAGAGAAAAAAACCCTAACCCGTTACTTTTATGATCAGTTTTTTAAAGCTTTGGTTTGGTCATAAATTATATTTGGACCATCAAACCTTTTTACAAATGACACTCCAGGTTCTTGGTCCCTATATCAGGGTCACATCCAGTGGCTGTTATTAATATAACTGGCTCTTATTTGGGTCCCTACTTCATGATCAATGGGCAAGTGCAGCAACGCGCCTAAATGTGCAGTACTGTTTCAGCAGCCCTGATGTGCTCGATCCACCGCAGAAAGCAAATCAGCAGACACAGAAGGATTTTTTTGAGATGCTACCCACCACAGCGTCAAAGATACAGCAGAAGATATAGTGTGAGGAGGAGTAGGTCTCTTCGTTCCTTGACTTTACACAAGCTGCAGTGCTGCTTCCTATGACCGATATGGTGTGATACTAGCCTGAGGCAGCAGAAGTCCATGCGCTGATTATGTGGGGCATGGAGCAAGGAGAGAGGCTTTTTTGTTCAAATAGTTCAGCAGGGCACGAGGCGACAAGGGAAGACAGCTCAGTTCAAGGTCCCATTGCTGTAGTTTGTTAATGAGGGAGGGGGGACAGGAGGTTCGGTGTCAGGTTATTGAGGGAGGGAGGGAGGTGGTTCACCTTCTTTTTCTCTCATAGCAGGATCTTGACCCCTCCCTGTGGAGACTGGGCGCCCTGGGAGACTCCTCTCGGAGGAGCTGGTCCAAACTCTAACCGCTTCACTAAACTGCAAGACAAGATGTAGCACATACACTCATAATGAGCAAACCCGAGACGAAAAAAGTCAGAATACTTTTTATTCCAAATGTTTGTTGGCTTTATAGACATAAAAAACAATATAAATTAAAATAATTCCGTAAAACATTAAATAAAAGCCTTACATTATATATCAAAAGAGTCAAGTTCATGTATTTTCAGAAGTCTGTGCTCGCTGCCTCGGTTGTAAAGGAAAGGAAATGCAGACTCCAGCAAAACAAGTACCGACCCAGGTCGGAAACTACTGAAAATCTTCACACATACAGTAACTCTGAGGAATAAAGGAACTATAAACTATTAAAAAAATCTGCACCTACATGACTGAACCTACATAAAGAACAGAACTGTGTTTGATTATAAGCTACAAAAGTACAGCTTATGATTAAAAATAAGCTTGTACCTCTGTTTAAGTAAGATATTCCTTAACCAGACAAACTGACTTCTGTGTAATAATTGATAGAACCACAAGACCAAGAGTTTTTCCAGTTGTTACACTTCACACTGTGCTGCTGTCGTTTTCCTCACCTGTCGTACTGAGGAGGAGGGCTCATGCTGGTAGCTTGGACCTCAGGGCCTCCCTCTAAACGTGAAGGACTACCAGGGCCAGCCGGAAGTGCTGGTCTGCTGATAGACGTGTCGTACACAAAGTCTCGACAGGATGCCAACTTTGACTCCAGATTCTGGCGGGGATATCAAAAAATAGTCAGTTAGCTCATTGTAGTGATTCTATTCAGTGATAACACAATTCTGTAAAGCATGCATTCACTAGGTATTGTAGTGGTATCATTTCTAAATCTCTTACTCCAACTTTTCTCAGCAGCTCCCCTACAATGTTGAGTGCAGATATTCTAGCAGACGTAGTGAGGGGAGTCCCTATTAGACCATCACCTAAAACAGATCAGATACGAGCAGGTAAACACATTGTTAATACAAAGTTCGTATATTCACCATCACTGTAGTTAGTTTTTCTATTTACCTCTCCGGATGCTAGAAGCAGGGGGCGTGGCAAATGAGCTGATAGGTTTGGAGGGTGTGACAGGGATGGATGGGTTACCAGCTGAGGGGCACGGCAGATCTGATCGATCTGTGTCTTTGCCCAGGCTGCTGGACGGCCGCCTGTCCTTCTGACGTACAGCCAGCTCCTGGCGAAGGTCTGACACAAATAGGACACACAGATATACTGCTGGTCAGCTTTTTTTAATGACAAAGATTCCATTGCCACATGTTTGAACAACGTCGGTTTCCATTTCGTTCCATATAGTACAAAAATGAAATTACAGAGACTTGAAACGAATTAAAACAGGTAATCCATGAAGTTGTGTCAGCTTCGTGTAATCAAGCGCATACTGATCTGAACTAAAAACTGCATTTCCACCAAACAATAATGCAAGTGTCCTGTAACATCAAGCCAACATCAAAGACCTAGCACACACAAAGATCAAGTCTACTGATAAACATTTGTGCACAACACTTGAGCACATCATAAAGTGTACAGCCAACAGTCAACTGACTGTCGACATGCACATTCTGCACTTACACAAGAAAAGAATCTAGTCCGTAGTCTATATTTCTAATCCAAACACTGTCAAGAAAACATAGCAACAATAGCAACAATATTCATGCTAGTATGAATCTGATTCTCATTAAATGCTCAAAATACAAACTCAGAATATGTACAAACAAATTGCCACTGGCAATATATATATTTGCTTTCCTTTTCTTTGCTTTGCCCTGGCATTGTCAGCCTGTCAACTTGTGCTCTGCTTGTGGAAAAAGAAAGTAAAAGACAAAGACAGTGAGCTCTGGTCACTGACTGCCTCTGCCACCAATTCAACCTGCACAATCAACCGAGCGGCAACTGATAACAGATAACTAGTGCCAAGAGCAGCAGATGCACAGCAACAAGTAGCTAACAGGCGATTTATGAAAGCCCAACGGCACCTGATGGCCAACTGCTAACATTAACAATAAAAGCAGATATGATATTAACTGTGATGGATTCAGGTTTATCCAATTAATTTTCATACCACTGTGAAATAAATGGAAAACAGTGGCTGTCTGGAAGGAGGGAAAGACACGCGTCAAAATTGTATATTTTGACCTGTATATTTGTATCAGTATTGAATGAGCTCAAACATGAAAAAACACAGGTAAAGGCTGTAAAATCCTACTGCTTCGGCAGTACAAATATATACTAGATTACAACTACACATTCGATCAGACAGGATAAACAGGAAGAATAGACAGGACATAAATACACACAGGATTTGGAGAATTAATCCAGCTATCAAAATTCACTGAGCTAGGCATGAGCGTCAGTTTGTAGAGAAATCAGCAGTTCTTGTAAATTTGAGAAGCTGCAGTGAGTGCATGTTTGTGGGTATTACCTCTAGCTTCATCCTTGAGCCTCTGAACAGACTCAAGCAGGTTCTCTTTCTCATCCAACTCGCTCTCAAGAAAGGCATTCCTCTCGATAACGTGGTTCATCCGCTGCTCAAAGTCCTCCAGAGACATGATGGTAGCCCTGGGACAAGCAGAGAGGAAGTTAACAATACTGGATTTATCAGCTTCGTGTGCTACAGTCTGACTCTATGTGTGTGTATGTGTACTAAAGTCAGAGATAGCCAGTTAGTTTGTCATTTGATGATGAAGCCCATTTTTGAGATAATGACATAAGACGTTTTAAGACACTGACCTTTTGGTCCTCTCCAGGTCATCATTGGACTGCTCTAGCTCCCTGATGTATTTCTGCAGGTGATCTCTCATCGCTTTGGTTTGAGCCAGATCTTCCTCCAGGGTTGAGATGTGCCTAAAAGCGTCAGAATGCTGCAATTCGAATTTCTCCTGCAAACAACACACAGACATCAAATTAATGGACATTGGCAATGCCAGCTTTGCAGTGTCATGGTAGATTAATCAATGCAGCTGCCAGCATATTTTAATAAGAGTATCCATATATTTATTTTTAAAGACATTAGTTGAGACAAAAAATCCTTTTGATTGTTCTCTCTCCAACCTTTGAGCAATCTGGGTTTTTTAGCACAATCCTGCATTCACTTCTTCCATTAATGTTCTCTTCCCCATAGACCGCTCAACAAAAATAGCAGTCAGCTGCCTTATAGCTAGAGAGCAGTTTTCCTAGTGCCAGACATCATGGCAATGATATGCTGAATTTGGGTTGGCTAAAGGCTGTGTGTGTGTGTGTGGGTGTGTCTCCGTTTCACTGTAAGAGAGAAGGCACAGTAACATGGCAGCTCTGTAAGGGGCAAGGCCTATTTATAATCAAGGTGCTCTACCTTTATGCTTTCCAGTTCAATGCAGAGTCGGTTGTTGTCTAAAAGCAGCTCTTTGTTTCGACCTTCACACTGCTTCAGCTCGGTTTCCAGCTCTGCTTCATAGTCTCGACTCATCTGCTGAAACTCCTGCAGCTCCTCCTGAGCCTCATCAGCCCTGATGACAAAACAACCCAAAATAACTATAACTAATAGCTATAATGTATGATTGCTATTTAACGTTGCCTATTAATGAATCTCTAAGGAGTAGTGTTTGCCTAATGACTAATGTTACTGTCTAATAATGTTACCTTTGCTGATGTCTCTGTGCCTGCTCCTTCCAGAAGCCCAGCTCCTCTTCTAGGGATGCAAACTTTCGTGTTGTTGGCTCTACCATGACTGCTACTTTGTGTCAGGATGGTAGGGATGGGAGACCTAAATGTAAAGTAAAACGTAGTATAGCTTTTAACACCGTCACTATCTGCCATAAGGAGCACACACATCCTTACCAGTCAAACCACTAAACTCTTACGTTAGCGGTTGCTAAGTTAACTAGGTTAGCTAGCGTTAGTCTACAGCGCTATGCATTTTGCCATGGTATACTAAGGCTGGGAAATGTAAACACTACAGTATGTATGTTTATACATTTATTTATTTCTATCAAGTACGAAAAAGTAGTGAACGCGTTAGTCACTTTTTAAAGCTAACACCGGTGTTGGAAAGTGCATATACCATGGATAAGGTTTTCAGCTAAGCTAATATAGCAAGCTAAGCCACTTAGCCAGAATGTTATCCCAACACAGTGAAAAACAGAAACTAGGCAGACTCACCTGCATATAAGAGAACGATTAAAACATGATATAGCTAAGGGAATGTATTTCGAGGTAAGGCTAAATCTTCTGGATTTGTGCAACAGACGTATTGTGATTGCACAAACTAATCTCTCATTACGTTAGGACGGGGCTCGACTCTCCAATCAAATACAAACGAAGCTTCGGTTCTCAGACGCCATTGGACAAGAGCGATGACGTTGTGAAAATATTATCCAATCATATTGTTCAACGAACTTGTAGCCGCGAAAGGCGGAGCCCCCAGCATTGAGCTATAAACAAAGTGTATCCTCTACCCCCCCCCCCCGTTGTCTTGCGATGGTGCAATAACAGCAAATAAGTGATGTCTGTAAATCCTCCGAAGTTTTCATGCAAGATTGTGGAAGTTAAAATATAATTTGTTTTTTGACTTCTATTATCATTTTGTACGGTGTTTCTAATATGTCTCCCACCTCATTTACATATAGAGGAGCATTACATTTTATAATGCAATCCAACATTCCCACAATGTAAAACCTCAATGCACCAGATCAATACACAAACAAATAAAGTATTAGTCTCAAATAACACTGAACTTTTCATGTATCATATTTAATGCATATTTATTGATTCTAGTTGTCAGGTCACAACAAGTATTCCTGAAGTCAGTTTGTTTAACAAGGAGGGCGAAATGGAATTTCCTCACATTTTACAATAACTTGAAGGAGAAACACTGGAAAGTGCTCTACATGGGACAATGAGGTTTGAAGGTTAGGTTATACATTCCTTGCAAAAAAACAACAACCTGCATTTCATTTTTTTTCAAAAGCCATTGAATTTTAATCTCATCATCCCCATGAAAAGTTTATGAAGGGAAAACACACTGTTATTATGTGGTACTTACATTAAGGATATTGTACATTGTTAAGTATTATATTATTTATTCTATTGTGATATCTAAAGGTTGGTGATGAAGTGAAAGACCCCATAATGAAATCAGCAAGAACAACATTCTTTAATCGTGAAGGGGCCCATGAAAGACTTTATCTCTGACAATAATTGATATTGACATTTTATTCCCCCAAAGAATATTCATTTATTTTTCATGTAAAATACAGAGCTGCCATCAGTCCCTCAGTCCATCAGTTTGAACAACCCAGGGTCTTGTTATACGTTCAACATGCACATACAGCAGGCCACCTGTTGTTAACTGCACATTTATGCACAAATAATCCCATGCTTTACAGTCCAGACGAGGCTAGTCCAGTGGTTCTTATAATACCTAACAATTCATGTTTATTTTATGTTTACTTTGGATGAACACATGTTCATCAATCACTACATCTTATTACCCCACCTCAAATATAAATACATCTAAACCCTGTGTTCAGAAACTTCCCTCACTCTAACATAATGGGCAGGAAGTAAGCTCTGGCACCTGGAAAATGAATGTACAGATTTCAGTCCAAGGAACATGGCTTATATTATAAATTATGACTGGAAGGCATTTAAGATCCTGAGAAAAAGAGCATAGAGCATAGAAAAAAATAGAAACAGGAATTTCATTCCAGAAAGAAAAAAACAAGGTCAGGGTCAGCAACAGATCGCCTCAGACCTGAGACACTTGTTCTTGGAGCATTCACATTTATTAAAAATTTGACATCTGAGAAGTAAAATGTCTGTTGGCCAAACTACAGACTGTGTGAATGAGTACAGGCCTCCTCTGTTTTTGATAGGGAATACACCACAGACATTTAGATAAAGGTAAGTGCACAGGTTTTTCTCCCAGTTCTTCTTTTCCATCACAGCAGGGCTTATCCTCATCAGGTCAATCATTCAGGAACAAAGCAGAAAGATCTGAAGAACAATAAAACACGTTCAAGGTTAAATCCACCACATAATCAGTTCATTTCACTAAAGTTACACAGCCTCCACCAGTAGACTAAGCGCTCTTCCTTACCTCAGAGGAATCATTCCTCGGCTTTGTTAGTTTCTTTTTTGTTCTTGCGTGAGCAGGTCTTCTTACTGTCTAACACATCTGTCTTCACCTGACCCAGAGTTCGCAGTAGGCACATGGTGTCAAACCCCTCATCACCAGCCTCTTGCAACAACTCAAGCACCTGTAAATAAGATATGTTACTTCTTTTTCAAAGCAAAAGCAACAGCAAACACAGGTGACGTATTTTAACCACCATCCTGGACCTACAGTATCTGCGCTGGGACCCACCTGCAGACACTTAAATGATTTGAGTTCGCTCAGGTTCTCCTGTAGGAACAACAGATAGATGCTGAGGTCGTTGTAGAAGGGCGTGACCACACCCAAAGCACCAAAGCCCGGCAGCATCTCATAAGGCCGGAGGAACCCGGAGCTCTGGCGAGCTGGTCCAAGAGCAGCGTACACCACCAGCGGAGCAAGAAGCACATACACCACCAAGTTGATGTAGCTGAGCAGCCTGAAGACACCCACTGCCACGAGCTTACACTGGACAGCCGACGGCACCATGCTGTCGTTCTTCAGCACCCCTGTGCGCAGGTCACAGGGAAACTCATCAGTGAGAGAGGCCAGTCCGATGTAGTAGCCAAGGTAGAGGCAGGCCAGCAGGAGGATCAGCAGAGTCAGGCCCCGGCATGCAAGGTACTTGACCACAAGGCAGCGAGAGAAGCGTTTGGTCTTCAGATACTGCTCCACTAAAGGGTATTTGAAGCAACCCTCGGTCAGGTCCAAAGCACTGCTGCTGAAAAAGGGACATGGGCATTTAGCATGAGGCGAAAAGACCTCTGTGTTGAGAAAAAGCAAATGTGATAGTATCTACCTGCTACTGAGCAAGAAATACAGTTCCCTACAAGGAGTAGGGAACAGGAGTATCTGAAGGAAATACAACTACAAATGACCACAACACCCCCCTCAGCTTATTCAATGCTGTTTAACTATACACTCTGATAATATTTATGCATACAAACACAACAGGTGTACTTTTCATGAATTTCACGTCATTCACTGGCCTTAGTGATTTTATAATAATCCAAATTGAAGCCCCTTTGTGTAGATTTTTTATGTCATTATAGTCTAGTCTTTCAAATTCTTCTGATGGAATAAGGTTTTGTAGAAAATGTTGACATTCCTGGTGAAAATTGGTGCAGCACAAGTGTTAAAAAGGGCTATATGTGTGTTGTTTTCAGCCCATTCATTAGGAGGGGGACAGCAGCATGCATTGCTGTTTGCCACTGCAACCACTCGGGAACACAAAAGACAGGAAATTTCCAGTTCTATGTATAGTTATCTTTAAGCTGCACTAACTAATATGTTTATATGAACATTAGGTTAAATGTGTATGTGTAATGTGAAAGGTGTCACTCATAGAGACAAAGCCACTGTGAATTATCAACCGACTTTCAGTTAATCGTTTCCGTTTTGCAGCTCACAACTGTTACTTTACGGTTTTGGTCTCTCCATTCTCATCAGTGTCATTTCCAGATGCAGCAGCTAAAAAGCCCCAAAAACCCTCTGCACACTACCTGCTCTGCACCAGATGGCAGACAGACACAGTTAGCGACTAGCTGGTGAACATAATGGAACATTTAACAAATTAGCTATAACAACTTGATAAGGAGATCATACTGTATGTCAGTGTTATTTTTACAGCTTCTTGGGCAAAAAAGAGTAAATGAGTGAGTAGGTCTGGTGGCAGGTGATAACAAGGTTCACCTCTGGGTGTCTTCAGGTGCACCTTTGCTATCTAAGGATGCTAGATTCTTGGCCAGCCTGATGGCACGATTATAAAAGCGGTCCAGCTCCTCCATGATGAAGTTGAGGTCAGAGGAGAGGTGCGGCGCTGCAGTGAAACGCCAGAACAGGGCTGGGATATACAAGAGGATGGCCAGTAAGAGCAGGATGTATGGGAAGAACTGAGGGAATCACAGAAAGACAGAAAACAGAACAAGAAAAAAAAGCTGCATTAGAAAGAAAAGACAAAAATCCAACTTTGATTTCTGGACATTATTAGTATGACTTAAACCTTAGAAAGCGTACATTTAGCTTTTTAAACTGTATGAGAAATGTGTAGTCAGTTTCAAGCCTGTCTCATTGGTCAAGAAGCTAATAATACAATAAAATAACCAATACAGTTGATAGGTCAATGCACACCTATAGCTGACAATTAAAGAAACTGTAATTTCCCACAACTTTGGATGCCTTCATTTAAGATATGTATGGCCATATGCTAGGCTATTCTTTGATTAAATAATACTGGTAATGACCTAACGTTATTAAAACTTTAAAAAAAACATCCCAATACCCACACAATTACATTGTCAGCACTGGTGATTCTCACTGGCAGCGCATGTTGGGGGGGTGTCTGTACCTTGTGCAGCCATAGTGGTGAACTATCAGCCTGTTGCTGTACTGCTGCCCAACAAAATGAGTCCACATATGCGGCCTGCCTCCAAGAGAAGTTAGTGGGAGCAAAGCAGCTGATCTGGGTACCTGGATGAGGAAAGTGAAGAATTAGTCCGAGCTGACTAAGAGAAATGACAAAGAGAAACAAACACTACAACTGTCAGCCCTCCCTCCTCTGCACTCATGGCCTGATTTGTTGGTGGGTTGTTTTCAACATACTTTGTGTGAATAATTATGCCATCCCCTATTACGGTGGGTGTACAATGGGAAGTTCAATCAGGCATGTACAATTCACACATGACCCACATAGTCAACAGACAGTAATATTTTGGCAGCACAGGGGCTGTCATATTAATTGCTTTAAACAAACTGAGCACATTCTCACCACAGAATTCTCACTCTCTGTCTTTTCCATCTATGAGGTAGTATAGTCCACCAATCAATTATAGTATCAATCTTACAAGTACCAGTTATATAAAGTAAGTCAACTTCTGTTTGTGGCTTTCACATAATGGTAGGACAGCTAATTCTGTCAACTGCCCCCTGAGTTTCACAAGTTTTGCATGCAAAAGTGAAAATGTCCAACGCAAAATGCTCAATTATTTGACTATAGGTATAATCACATCACATATGCAACATATATTTTCAGCCACTTATATGTATATATTATATAAGATACCATAGCATTAAATGGTAGTATAGTATGGTAGCATTAAAAGTAATTTAAAAAATGAAAACTGCTATCATTTAAAGGATGCAGCTCTTCCACATCCATGACCTACTGTACAAATAACAGACATGCCCTTACTGTGTGCGTTGGGTGATTTTGAATGTTGCCATCTCTGTACTGTGTGATGTATGAAATTGAGCAGCATCCCCTTTTGTACAGCAGGCCTTTTTCACAACAGACATTTTCTCATGTCACAGTTGGAAAAGCACAGGTGTAAATAATAAAACTAATGATGGTTGAATTCCATTTAGCTGCTTTGGTTTCATGTGTCAGTCACACTGTCGTAACTCACTGGGACACTCGAATAGAACAGAGACATTGTTAACGTTATTAGTAACACCTGTGCTTTTCCTACCATGACATGATGTCTGCTGTAGAAAAGGTCTATCTACATCTAATACACACTCTCTCTCTCTCTCTCTCTGCATCTCCTCCTTTGTGATTGCTATAGATTTAATAAGCAAAATCAATGTGGGACTTTGGCCATAATGTGCATTCACTTTATCAGTATTATGTGATAACAATAGCTGCCCATAGTAATTTTGTGTTTCTGTAACAGCAGCACAATAAAAGTGATCTCAAGGCTTGCAGTGTAATGGATCCATCCTGTCTGACTATCTATGGGTCTCTAGCAGGACGGACAGTACTAGCACATAACGACAACAACAACAGACTGCGGGTATTATGATTTAAGAAGATTATGTAGATTTGTGAAACTGCTAATGGAGCTGAAGATATTTTGTTTTTACATTAAAAAGGAGTCATGAAGATACCTTTCAGATCACCTTCTGTTGATTTGTCTGAGGTATTATCCTGTTCTTTACAGTAACCAAGTCCATATGGCACCAGCTCTATCTATAGTGTACAGTGCATCTAAGTGTCTGTCAGTATGTGAAGCAGGCCACGTGCCCAAAGTTCCCATCATCATCAGCAGCAGTGTAGGTCTGCCTCACTGTATGGGCGTGAGATAAGCAGAAGGGTGGAGACTGAAACCACACCTTCTCCAGTATTCACACCTCTGTCTTTCTGGCCATTTACTGAATGTAACTCCCCTACATGCGTGAATATCACATTGCTTCATCCACCACTACATGTAAGTGGGGTTAACTGAAACAAATGTGCTACAACAGTTATTCTGTAGCGGAGGGAGAGAGACAAAGAAGCTCCGATAGGATCTCCATCACTTGCCTATGCATTATTCTACATGATGAAATTCAATAACCACAGATGATGAAGACGCACAAATTCAACTCACCAACTGACACCTCTTGAGCAAAGGCGAGCGAGATGAGGAACAAAGGCAGTCCCACGGCTAGAAACGTGACTATTTTGTCCACCGCCAGCTCCAGACGCACCCCTTTGTACTTCGGCTCTGTGGGGTCCTTCAACAAAAAGTCGGAAAAAACGTACTCGGTGGCTACGTGGGCAATCGCCATGACGGACGGGAACAAAAACCCGGTGTTGTCTAATTGATGGAAGAGTCCTTCTCTTTTCAATTAGCCAAAAGCGACCTGCGTCTGAGGTTTAAATAATACAAAAATCTCCCGCAGTCTTGAAATGTGAATAATTTATAAAACACTGAGCCGTTATTGTTTAGCCATCTCCATTCACAAGGGACTGACGGTTGAACCTGCTGTCCCGTTACTGATCCCCAGACATCACAGGCAACAGGGGGGACTGACTGCCTGCCAGCCGCTAGAGGGCGCTACTGTGCCTTTCAGTGCACCTGCCAGGCAACATTTGCTTGATAGATCCTATTTATGGTGGGACACTATTGCTTTAGTTATAGTAAGTAATATGATAGCCTTTCATTTTGAGTGACTTTTCTCTAATGAAATTAGTAATTGAATTATTTATAGTTAGTTTTATCTATCTATGAGTCACTATTGGCTTTTACGTCAAGTTTTTATGTTTTAATATAGTAATTTTATTCAGTGAGGGAAGAAGAAGGCTATTCTGGTAAGTTTTCAGCCAGTAAAAGTAATGTAACAATACTCACAAGTGAGTACATACATTCAGCATAATGAGTACATTTACTGCAAAATGGCTCATTCCAGAGTACTATTATAAAATAAATATTGTAAAATAAATGTAGTGGAGAAAAAGTGCAATGTTTCTCTCTGAAATACAGTGAAGTAGAAGTAGGCTAGCTAAAAAGTAGCATTAGACATGCTAAAAAAATTGTTGCCTACTTAAGAACAGAACTTGAGTAAATGTAGCCTACTTACTCTCCACTTCTTATATTAATAACAATTATAATCCTTTTTAAGGAATGGCACAATTTACAGTTCACAGAAAGGGAAGGTAATTATTCAATCCCAAGAGTGTTTATTTGGGGGCTAATACAGAAAAGCTCTAACCTTAATGGACTGCCACTTTGTGCAACCATGAGATATTGAACGAGTAATGTTTGTTTATGTTTATGTATGCACCCAAAAATTATTATTTCAAGATTTAAATTTATTAAAATATAAATAAAAATGTGTTAGAACTAAAAAAAATGTTTGTTTAGTATATTGCAACTAGGGCTACATTTAATGCATACATCTTATAGTAAATATCAGTCAATTCAACGTGCCAGTCCCGGTGTATTATCACAATCACATTTATCGCTCAGTTGATTTAACAATAACATTTGCGACAGCCGTGTGCGGTTTCTGGCAAAATTAGGTTACAAAAAGGTGCGAGTTTCTAGGGAGACAGATAGGGGGGGGTGCAGTCCTCTGAGGAAGATGTGAAAGACGAGACCTTCTCAGGTAGATAAATAACCAACCATTTTGGAAATTTCTCGCCATTATCATATAATATTGATTTTACCGTAAAGACAATGAGCGGTAGCATGTTGGGGGAGTAACGTTAGCTAAACAAGCTAACTAATGGTACCTGTTGTTAGCTTAAATCTGAGGCTAGCTTCAGGAAAACAGTTATTGTTAAATTAGCTCATTTCAGGTAGCAGTCTAGCTAGTTAACCATAAACAACGGTTAATACAGAGCAACTGCATTAACGTGAACTAGCTTGTAGCTAACTTAACGTCGGCTGTTTTACATGATTCGCTATGGTAAAACATAACTGTGGCGTTAGTTAGCTTCAGATAAGCACTCCTAACTTGCAAAGCGTGTAAACGTTATGTTAGACATGTTGTTGACTTAAACTACAGTTACGAAGCTTTAGTGTCTTACTGAATGCATATTACGTTACCTACGCAAGAGGTCATCGAAAGGTGATGTAAGCGCAGCTAACTAGTGTAAACTTTTAACTTTCGTTTCCTCTATATAGGAAAGCATGAGACAGAAGAGAGATGAAAGTATGGTGAAAGACCTCTCTGGGTTGCATGATGGAAGGACTGGGAAAGGAGAGATCCATATGCAGCTCTAGACCCTTCCCATGGCTCAGTCACCCCAAAACCGAGGCCTCAACCCTGCTATGGAAACTCAAAGACTGCTTTTCCACCAATGAGACAACCTCCCTTCATCTCACGGATAAAGACGTAGGTATTTATCTGTGTACAGTCCAAGTACCCGTACACATAGGCAGTACTCAGACATCTAGGGGAGAGTGGAGGAAGTTGAATCAATTTGCATTGTGTACTCTCTTTGAGTACACTCTCAAATGATTTAATTGTTGCTTTCTGTTAGCTAAAAGTGTGTGTGTGTGTGGGGGGGGTCAATTCTGAACCTCAGCAACTTGTACTTGACATAGGAGCGACAAAATGATTGTAAGCTGAACACAGTGAGTCTTTAAAAAGTGGTCATTTCTGCACTTGTCACCTGCATGATGACATAATTAAATAGAGTGCAGGTGGCATATGATGCCACAGGTATAATGTTGAATCTCTTAGCAGCTGATAAACAGCAGCAGGTTGGAGATGCTGTGGTAAACTTTAAATTCAGCAGAGATGGTAGAGTACCTTTTTCTATTTTGATTTAGCGCTGACAAGCCATTTGACATTTGTTTAATACTGGTCAGTGCAGTTATCTCCTGCTCTCCTGACTTTTGCATTAAGATTTGACAAGTTTCCACAATAATAAACAATAACCCACAGAACAGTGTTACTTGGTGTAAAATAATCTGCTGGTCTTTTTATGTTCCAGAACAATTACATGGACTGCAGAAAGGCTGTGCTGGAATTGAAAGATGTCCCCCCTCCTCCTCCTCCTCCTCTGCACCATACTTCCTCTTCCCAATCATCCCAGCCCTTCTCTCTGGCCCCTCTCCCTTTGCCTCCCCCCTGCTTGCCTCCTCCTCAGCTTACAGACTCCCACCAACAACAGCCACCACCACAGCAGCAACAAGAGGGGGCTAGCCCCAAAGTAAGCATTTGCACTAACTGTGAATATTGCAGCACAGATGGCTATGGGTTATTAGGTGGCGGAGGTGTTGTTGGTAGCAGTACCAGCATTGCTGGTGTTGTCTCGCTCTATATGACACCAGGATCTCTGGGAGCACCCATAAGCAGCAGTAGTATTGGCAGATCCGGCCCTTGCTCTGTAGCTTCATCTGTTCATCAGTATAAACATAACCTGAGCTGCGGAAGTGGAGGTGAAGCTCTTGATCCTTTGCTCAGTCTTGGTTACAAACCTCAGCTGCTCTCTTCTGTCGCTACCTCTCAGCCTGTTTCATCACACCTCTCCTGCTGCTCAGGGCTTCTCCACACCTACCCATCTGTACCTCTTCCATGCAGTCAACCCAGCTTGTTTCCCTCCTCAGCACCTCTGGCTTCCTCTCTCCCCCGTGTTTCCTCTCTACCTGCTCCCTTGCATGGCTCTTGCCTGGCCTCTTCTGGCTACTACACCTGTGGTGTGGACTGCTGCCCGTCAGCCAGAAGATCCCAGAGAAGCACACTCGGTGATCACCCAACCACCACCACCATCACCACTACAACCACCTCGGCACACTTCTGCTCTAACCCTATGCACCTAAATGTAGAACGCACGGTTTGTGTGAAGGGGGCACACTACTGCCAGGAGTGCCTGTTGAAGGTTGGTAGAGCCTTTTGTTTACATTTGTGCCATGAAGAACACTGTAGGTAACTTTATGTGCATGGATGACCTCAGCCATGTAAACTGAGACTAATTCTGTATTTGTGTTATAAAATCCATTTGTTATAGTACTACTTGCTGTTGTCTTATTTCTGTTTTCCCTGACAAATGTATTGATGTGTACTTATTTGCAGCCCATGAATGGTCTGGCGTTAGAGTCAGACAAGGTGTGGCCCAATGTTCCTGTTCCCCAGACTGCTCCTATCCCTATCCCCATTTGTAATGGCTGTGGCACCTCCTCTGATGGAATGATGCTCATGCCATCGACCAGCCTTGGCAAGACTGGCCAGAAGTATGGTTAGTGGACTCAATTTTGAATTCCTGCATGTATACAGTTTATTGGAATTTTATGTCCGATTGGTCTTGAGGATCTTGGTTTGACTGTTTCAAATAGCAAACTCTTGGGAATTTGAGTGAAGTGGATATGGAATTTCTTCCATCCAAATTAACTGCAATGACAATCAAAAAGCTTTATTAATTTGAACCTGTTAAGATGCTTTAAAACGGTTACGTGTGTTTAGAAAGATTGTTTGTTTGCTAACTGTCTGCTAGGTTCTCCAGAGAATAGTGCTCCTGAGAACATCCCTCCCGTGGGTGTCTTCTGGGACATTGAGAACTGCAGCGTGCCCAGTGGACGCTCTGCTGGAGCTGTGGTCCAGCGTATTCGCAGCCGTTTCTTTCAGGGCCACCGCGAGGCAGAATTCATTTGCGTCTGTGATATCAGCAAGGAGAATAAAGCTGTCATCCAAGAGCTCAACAACTGCCAGGTAACAACAATAATGTATTTTATTTTCATGGTTACGCTATTACGAATAATTGCCACGTACACCATGAATGAATATATCTACCACTGAGCTACACTTTTATGATGGGCAAAGTTGGTCCTGTTTGGCTAAAACAGTAGAGTACATTTACCATTTTAAACTGGGGCTTATTTGCCTTGAATGATAGACTTCTTTGGAGCCTTCAGGAAATACAGTGAAATTACCACTTTGATGATGTCATTATTTCCACGTGAGACATTAACTTTTATAAAATGACATGAACGTGTAAAGTAATTCTGCACCAACAAATGTATACTATGTAATATATAATTTTGCTTCATCAGGTTACTGTTGCACATATCAACGCCACAGCCAAGAATGCGGCAGATGACAAACTTCGCCAGAGTCTACGACGCTTTGCTGAGACCCACACTGCACCTGCAACTGTTGTACTGGTATCCTGTGAGTTCAACTCGGATTCACTGTAACCAACTACAGCCTTTATATCACAAAGGATTTTGTGATAACAAGTGTTATGTTTTCATTGTTAACAGCGGATGTGAACTTTGCAAGTGAGCTGAGTGACCTGCGTCATCGCCATGGTTTCCAGGTAATCCTGGTCCATGGCAACCACACGTCTTCAGCTCTACTGCAGCATGCCCACTGCCACGTGGCCTTTCAGGAAATCACCGCTGATCTGCCACCGCGTATGCTTGTCAAAGCACAGGTAGGCCTCACAAATGCTTCATTAGGACTTTAAAAATGCTTCTTTGATCTACTCTGTATTAAATAAGGTAAGTAGGTGTTGGCAAAAGTAACCAAGGAGAATTTCAATTTGGTGTGGACATAACAAGAGAGCAGAGAGTGAGGTAGTTGGAATGTGAATTTTATCATCTTAACAATTATTTATTTACACACTTTTCTTTTAGGGGTCATTACACTTTTTCCTAATCTATGCCACTCTCAGCCATTCTCCAAACTGTTTTTCAACCAAAAAGGAAGACTACTGATTTAATTTTTTTAAGTGTAAGTTATACAAACCAGACAGACGCGCTGTCTCTTCCTCCCCTCCTTCAGCCCAGTTTCAACCTCCTCTATGTGCACAACCTCCCTGTCAACTGTGACAAGAGCCTGCGGAACGCTGTGAAGCTCAGGCTCCGCCGCCTGTCAGACAACTGTGGTGGCAAGGTGCTGGGCGTGTCCCAGGGCACAGCAGTCCTCCGTTTTGGCAGCCCTGAGGCAGCTACACGTGCCCGCAAGCGAATGGAAAATGAGGATGTGTTTGGCCACCGAATCAGCCTCTCCTTCTCCCCGCGGCCCAGAGACGATGCAAGTCCTGAGCCTGAGCTTCAGTCTCGGCCTCATCACTTGCCTCAGACTCTGCCCCAGAGCTATCAAAACCAGGAGTCATTGTTCGCCCCTCCCCTACCGATATCCTCCTTCTCTTTTCTGCCTCTGGAGAAGCCCAGGTCACCCAGGAGGCCACGGCGAGCAACCCGCCCGTGCCACACCCCAGGCCCAGTGCCTGAAAGGCCCTACAGCCCCAGGAGGGGGTGCAGTGGGCCTCCCGGTGGTGCTCCAGCCAAGCCCCATCAGGTCAGCAGACTCGTCGGTGCCTGCTTCCCCTTAACCTCCATTGCCCTCTATCCTTGTCTGGGCTGCTATGTAAATCACAGTAGCTTCTTTCCCCCCCCCCCCGTGTCATTCTAATTGCTGCTTTGACTAACAGCTTGTAGCTGCTTGCTAAGCTTCGTTTGTCTGCCTGTGCTAGCATGTAGCATGTATTAGTTGTGTGGTTAGCGCCCCTATTGTCCTGCATGTTCATTGGTCATTCATCAAATTAATGCATGAATTAGCCCATAGCTTTTGTGCTTTTTTCTAACTGTTTTGTCCAGTATATCAGTGCTGATATACTCCTTCATGTGAGTAGCTACTTTGTCCAAAGTCTGCTCCATGCCTCTATTCCTTTTGTGGCTGAATTTGGCCCATGCAGTTTTCCACTATGATAAAAACTGACCTCTGGTGGCTGGAATGACTGACTTGGCTTGTCTTTTTCTTCTTGATTGTAACCAAACAGACCAGTGTGGAAGACTGGAGAAAAATGTGTTACTGTATAGATAGACTAAAGCTAGGGATGGGCATTTTAAGCTTTCTCTGTAGTTGGACAGTAAAGAGAAATTTCAACTTAGTTTGTCCAGTATTGGTCTATTTCAGCACCAAAACAGAAGGAAAACATCAAAACACAAAACAAGAATCCTAAAGAAACGTACAGATATCTATACAGATTAAGGTCCAAATGACGACAAACGTTTATATGTAAATCACACTCTCATGGCAGTATCATTGGCTGTGTGCTATGGGTCCCAGAAGTACAGTACTTTGTCAATTACAACATGATAAAAAGTAACTACCACAATACTCTCAGTTGTAAATCTCTGCAACTGTCATAATGGCAATCCTGTTGGCTGTTTCAGCTTGTGTGTTGGCTGCTGCTCTGTTTTCTAGTCAGCTAGTTGATTTTAAATGCGCATCCCTAGTTAATCCTCAGAACCTGCCCTTCCATGATTTATTTATTTTTTTTTTTTTTACTATTGAGCTCGACATACACACATGCACACAACGCATCAACAGTATCCAGCCAGTCAACATCTACAGTGTTAACATCTGCTGCCTCTTGTCTGATCCAGGAGCTGGGTAGTGTGGAGGGCAAGCCCAGAATGGGCTTCCACCACCTGGAGAAAGGACGTGCTGCTTCCTCTTCCCCCCACAGTAATGGTGAGACAGGAGCCCTGGAGCAGCTGTCCAAGCCTGGCCTCACTGGAGAATCCATGTACAGGAGGAGGTACAAGGCTCCATAGATTTTTTTGGAATGTGTGAAAGTGCTAGCTTTAACCTAAAATATATGCCAGTGGGGGCAGTATATATTCCATTGTCTGTTATTTTCTATTCAACTGAGCACCAACTTATTTTTGTTGGGTAGAATTATATATCCTAGAATCAAGCAGCATGACCAGCACCAGTGCAGCAAAGGAAAACAAAGTGTTTTTAGAAGCCCTGCACAGCAAGGGATATTGCCCTTACACATGTCCCCCTCTTCGTTTCATCTTTCCGTGTAGAAGAGAGGGCTCCAATCCTCGCAGTGGGACTGAATCCCCTGTAGAACAAGGGGACAGGAGCTCAGGGGAGTTCCAGATTAGTACACCCTCAGCCTTCAGCAAGTTGAACCTGCACAGGAGCTTCAGTCCCCTCGTCATGTCCCAGGGCTCCTGGTCATCCAGGTGAGATATTGGGTTTAAATATTTGACTAAGTTGGCCTAGATCATTAATTTTTCTGGAGGTGACACACTGATAATGCTACATACACATTCTCCAGACCCTCATAATATTAAATGTAATGTTGGTTATTATTTTAATTTTGTGTTCCCGTTCTCCAACAAAAAGGAGTGCGTCCCCCTGCCTGTCCAGCCGGTCCTCGCCCCTCCTGGCTGCCCCTCGTCCCGAAGGTTCTCCTGAGCCTTTCTCAGATGGGGCAGAGGTCCAGGTGGCCAACCTGGACTACAGAATGTCCCGCAAGGATTTGCAGCAGACACTGCATGACACCTTCTCCCGATACGGGCGGGTAAGGCCTACTCCAGTGACTGCTTATTGTATAGATCAAGTACCAAATATAACAGTCTCTTAAGATGAAATGTTGGCTTACAATAAGATTGTTTGCAGATTTTCTGCTTGAAATGAGACTCACCCTGTCTCAAAACATCTCCTTGTGGTGTGACTTGTTTTGTCTAGGTGAAAATTGTGGAGCTTAGCCCCCACACTGACTATCAGTTGAAGGCCAAAATCCAGATGTTGTCCCTGCAGCAGGCCATAAGTTCCGTCAGTGGCCTGCACCGTTATAAGATCGGAGGCAAGCGCATTCAGGTGTCTCTGATCACTGGTGGCAGCAACAAATCCCTTGCCATGCTCAGGTACAGTTAAGCATAGAGGAGTCGGGGGTTCATGGAATACAAATTTTCTTCAATTGTGCTGGTTTGGTTTCTGGTGGTAAATTTCAGCTTTTTCATTATACAGCACAGAGATCATCAGCATTCTCCAGGATTCACCTGCCAATTGCCTTCCCCTCTTCAAGTTCACTGAGATCTATGAGAAAAAGTAAGTAGCTTTGTCTCAACTCGTGGCTTTCAAACATGAGCAACTTCTTTTGTACTTGGTATAGCAATTCCAAAGTGAAAATCTATGCATTTTAAAGTAGTTTGTGCTGCTTAACTATAGGCTCTTTTTCCCTCTCCAGATATTCCCGTAAGCTTGTGGTTGGGGATCTGTACAGGCTACCAGAGGTGGTGGCAGTGCGGGAACAGGGAGGCTCGAGGCTTGTGTGCCTTCTGCCCAGCAGCCAAATACGTCACAGTCCACTGGGATCTTCCCAATCCCAGGAGGGCTCATCCTCTGCTAGCGGCAGCCCTGTGGTGTTTGAGGAGCTGGAGTACCATGAACCTGTCTGCAGACAACACTACACACAACAGGACTTCAGGTTATAGAATTTTTGCATAAAATATGCATAGTATATATCGTATTATTGAATATTAATGATTAAATGCTTATTTCATGAAAATAATGTCATGTACCTCACTTGCACGCACTCTGAAGAATTGAATCATCAACCTTAATTCTCACAATCACCATTCTCTGAACTGAACAACTTGAGCTGACTGTCAACCTTGTTTCCATCACTGATTGTGTGTCTTCTCTACCTCCTTTTTGTTTGTTGTTTTTTTTAGTGAGGCTGACTTTGACCCCGACTCCTATAAAATACCTTTTGTTGTGATGTCTCTGAGCTCCTTAGCCTCTGAGGTCCACAGTCTGTTGCAGTCACATGAGGGAACTCTTCCATTACTCAGGTGACAACCAGCTCTTTCTTTCATTTTTTTTTTGCCTTTTTTTTTTTTTTATTAATCAAACAGCATGTTTTTATTATGAACGCCTTATGAAGTCAGTTATTTTCCATTTAGTTTTCCAGACTGCTATGCAGCAAAATTCAGCCCTCTGCAGCTGGGCAATGAGACACTGGAGGGTGGTGTTCCTCTGGAGCACCTCATTACCTGTGTTCCCAGTATCACAATAGTCACAGCTCAGAATGGCTTCAAAGTCATCAAGTGGATCCACAACAAACCACCAGCAGCAAACTCGGGTAGGAAAATCCAAAAAATCTCAAAACTTCGTTGGTAGTTGTTCGATGACATTTGAACTACAGTACCTACATACTGCTATCTTTACCAGTCAGATATACCTATTTCAGACATTTAAAATAAAAATGTTTTTTTTTTTTTCATGCAGAGCCGTGGATTCAGCGCTGCAAGAGTCCAGTTGGCAACCCACAGCTCATCCAATTCAGCCGAGAGATTATTGATCTGTTGAAGAGTCAGCCTTCTTGCATCATGCCCATGAGCAAGTTCATCCCCTCATACCACCATCACTTTGCCAAACAGTGCCGTGTCTCTGACTATGGCTACTCCAAGCTGCTGGAGCTCCTGGAGTCCGTTCCACATGTCCTGCAGGTATTGAGGATAATGGGGGTTAGGGGTATGATTGCTAAATTGTAGAATGTTTTTTACTTCTTCACCAATCCTTATTGAACTTTTGTTTATTTGTATTCTACATATTGTGTGTTTTTATTTTATTTTATTTTATTTTATTTATTATTTTTTTATTTTCTTTACCTACAGATCTTGGGTATGGGTACCAAGCGTTTACTGACCCTGACCCATCGTGCTCAAGTGAAGCGCTTCACCCAAGACCTGCTCAAACTGCTTAAATTTCAAGCCAGCAAACAAGTGGCAATTAAGGACTTCATGCAGGCATACCATTGGTCAGTCAACATTGCTTGGAGCTGTACATGATGTCTTCATATTGCCTTTGTGTTTTGTGGAGGTTTTAATTTTATTCAGATAAATGCTAGCAGTTTGTCTGTGAATTCCCCTCATTAACAGTTGTGTCAAATAAGTATGAATCATCAGTGTTGTGGATGTTTTTGTCATGTATTGTCATACTTCTGTGCATCAGGTGCTTCTCCAGAGATTGGAGGGTAATTGACTATGGCATATGTGACCTGATGGACCTGCTGACTGAGATCCCAGACACCACCATCACTATTACACATCAGGACACGGACACAGTCATCTCTGTTCCCAAGAGAGGTCAGTTTAAACCAGTTACTAAAAGGACTTATTTGGAAGTGAAACTGAAGCTGAATGTGAATTGTTAGATGTCTACTGCGACCCAGAGTTGTCCTAGCTTCTTCAGGTATAGTGGTTGATTGATTGTTGAACTATGTTCACCTTCATTATTTACTTCCAAATAGTTTGATTAAATCTACATGGTCTGATTGCTGGTGTTGCTGCCCTGTGTAGTGATATTCCTAAATCTCTATGAAGAGTGATAAAGTGATAGGAAAGGTAACAATACTATTTACTTTGTCCAAAGCAAACATTTGTGCAATTGTTAAATATAACTATATATAATGTATAAGCTAATCGAAGTTGAAAACCCCTACAAGTATGAATGATATGAATTGTAAACGGATCATTTCAGGTTTTATTATAATTCGCTCTTATTTGCCTACAGAGCGTACGGTGGAGGAAATGGAGCGCACTAAGCAGTTTGGGAAGGAGGTGGTGGACCTTCTCCGTCACCAGCCTCACTGCCGAATGCCCTTCAGTAAGTTCATCCCCACCTACCACCATCACTTCGGTCGCCAGTGCAAGCTCAGCTACTATGGCTTCACCAAGCTCATGGAGCTCTTCGAGGCCATCCCCGACATACTGCTGGTGAGTTAGAGGGGGGGGTGTGTGTGTGTGTGTGTGTGTGTTTGTGTGCTGTATAATCCTCTGTGCTCCAACACTAAACTGAGGAGTTGTTGTTCATAACAGAATATTTACTGACCCTTGGGACAAAAGGGAAGCAATATTTCTTTTTTATTTTAAGGATTAGCTCCTCCTACTTTGACTTGCACAGAATTCTTTCTGGATCAGGCTCCTCTTGGCTTTTCTCATATGTCATGTTCTCGGATTGAACTGGGTTATTGAATCCACCTTTAATCAAACATAAATGTCTCCTTTCTCTGCCTGAACCCTAGTTTTAACACCTGTCCCCTACCTTCGTCAGGTGCTGGAGTGTGGTGAGGAGAAAGTGCTGACCCTGACAGAAGTGGAGCGTATCAAGGCTCTGGCGGCTCAGCTGGTCAAGCTGCTTCGGGCTCAGAAAAACTCCAGCCTTCCTGTCAGCCAGCTGCTCACAGAATACAGCAAGACCTTTGGTTATGGTCTACGTCTGCAGGACTACGACGCCAGCTCCCTGCCGGCTCTGCTGACCAAACTATGCCATGTTGTCAAGGTAAAAAAACACCTCCAAGGATTAGTTTCTGTTAAGTTTCTATTTTAATTTGGTTGTTCTTTTCACTGCTTCTAAATAGCATTTGTAGATCTTAGAGCTACAGGAAATGGCTGCAAATAAGTCTTTATTTCCCCCAGTAAGAGAAACTCCAAGATGTTACAAGCTTACACATTTTATTTATTTTATTCATTAAAAGTCTGCCTGTAACAACTGTGATATTAATGTTTATGCTATATTTGGTCTACTTAATTTAATGGTTAAAACAACAGCATTACTGTCATTATACAATTCATTCAGTAAGTCCACTGTTGCTTAGTTTCCATAAAATGCAACTGCATCAGTTTATCTGATCACCATGGTCATGCATGCTTCATACAGAGTTGATATCCTTTTGTTTCGTTATAAATTATATTCTCTGCTTTTGGATATGCGTATCTGGCATCCAGTAAGACCAAATATTGCTGGTGTTGCTCCGCTCAACACTACAGCTCCTTCAGCAAGTCGAACTAGCTAATTAATGAGCCTGTCCATCATGCATTAAAGACAGTACCTATTGAGGAGAAGTACTTTGCATCTGCAAACTGTCCCAGAGTTTGATATAGAATTGTCAGACTCTACAACACATATTCACTGCTGCCCTTTGGCTCCAGGAATAAAAGACAAACAGTAAGTTAAAGGAAAGTCCGGGGGACATTTCTAGGATGGCAAGACACACAACACAACAACCATCTAAATGCAAGTTCAAGTATGATTTGTGAGGTTAATGTCCCCAATGACTTTTTGAAGTATAGCACAGTAGATGATAGTTGTTGCATTAAAATCAAAGAAAGCTGCAGGTCGCGCAACATATAATCACTAGTTAAACTGGTCAAACAAACTTTTTTTTTTTTTTTTTTTTTTTTCTCAGACTTGTCCATTATTATTAGGTTATAGGTCTGGTTATCTCCTTAGAACATGTCAACTTGGTTACCCCAATAACCATTGTATTTTATATTTATGTTTGACACTTGAACTGCTCTGTTGATGGTGACTAGTCCTAGCACCGTCCTTACTTGATAAGACCAGAGTTTTCTGAATCCCCAGTAAGATTCCAATAAACAAGCAACCACTTTGTTTCTATTTGAAGGTGGTGGATGGCTCGGAGGGTCGGGAAGTGCAGTTGATCAACAGGAAGTCTTTGCGCTCACTGACCTCCCAGCTACTGGGCCTTCTTATGTCCCAAGAGGAGGAGCACCTCACCAAGGGTCTCAAAGTGGAGGTGCTGAGTCAGCATTACCTGATTGTCCATGGTGCGGCGCTCAACCCATGTGAATATGGGTTCCTCTCCCTCAGCGAGTTACTCAAGAGCCTGCCCTACCTCGTGGAGGCGAGTGGAAGAGTTTGTTTTTAATCTTCTTAGTTTACCTGTACTCCCACACAGAGGCACAGCTGACCGTGTTTGATCGTTCTCCTTCCACAGTTGTACCACGAAGAAAGTGATGACAACACTGCCAGTGGTCGTGGGGAGGAGTGGGTTAGGCTGACTAGGCTTTACCAGTTCGCCCGGAACGTACGCGCCCTGCTCCACACCTACCATTACAACCAGATCTTCCTGACTGAGTTCCAGGGGGCTTATAACAAATTTACAGGCTGCAGCCTTGAACCACGTTCCTACGGATACATCAGCACTGATGAGCTGCTCAGCGCCATTCCACAGGTGGGAATTGATTTCATTAGATACTTTTACTGTAGTACTTCTAGAACAACACAACTGTGAGATCTGCTAGTGTTACTTAATCTCATACTTGATTCTTTTCTTTTCAGAGCTCGTCCTCAATTTTCTCGTCATTTGTTTGTTTGGGTCCTGGACAACCCATAGCTTTAACATCATACTGCATCCTGATATCTTATACAGTCCTTGTAGTTTTGTTATTCTTGACTCTGAATATTCAGTTTGTTTTGTGACGTGTCGTCATCAGGTGGTCTGGATCAAAGGGCATGGTCACAAGAGGATTATCGTTTTGAAGAACGATATGAAAGGTAAAGGTGATGGGCATCTTCCTCATAGCATGTTTCATGTATTGCAGTCACGCTTATCACCAGATGCAGTCATCTGCATATACACAGACTGTAAATAATGGCCCCGGGCTTAAATGATCATATGACAGAGGTCTAAACTGTGGCTGCTCCCTACAGTGTATGGAAGCTGTATAATATGGATCGCTGTGTTTTTGTTTAGCAAGGGCAAGCTCTTCAGTCCCCAACAGCCCCCTGCCAGGAGAGAGCCCGAGAGACAGTCCAATTAGCAACGCCACTTCTGGAGCCCAGAGTCCAGGTAACATGGGTCAAACAAGTATTTATATAGACTGCTCAAGATTTTTCATCTCTGGATTTGTGATTTAAAAATATAGTGAAGTAATCAAACTTATAAAAGCTGCTGTATAAAGCAGAACAAGGGGATGACGATAATGTTTGACTTACATTCAAAGTGTGGTTTTAGAGAAGGCTGTACTCTCAGTCTTCAGATAGAATATAGATTAATAAAATCCTCTCCTCTTCTATCTGCCAGGTGGCGATGTAGCAGCAGAGTCGGAGCTGCTGTGTCTGACGTCACCAGTAGACCTACTGTGTGGTCCTGTACCATCTTGCCTGCCGTCACCTCAGCTCCACCCCGACCCTGTTCTCCTCCAGGAGACGGACCTGATTCACTTTGAGGAGAAAACACCACCACCACAACCACCAACAGGTCTGTTTTTAATGTTCAAGTTTCATGTATTTATTATCAGTTAATGATAAAATTGTATTGGTAATATTGCAAGTTTAACAGAATTTGTATTCCTGTTAAGCAATTAAAGTCACTCTTGACTTTGACTGTGAGGTTGCAGGTTTGTCATTTTTACTTCAGAAATCAGATTCTCTGCACTAAAGACATTAAATGTCCACTAGATTTGATGCAAGTAGCTGATCAGTTATTGGTTGTTTTTTTTTTTGGTTTTTTTTGTTTTTTTCTTTGGCCCCTAATCCTTAACAATAATCTCCCAAAATGATGTGTGTCTTAAACCAGTCAGCTTGTCTATCACTGACAGATATGTGCTCAGAGTGCTTTCTAGTTTTAAAAGAATATGTTGGGTAAAGCAAACAATTACACTGTATTAGGTAAAGCAAGGGAGACAAATACATTTTAATAAGTACATGACACTTTTATTTTCACCTTTCCTGTCTTTCATTAGGTGTAAGCTCAGTCTGTGTCTGTGTGTGATTTCAGTGAGTGATGAACCTGAGGTGGCAGCGACGGCTGCAGCTGCCACCACATCTGATCCGCCTGGCAGCACAGAAGACTCTGCAGTCTCCAAACCTCCACCGCCCCCTGACATGAAGACCCCCTTGTCCGTGGACAGTCCCAGCAGAAGAACCACGCGCAGCAGAATTAAGCTAGCTGCCAACTTCTCATTCGCAGCAGGCCTCTGATCCTCTTCACACATACACACCAAGCAGTACTAGTTCACACATAGTGTAACTCTAAATACAAGAGTTGACCGGCTACACTAAACACACTACACAGAAGTGACCCCAGAGAGCATTGGTATTGTCCCCTCTACATCCTAACAGGCTGTTGCATTCTTGTGCTTTCTTCTTAATCACTCATCGGCCCCCTTTGTTTGCTGATTTCTCTATCAGTGTGTTCTTCCGATGATGTTCACCAAGCTGTGATTTTCTTCTTGCAGGTTTTCTGCAATTCTTTAATTTGCCAAATTCATCTACTGTAACCTGTTTGATTTCACCTCAAGGGAAGTTAAATTATATTTCCATAAATGTGCATCTTCAGTTGAGAGCCACGTTGTATCAAAGAGCACCCGCTGGCTTGTGATGAATGCAGAGTCTAAACATG
This sequence comes from Macquaria ambigua, assembly GCA_008360985.2. Classification (NCBI taxonomy): domain Eukaryota; kingdom Metazoa; phylum Chordata; class Actinopteri; order Centrarchiformes; family Percichthyidae; genus Macquaria; species Macquaria ambigua. Next base: position 507,007 of record VMKM01000143.1, read on the forward strand.
AGTTGGTTGTCACTGTATACAGAGTATTGGGTAACATTGGAAGAAATGCTGGGGATGAGTAACTAAGTTTTCTTTGTAAAATCCAAGACATTTAGTTACTCACATTCTCGGTTTATAAAATTGATAAATAACAGAAGGTTTATAGAGATGTTTTGTTCATGTACCATATTGAGAAACCTTCATGTATACTCCCTTGCTGTATCCCCAAAGACGGAGCATTTAATTTATGACATTCATTCATTTTTTAACTCATTTCAAATTTTTTGAGATTTTGATTTGTAGGTAACCTCAGACATGTCAACTAAACTGGCCACTAAGCACCTGCCTGTTTCGTTCTGTCAGTCTTCTCTTGGGTAAAGTACTAAGGATTTCTAAAGAGGTAGCTTCTCTTTGAGGTATAGTCTCCACTTTTGTCCCTGTTGTAAAGTAGCCTAAAGACAGTATTTTCAGTTCCTATTATATTATGCAGAGTATTTAGTAGTCTGTAGACGAGTTTGGCCTAAATGTGTGGTGTATTGGGTAGCAATTCAATGATGGGATTGAAGAGATGAACATTAGGGTTAACTGTTCAGATAGTGGCTTTTGTTAATGGAAGCTAACAGTCTTTGAACAGTTCAAGCATGGATAGCAAGGTTCTGACTGATATTGCGACGAGCAGTGCTTTAATACTCGGGCCAGGTGTGTGCGTAAGCAGCAGGAACTGAGATATACTCTGATTGTTCGTCTTTAGTCAGCAGCCAATGTGTTTGTGTTGTGTGTGTGTTTTTTTTGTTTTTTTGTTTTTTTTTAGCTGTTTTGTCTGTGTGTGGTTTACACTGGAGTAGGTGGTGTGAAATATGCATGGTGTGCATAAATGAGTTTATGCATGGTGTAAGCCCAGGAGGAGCAGACAGGAACAGATGATGGTAAGACATTCTTTAAGATCAGTTTTTTATTTCCACCATGTTTTAGGGATCTTAGAGTTAGTGTCACCCTTGCAGTTGCCACATAAATGCTCAAGGTTTTTTGAGTTAACCTTGCTGCTGGTAAGCACTGTAACTGTGGTGACGTCCACACTGCCTGAGTTGAAAAGTTGGAGGGGAGCAGTGGGTACTCCTGAGTTTTTGATTTTTAATGACAAGGTGAATGGTTGTGAGTTTTTAGGGAAAAGAGATGAGGCGGGAGGAAGCCTCCTGAACAGACTGTGACATACACACAGAGGACCCTCTGCGGCTCTCTGGAATCTGCCGGGCTTTTACAATGGCTTGTATTTGCCACGGTGCCAAAGGGAATCACCATCGTACCTCCCCATCCCTCACATCTCACATAGGAGTGTGTTGGTTTCTCTGTTTTCTGTCTCAAGTGTTTACAAGACTGCTGGCTGCTGAATTGCCACCAAATAATGTCGACTGGCTGAGAAGTTTAGCATGACCCCGGCGCTGCTGAAGTCAAAGGGTTGTTGTTTGTGTTGAGAGAGAAAAGGTTCAAAGAATGGGTAAGAGCCCATTTTATCAGTTTCAGCGTTTACCTCTTTAGCCAGTGTTATTACATGCGTTTTCTTTATCAGGCTTGATTTTGACTCTGTATGAAAAGCCTTTAAATCTGAGAGATTCCACCTGCCAACTCGCCAAAATGTCTGAGATGCCAATCAAAATGTTTTTAATTGGAGCTGTTGGGGTTCAGGTCTCTCCTGCAATGTTTTACTGTCAGGAAACCTCTTTGATTAAGAAATGAGCAGTTCGGAATAGTTAATGATTTAGAATTGGTAATGATAGAAAGGGGCTTAAATGCTCACAAGAAATGTCTGGATTTAACTTTGGCTGTAAGAACGTATTACTTTTTGTGAATTTGAGCAAACCCTAGCTCTCCCACAGAGTGCTGCAGTGGCAACTAACTCAGGTGATTACATTTAACTTCCTTATTTAGCTTTCTCTTTGTTTTGGTTACATCAGTGAGAAGCTATTGGACCTATGAAAATATGCACTTTTGCATAGTTTTGGTTCATGAAATACATATGTGAAATTAGTTTGTGGCCAGAGAGGGGTTGAAACATGTTTTTGTGTCTTCTGTTTAACTGCATCTGACCTTGTCTTGCTTATTCAGTTTTCACTTCGCACAACAGTTTTGTTTTTTTTCTTGATTCAGCAGTGTCCTTAAAACTCCTGATTATTTTTGGTTTACCTGGTCAACAATTGTCTCAGTGGCGTGTCCTCTCTAGATTCGCCTCCCCCCTCTGTCACACTGTTTTACTGCTGCCTCACTGCACCAGAAGTAGCTGTAACAGTCTTGTTGAAGGGACCAAAAAGATTTCCGTAAATAAATTTCACAAGCATAATTTCTGCCTCGTCTCAAATGTTTTTGTGGTTGTTTGAAAGAATCAAAATACTCCATAAAATCACCCAGCGTGTTCCTGAAAGATGCTCTTTATTTAAACATATATGTACAGGTAGTTTATTTTCTGCATATTTGTTAAATATTCAACATTAGGACCTTCATAAATTTACTACTACAGAACGCTAAGTTATCAGAAGGAAGGGAAAGTGACAAGGAGCGACACTTTGCTTGACATGAGTCACTAATGTCCTAAATACACTCAAAACATACACCGTCTATTGTAGGCATTTACAAGAGAGTTGCATTCATTTCCTGGTGTTTATCATAAAAACGCAAGACTAAATTCAGAGGATGCAGGATGTTGTCGGCAATATCCATAATAACCATGAATGATGTCATACTACCACAGTTGATAATTCCCGGTAGCTGTTGGCTGAGATGACGTTAGTGTGGCCAGTGATGTGGTGAGTCTGGGAAATGAGCAAGCATTTAAAAAAAAAAAAAACACCCCACCATAATGAATAAAATGTTTTTGAAGTGTTGGCATATACAGGGGTTAACCAAAATAATGAAAGGGTTTGATGCTGCTACAAAAGTGGGTCATATGAGATTGCATGCCAGTTAGCATTAGCCTGTTTGGACACGTTTCACTGTTGTGCTATAAAATGATCTTAAAGTTAGCATTTTATCTGAGTATATTTCCATATATATATATATATATATATATATATATATATATATTTTTTATAACACTAAATTTGGAGGAGTCTGCCTTTTCAGCCTACAAAACGTATAGCAGCCCTCAATGTAATGCAATGCAATTCAAAGAAACCAATTATCTATCGTGCTTTGTGTCAGTTGCGTGTTTTATCTGAAAACAAACAGGGAAGTCTGCATTGTCCACTACCTGAGAAGATTAACTTTTCCTTTAGCACAGCACTGTATACTGTATTTGTCCACCATATTCCTACTGGTTTAATCTTATGACCACTGTTTCTCTGTTTGTGCATTTTTAAGGAACATAAAGGAACTGCTTATCATTATTTATCTAGTTTTAATGATCCTGATGCACCTGCAGTTTGCACACAGATGATTTGGCCTCTTTGAAGTTCTGTTCATTGTCTCGCGTTGCTTTGAAAATGTAGATGCACTGGCTGCCAGACTTCTTTTAAAGCAGACAAATGCTATTTATTGGCCTTCAGCCTAATATGACCCACCCTTGTAGCAACGTTGCAGTGGAGTTTCAGTCAGGTCGGCACTGAAGTCCGTTTTCATCACAGTATTTCTGCGTGAGCTTTGTCATTTTTGTGAACATTCAGTGACCACCACAGGTTTTTCTGACTCTGCCAAAGCTTTATATCCAGCAGACATTACAGAATCACAGATGGAGAATTGGACTGCTAAACTGCTGTTCGAGCCAAAGCATTGAGTCAAAAATACCAGTAACTTAATCGGCAGCCATTTTGTTTGTCACATGGGAATCTGGGAAGGTAAAAAACGCAGAGTTGTGGGAGTCCTGAAAGTGACAGAGGTTCACTGGTTGGTGTTAAAGGGCTGAAATGGAAGAATAAATACCCGTTGTCAAACATGACGGGACGATAATGTTTTTTCCTGTCAGACAGAGAACCCCAGCATTTACACTTCACTCTATGGACATTGTGCTTGTAGTTCTGTAAATGCTTGTACTGTTTATCGACCACATGATCATAGACCATAATGTCATCTTAAGTTTACATGATGGAATGACCCAATCTGATTCTAATTTAAGACATACACTTATCAGATTTTTATTTACAATTCCTTTTACAGTTCCCTTTCCCTTTCCTGCCTATACACTGTGGACAAGAGTCTTCACTTGCTGGAAGGTTCCCCTCGAGTACTGATTAGGGATCAGTTCCCAAACTCTGGGCTGAAACTTTATCTACGATTAAATTCCAAACCTGATTCCTGCACAGTTTTGAGGGGAAACACAGCCAACTGAGGTTCTCTGAGTCACAGGAAGTTATGAATGGCATGTCATGTGATGAGAGTGGACGGGGTCATAAAGAGGTATCTGTCAGTTACATGATGGCACACTGGGTGGCTCCACAGCAATCCTTAATGATGGCCACTCCTGACTTGGTGATGGATGGTTTGTTGGGAGGCGGCTCTGGGATTTGTCTCTTGGGCTTTGGAGGATCTTGTCATAAAGAAAGAGGGACAAAATCATCACACCATGGAAGTGAAAGTGGGCAACACTCCCGCCTCTCTCTGACTGTGCGTTTGTGAAGTTTTTCAAACGTGGACACTCACTTTGTGTGACTTTGAGCTTCTTCTCCAGAGGCATCAGCTTCAGTCTGAGGAACTCAGCCATCTCCTTGTCCTCCTCTCGCTCCCTGAGTTTAAGATACAGTCACAGAGTCAGAATAATACAATGAATGATAATATAATAATGAATACGATGCAGTCAGTACAGGTTGGATTTAAGTCACTGAATAGCTTCATGAGCCTGATTTATAGGACTAGCACTCGAGTCAATGTATGCCTTTTAATAGGCCTTTTTCACAGAAGACATTTTGACTTGTCACAGTAGGAAAAGCACAGGTGTAACTAATAAAATCAGTGATGGCTGAATTCTATTTAGCTGCTTTGGTTTAGTGATGGGAATTACGGCTCTTTGAAGGGAGCCATAAGATCGTTCTTTTTTCTTTTTCTTTTTTTTAGGGGGCGGGGGTTATTATGTTTATCTGCAAAATAATCACTAGCATAAGGATAGAGTAAGATTTGGATCAGATTCAAACACCCCACCACCAACATAATGTAATTTCGCATGTGTGGAATGTTTTTAGCAGCACTAAATGACTCATACTGCCAGACCTAATGTCAATGATCTGCATTGTAAACATTACACAAGGTGACGCCATATCCGTCTGCTTTGTCAGTGAATTTGCTACTTTGAATTTACCCTCTGTATGAAAAGTGTTATGTAAATAAAGTTGCCTTGCCTTGAATGAAATTCATGCAACGCTGTGTCTGGCTGGTTCTCACTGTTCACATAAAGGGGAGTGGATTTAGGGCAGGCAGTGAAATCTGGGCACAACGATAAAAAGAACGTCTCTCACCAAGTATGAGTCGGTTCCCTTCGTTCATACCAAAGAGCTGTCGAAAGGAATCGGATCGTTCGTGAACGTAACATCACTACTTTGGTTTCAGGGTCCTGGTATTATACATGCTGTCACACTGTCATGGCTTACTTAGAATAGAACGGAGCCATCGTTAATGATATTAATAACACCTGTGCTTTTAAGATAAATCCTTTCTGATCTTTGAAAAAGTTATCTGGATCAAAAAATATTCCGTCTGCTGCACAATAAAAAAAAGATTTTAACCCGTCTGCCAAGTTGTAAAGTTGTATTTGTAGTCCAAAAAATGTATTATGGTAGCCAGAAGTAATAAGTAGTCCTTGCTTCTTCTTCACAACACAAGATGTAAAAGGTGTAAATGCATTATTTTGTATAAAAAATAAAATAATACAAAGAAACATTAATGTAGGAAAACCTGATCATTTCTTTTTAAAATTTGGTTCACAATTTATTCATTTTTATTTGCAACTTGGGAAATGGATTAAAAATCTTTTTTTTTTCATACAGCAAACAATGATTTTTAGCCACATTAGCCACTGCGTAGCTCTAGGGATAGCAATGTCGATAATACATGAGAAGCACAAACTAGGGCCTCATGTGGCCTTGATGTTGACAACATATCACAATGTTACATGCGTTTCTGTTGTGAGTCAGTGCATCATAAAGAATAATTCTGATTAAACTGATTTTAAAAAAACTTAACAATAGTATATTTGATAGTCCACTTTCAAAATGAACCTTTGGAGTTGCTCAGAATTATCACCATTTGCTCATCCAGTGTTTTTAAAACCAGCCTTTGATTTTACATCATTTTTCAGAGTTATCTCTGTGTCACACTGCGGGTTATCTGTGGGAGCAGAGGAGGAGGAAGTAGAAAATGACAATGCAGAGCCACGGTCATCAGTCAGCCTCCCTCCCACACACACACACACACAGCAGGCAGTGCTGTGATGATGAAGTGACCCTGTCCCCCGCCTTCAGTCATGCTCACATTTGCTCCACACATTTACTCTAATGAGTCTCCTTCCCGCTGTTCCTCAACCGTCCCATGTCGATCAAATGAAGAAATAAACAGGGGATGCAGTTCAACACTGTTTGGAGTAAACAATCTGTCAGTCAGCTCCCGCAGACGTCATCCCGGATATTAACTGTGCCTGTGTGTGGGAGCGCTCTACCTTAATCTCTCCACCTCAGCATCGTCGACCAGGAAATCCCTCTTCTGCACCAGCTTATGGATCTTCAGGATCAGCTCCTCTTCCCGCTGCTTGTGCTTCTTGGTTTTTTCTTTCTCTGGGGGAAAGGAAGAAATAAAATGAAAGAAAGGCAGAGTCACAAACAAATAAAAACATGGATGGCTAGAGGGACAAGTAGACTGAACTGAAACCTTAATATTTTACTTCCTCGCATAAAATATAAATGCAGGCTCTGTACATTTAGTTACTTGCAGCTGACCTTAACAAACTGACCTTACAGCAAAGTCAGCTGGCTCTTAAACACTGAGTCAAATCACAAACAGACCCTTAATTCTCCCCTCATGTATAATTTATAACAAATAAGGCACCGACTTAATTATGCAAATGCTAGAGAACTCTGTTTTTTGTTTCATCTGCATTCACAGTCAGGAATCCATGAACGCAACATCCTCTTTGCTTTGTCTCACTTTCCTAACCTTCACACTCCAAAACACAGGAAAAGACACATAAACAGACCAAACAAAGTGCATACACACACACACACACGCGCGCGCATACAGCTGCAGAAGTAGACTGTCTGACACTGCTGGTATCTAGGCTAGGTGGGGAAAAAAGGGTTTGAAAAACGACTGCAAACATCAGCTCTTTCTCCCATCTGGAAATAAAGTGGAGCGGTGCAGCTACAGTGCGTATCCCCCCCGAGGGCAGAACCATCTGAGGGGCGCATGGCTACAATCCCAATGTCAGGGGAGCAGGAGAAGCAGCAGGGTCTGTTTGTCACATGACTCACTGTGCTGGATAGAAGTAAAGGGCTGCCAGAACCCCCAACAACTGCACACATGAGGCCCCAGTGGCTCATGGGAATGTCAACGAGGGGCAGTTTTTGTGTGACCAGTAATCCCAAATGCAGAAGGGGGCGGACAAAACAATAGGGAGGCTTTACAATATAATGCAATCCAATCAAAGCTGAAGACACCATTAAGGACAGTGAGGTCACGTCCTCTGGATTTTTTTTTCTGGGAATTTGGTGGTTTTTCCAGCCGGGGACATTTTCCATCAGGGACATGTTCACTCTATAATTACAAAACAAGCATGTGATGGATATTTTATGGGTTATGGATTCCAGTCATTTTTAACTAACTTGACTACATGACGGCCAACAAAGGTAAATAAATAAAGGATTCAGTGTTTCTCCAACAGAATTTTATTCTGGGCATTTTGGAAATGTAATTGAACAGTAAAATGAATTAATAAAATATGAAAAATCAAAATAATTAAAGTGTTTGAGACTTCCCCTTTTTTCCCTTCCCCAGAACATGCATGTAAGTAAACCTTAAAGGTAGACTATGTACATTTTGAAATAAGAAAATAACACATTCTTCCTCTTACAAATTAACAGTTGAATTTATAAGCAATAAAACGCACCGTTGCTCAACTCAGTACACTCAGAGGTTTTGCCTCTACAGCCTTACTTGGTCTGGTCTGACTAGTAGCTTATGGTAGCTAATGCCAGCTAATGTTAGCAAACTTAAAGCTGCCCTGTGGTGTTTTCTTGTAAACAAACAAAAGTTATATTTACATTCAGTGTTACTCACCAAAACACAGCTCTAACAGAAGAGTTGAATTCATTTCCTCCTTCATAAAACAAAAAAAGCTTGAATCCTGCATTGTTTACATCCATGTTTACTTGCTAGCAGTCTTCTTCTTCACTGCCTTTGTTGGTGCATTGCTGTGTATCATGTCGCATTACTGCCACCCGTCCCCAGTGGAATAATCTGAAACCATTGGCTGGACTGTTTATTGCGTCCTCGGGACTGGCCTCAGTATTTTTAAAATCCTGACTACACAGATTTCTTAAGGCACTTTGTATGAGACACACAAGCACATGAGGGAAATGACCACAGAGGTAAATCTATGCCTTACTTACAACATTCCCTAACCCTAACCCTAAGCTTCACAACACTGGTATTTACTGCAGGGCTGTTAAATTGGATTCCGTTACATTATCAGGTGTTTCTGTTATTTTGTCCTCTCTCTGTACATTGCAGCGTTGCCAGGTGGTTAAAAAAAAACGTCCTGTGATTGACAGGTCTCTGATTCGTTTCCCAAAACAGCTGCTGAACATCCCTGATTCTTGTTGCTGTGTGTGTGTGTCCTTGAACACGACACCAGCCCCTCCTGCTCACACACGCTGACACATGATGTAAATACTCAGTGAGGAGGCGTGTCTTCCTCCTGTTGCCAGGTCCTCTGTATGCAGAGCTTCATGTATACGTTACTACATGTACGGCATCTGACATCAGTGAACCACCTCAGCACTTTCTGGCTGCATTTCCGATAGAGACAACACTCGACCTGACTGTGGGGTTAAACCAATATTTGATTCTGTACTCTGCCCCGCAAACACATGCACCACAGCAACACCCAGTGAGTAAAAATTAGTGTTTACTGAAATTCATTTTGGACACCTTGCCTGGAAAGCTTCCCTCCCCTCATATTGCCTTCAAAGTGATGATGCATGTGTGTTTGTGTGTGTATGACTATCTCTGCCTCATAACTCCACCGCATCCCTGAGACTTACGATCAATCCTGCGCAGTTTAGTGCAACGACACTTCTTATAAATCATCATGACACCTGCTGAGGTTATGGGACTCTGGCGAGCTGCAAACAGAAGCACTTTCTGCCAAGAGTCCAAACAGGGTGCATGGGCAGTTTTGCACGCAGACGATCAATTCTGAGTGGTTTATTTCATGATATGCTTACAGCTGGCTTTCTTGATGTTGACGTATATGTGTGCGCATATATGTGTGTTTGAACTGTACCTGGTACTGCGACAATCTGTCTCAGCTCCTGCTTTAAACTCATGATGTCTTTGCAGAGCTGAATGTCATCCATCCTTGGAAAAAAATGAGAAAGAAAACAGTCAGTCACTGGCTTCCATCAGATTAAAGAACAACAGATAGTATTAGCTGCTTCCACATCCACCTTAAGTGACATTAGGCAGAGTAATATAACTATACAATATAGTATAGTGAACCCTGGAAGAAAAGCAGACATAGCTGAAGTGGGAAGGATCAATAAAATGATCTAAAGATGACCTGTAGTCTTGATGAGGTGAAAAATAGATTCACTTTATAACTTGAATATTACCCTAATTATATACAACACAGATGAAATGAAACATCCCAGCTAGGGCTGGGAAAAAAGAGCATTTTATTTGTTATCTATTAACCCTATCATCCCCTGGCTTTCACACGAACCGATTTGTCTAGCTCGCTGTCACTTCACATATTAGTTAACACACTTTGGTTGTAACCCCTCCTTGCGTGTTGTCATGGTGATCCAAGCAACATGTGCACCTCAAAGTTTGGTAGTGTCCCATTCTCCTTATTCCCCTGTGTTATTTATTTGGATTTGAGGATGTTGTAAGATGTAAAATGACTTCACTCATCAGCTGGAGTCTATTCTGTAATGAACTAGCATATGTGACACCATTAGAATTCTAATAAAATGCATTTTGTGACAGAATTTTTCTGGCCGAAATTAATTTCTACATGGGTGTAATTCATCATAAATCTTAAATGCAAATAATCACATTAAATATTTCTTCTCTTTGAAATAATTCTGGTTATTCTGAAAAAGAAGCTAATGGACTAATAGCAAAGAGACTTTAAAAAGACTTCTTTTGGCCTTGGACTGAAAGGGTTAATCTAATCTAATTCATTAATCCTACAGTATAAAATGTCAGAAACTATTAAATGCCCATAACAATTTCCCAGAGTTCAAGGTGAGGTCTTCACATTGTTTTTATTTTATCCAAAACCAAAGATATTCAATTGACAGTTGATATAAATCAGAGGAAAGCATCAAATCCTTCCATTTGCAAACCTGAAAGAGAATGTTTTTGCTTAATAAATCACTGAAAGGATTAATCAGCTATTAAAATTGTTGTGAATTCATTTTCTGTCGATTGAATAATTGATTAGTCGACAAATCACTGTAGCACTAATCCCTGTGTTGTGCTATAAAATCCACTCTTGTCATTCAGACATGACAGCCTCAGGAGAGTGTGTGTGCAGATGAAAACATGCAACATAAATCAATCCACGCTGCTTTCTGAGCCCGCTGCAGCCCTGGCGATCAACCTCGGGGCCTCGACATTTTCCCCTCTTCTTCCCTAAATCCCCGCCTCTCTCTCTCTCTCTCTGCGGAGCAGTGACAGCTACCACAGATTTAATTCTCCCTGTGATAGATCAGGCCGATGACTCATCCACAGCCTCCTCCTCCTCCTGCCTCTGCATTTATCCCTGTTGCTCCATTTTACACCTCCCTCCTCTTTCTGTCTCCCCCCCGACCCCTCCCTTCAGCTCCTTTCTCTCCCTCTGTCTGTGTTTTTCTCCCTCCTTCTGCCTTGTTTTTCACTCTCTCAGTGCTATCTGTGGACTCCAGCAGCTTCTGCACTCTGACACTCCATCTGCTACTTTGTGTGTGTGCTGTCTTGAGTCACACAGAGCCTGACAACAGAGACGTAAGCAATAGGCAGCGTGGCGGCCTAATGCCGCTTTTCAAGTGGGCGTGTGAACTAACATTATCAACTGAGTGAGCTCTCTAAGATATGTATCAGCTTCATCCGACACCTCCACCATCACACTGCAGATGTTAGGGGTGTAATGACCCACAAAATACACCGTTCAGTAGTTCGATATGTTACAGTGGTGAGACAATTTGATACCGAAAAATAGACAGCAGCTTGTATTTCCACTTTCAGATCAGTTTTATAAAGGTGCAATATAATATATAATATAATATATGATAATGTAATGCAGTTGTGGTTCAGTTAGAGTGTTTTTAGAAAAGCGTAGTGTGTGTAATGTGTGTGTAATCCTTTCAGCTCAACAACAAATCTGCACTGTTCAACAGCTTTTAAGCTTCACTGAAATTGTTTGATTCATCACATATACTAGGAGTGCGCAATATATATAAAAATAAAATATAAAATCCTCTATCACAGTATAAGTAATTCTACAATATCAATATATTGTGATATAGGAAGATTTCTAGAAATGAAATGGAGAAACTGGACAGAAATGTCCAGTGTTTTGGGCTAATCCTGCGAATTAAATATCTGAAAAAAACAAGGTGCTTCATTTTACCGATGCAAAAATCATCCTGCTCATTGACTTGCCACATTGTTGTGATGTTCTAATACAACCAAAGATATTTAAGGGCTATTAAATATAAATGAAATGTGTGGCAGATGATACATTTATATCGTCTTACAGTCGTATCTTCCAACCCTACACTGTCTGTATTAGAGCTGCACATTTAGTTGAATTGGTTGATCAACATAAAATAAATGTTATATTTGATTAATTATTTAAGTAATTTTTCAGGCAAAAATGCCAAACATTTAATGGTTTCAGCTGCTTAAATGTCATGAATTTGCTGCTATTAGTAAACTGAATATCGTAGGGTTTTGGACTTATTTGACAGCAAATTCTGCTGCCTGGTTTATAATATCCGACAATGCTGCATAAGCAATGATGTTAAGTTGGGATTCATCCACGCAGTTGGCATGAATGAACGCTGGAAATACACGGAGAGACTGCTGGTCAGATTATTATTATAAGAGGTCTTTTTAATCTCTTTTGCCCGGTCGCACAGCGAGGGGAAAGATAGTTTTAATAGACTGATCTGATATGAGAAGGCTGATCTCCTCAGTGCCTTAAAAACGGGTCTTTCATATAGTGTTTCCGAGTTTATCGAACTGATTTTGTGGATAAGAGACGATGATTGAGATAACACATTTATCACAGTGATTTGAAGGAATCAGGCGTGCATTTAATCTCTCTCTGTGTGTGTGCACGTTTTATCTTGTGTTGCTGCTGCAGTCTTTACCATAATCAGGAAATCGACTAATTGAGAAAATAATCTGCAGATTAATTGATAATGAAAATAGTTGTTAGTTGCAGCTCTATAGCCTGTATTGAACAATACAAGACACCAGATTGTTACTTTATAATGTTCTGCTACAGTATTAAACTCATGTTGTCACGCTGCACATTAAGCTCAGACACAACATTCCCTTGATAAAGGCAGCGAGCGTTTAGACAGAAAGGAAATGATACACTGATCCATAATCCTTGAAGCTAATGTTGATGAGGAGCCAATGAGTTCATCACAGTGACTCATTCAACTGCTATTGGCAGGTCCAGCCCTCTGCATAATCAATGGACAAATGGGCTGCCTGTCTCAGTACAGAACAGTCTTAAAAGAGCCAACCTGTATCACAAGGAAACAACACTTGAGTGTCTTTGCACTGCGTCATGAGAGTGTCCACTGTGTCATGGCAACGCAGACAACCTCATTATCCACTCAAGGACAGCAGTAGGAACTGTTATGAACCTGTATTGATTAAATCTTTGTCACACTCTTTTTTTACGTTCGGCCATACAAAAACACAGAAATTGACAATTCAGCAACTCACATGAAGCGCAGCTCTGACTCCCGGCGTACCAGGACCTCTCGCAGGCGCTGGATACGGGTCATCTCCACCTCGATCTCCTCTGGAGCCATGGTGCTCTCTGCCATGGACACATCTGAATGACCTGGGAGGCAGGGGGAGGAGAGGCAGGGATGACAAACTGAGTCAAAATGTGGAGTTTGAACTTATTTTCTGGTTTACATTACAGAGAGGATTCTCACTACACATGACCAAATTACAGATTGCAGAGGCACGCCTGTATCTAATTTGAGATGTTAATCGTACATTTGTTTTCCTTTGATTTCATGTGACAAATGCATCCAAGAGTTCCTAATTTCCTTCTTTTTATCCTTGAAAACTTTCTCACAGCGCCAGCGTCTTGGCAAACACGTTTCTCACCTCGTCTCCCTGTGACGTGTCACCTCACATCAGCCAACAACATGATATTTGCAAAGAAGAACCCGTAATTGAGAGAGGTGATTCGACTTTTAAAGTTGCAGCAGCGCTTCAGGCACAAATGGTTGCTTCCCACATGAAAGGCTTCAATCAATGGTGATGTGAAAATGTGTGTGACATGAAGAAAAGCAGGATTTCTGCATGTAATACAGGCACTTTGAGATCCTTTTCCAAAGTAGAAGGTTGTTGATGAGTGTCTGAAGAGAAAATAGACCTTCATACTGACATGGATCAATAACCAGGTGTGGCTTTTTGCTGATTGGGTTATTCCTCCCTGAACTGGACCACTAACCTCACACTCTCCATATCTGCCATTAACACTTACTACACTGACCAAACACTAATTGCACTGATCAATGCACTGACCACTGCAAATGCTGCGGCTCTTGCAACAGACTAACCTTACCAGCATCTTCCAACAGATGTCATAGTGACATCATCACAGGTTATCTCAGTTTTGTCTTCACGCTTCAGATTTTTAACAGAAAACCTGTGTTACCAGTTTGAAAGACGTGGACGTTCACCAGGCAGGGAGGGTCTAATTAAAGACAAGATGCATTATGGGAAATGAAGGATCCAGGGTTTTTGGGGCATGACCCATACTAGGGGCTAAAAGTCAGGATTTCACCTTGTTTTTAATCTGTCTCTCACAAGGCCCCCATTATGGAGATATAATACTTAATTGCCAGAGTACCCCTTTAAAAAAAGATTCAAATGAAAGTAAATAGTCTCAAAGCAATGCACAATAGCACAATGCAATGATGGTATTTCTGCAGGACTGTTATCAGTTATCTTCCACTGTTGTGCAGAACATGAACATTTCACAGAGCAAGCAAATGCACCATAGTGAGACTAGATGCCAACACAAACGTGCAGTTGGCACTGATACCTGCTGTCAGTGTCCTTATTTTCTTGTCTAATCAATTAATTGTTTGGTCTATAATATGGCAGAAAATAGTGAAAAATGTCCATTACAATTTCCCAGAGTCTAAGGTGGTGTTCATCCCACAAATATTTACATTTGAGATGCTGGAACCAGAGATTTTTTGGCATTTTTGCTTAAAAATTACTTAAAAGACAGGTTCACATTTTTTAATATCTATGTTATCTATCCATTTGGACACTCGCTCACTTCCTAACACGACTACACTGTACAGTCCACAAGCTGAAAGGTCTGAATAAACAAACTATTTGCATCTTTAATTCTGTCAAATGTGACACATGACATTTATCCACAGTGCGCGTTGCAACATTAGAGGACTGATGGGCTCTACGTCCTCCTGCAGCAACATAAACTGCAGTCTGCGTTTGTGGTACTTTTCATGGATGCTTGCTGAGGACAGAGCTGACTCACCACAGCAGACAGAAGTCTGCACAGGAGGGCCCAGTTTGTTTGTGCCTCGCTGATACTGAATCATCACCCAACGTGTCTGCTGACAAAAGACGCTGACGCCAAAAGCAAACTTTATATCGCAGAAGCTAAAGTTGGAGAAAAGTTTATTTTCTTTATCTCCTTTTTTCTCCCGTTTTTCTGTGCACACTCCTCTATCTCACTCACAGCCACGCGCTCACCATCAATAAGAAGACCAAGCTGCATTAAGCACCGACTGGTGGCAACACACCAACTCAGTAATGTCTTAACAGCTCCCTCTCATCTGAGCAAGCTGCTCGCACATACGCAAACACACTCAGCATTAAAAACATTACAAGGAATGAACAGCGTCGATACTTTCTAATTAAAAGCAACGTGTTCACCAGGGGACAGGTGAGATAAACTCTAAAGTTTTAACACTGCTCCTCACATCACCCGCAGACAGAAACCAGTTTCCTCACACACATAATTAATCAGCTTGAATTAGCCCTGTTTCAATAGAACAAACTGGCTCATCAGTGTACTTCACGATTATGATTTAATGAGGAATAAACAGCCTGGAGAGCCTGGATCGTGCGTGGTACAGCTGTCACATGGGACTCGACAGCAGGGAAATGTCAGCATCTGTATGACATCCAATGCAGACGCCCCTGACACATCCTGCAGTCACACTGTATATACACTGCTGCTGGTGCTGCTGCCTCTGTACCCTCCCACCCCTCGAAAACAAACAAAAAAACAGTTGGTGAGCACAAAATAGAAAATGCAAGATAAACACAGGCAGTATTTGGGGGGGGGGGGGGTCTGCTTTACCTCTGTGTGTGTGTGTTTGTGGTGTAGACAGACAGAGAGAGAGAGCAGTGGCTGGATCTGTGTCTAAAAATATCCACTGCCTTTTTTTTCTCCTTCTCTCCTTCTCTGACTTAATCTGGAAGTTTCTTCACGCCCCGCTCCCCTGTGATAAGTTATCCTCAGTGGAAGCAACTGGGACTTATAGGACGTTATCACTTTGCTTCCATCAACACATGCGTCATTAATCGCCCTTCATCTCTTGGGCTTTTGATAACAAGACAAAATAATAGAAACATCTAATACAATGGCTCTGCAGCCAATAATGTTTATTCATGTCGATGCTGTGTTTGTTCAGCTTTATGGTCATGTTTTGAGGCTGTAGTTTGTATTTTTGCTTAGAGCTGAAAACGATTAATCGATAAGTCAATTGACAGAAAATGAATTGCCAATTGTTGTCATGCATCAAGCAACATGCAAAACATTCCCTGATTCCAGTTTCTCCAAGTGAGAATTTGCTGCTTTTCTCAGTTTAAGATCACTGTAAACTGAATATCTTTGGGTTTTGGACTGTGGGTTGAAAATGTAAAGACATCACATTGGGCTCTGGGATATTGTAACAGGCATGTTTTTAGTATTTTCTAACGTTTTACAGACCAAATGATCAATTGATTAACGGAGACAATCATTGTTAGTTGCAGCCCCTAAATAGGACGAATAAAATAGATGCAGGACAAAATAACAGAAACATCTAATTCAGTAGCTCTGCAGCTTAAGATGTTCATGTTTAGCTGAAACTGTGTTGGAGAGGTGTTTATTCAGTCATGTTTGAGGCTGTAGTCTGGGGTGTTGCTGTAATTGTGTCGATAGAAACTGTTATCATTGTGCAGAAACTGGTATTTTTGTGGTCACCTGCTGTCCAATTTAACGTGATCCTCAAAAATAATCACTAAAAGCTTTATGCCATTTTGAAAAACTGTCCTTCAAACTATTCAACTTTCACTAATTTTGCCATAAACTCAAATATTCTTGTACATGTGAAATCCAGAGTATATAGCCTATTGATTAGAGCAGAGGACCGGGGTACTGACTCATAGCTGCTCATGCTTCTGCATCAGCTCAGACCGAATCAAATGACCACAAGTTTCAAAATGCGCTGGGCTTGCTGTATTCGTGGTAGGCTGTATTCTTTGGGCCAAATTCATTCACAAACCGCGCAATGCCTATAGTGTGCAGGTAGGGGAATTAATAGGCCTCTTAGCACCAAGGCAGCGCTATTGATAGGCTACATCCCAAACCTTTGTGAGTCACGCATTAACCATTTCAAAGCTGGTTTTCACAGTGAAACATATGCTGAAGAGACTGAGACGATACCTTGCTGTTTCTGACCGCCAGGCGGTAAAACGACATCATATTTTGATGCATGACGCTCACCTTTGTCCGTCGTCCATGCCGTTTCCGACACGGCGCCGTAGCTCCTGAGCGCGCGCTCGGTGTCCGAAATAGATTTCTTCAGTTCCATGTCGGTGGAGTGCCCGCGCGCATAAACCAGGATTCAACGAGTCTTTCAGCTAAATCTACACGGCTCCTCTGTGTGCGTCCTCCCAGATAACTAGCTTTCACCCGGTGACAAGGCTCCAGCGACCCGAGACGTTGAGCATCTTTATTCAAGCTTTCAAGTCCCTCGACGTGTGGATGGAGGTGAGGATGTAGGGAGCATGCGCAGTGCGGGCAGGGATGTGAAGACACCCACTGGCACCGAGATGACGTTAAAAATAAAACAATAAGCACACAGTTGCACTTTTTTATTGTCAGCCTGTCCAAGAACTTGTTTTTATATCTAAATAGGACGTATTTCATGTATGTATTATTAATGAAGGGATATGAAAGCTAGCAGGGGGTAATACGTCTTTAAGCATTTTGTCTCTGAAGTGTACCTCTGGTTGTTATTTGGCAGGCAGTGGCAGGTGTTTCCACATATGGGGGTATGGTTGCATATGGCAAAATTAGACAAATGGAATCTGTTTGAGCAGTAAATTTAGAAATAACTTCATTGACAGGTGCCTAAAGCTTAAAGCTGAAGCCTTAGATGCAGGGAGAGATAGTCTGCGTAAGTAAAACAGAGAGTGAAAACACAGGCTGCAGAAGAAAAAAAACATGCAGCAGCAGGCAGGCCTTTCAAAGTACATGTTGTGCTATATATATATTCCCACAAGAGACGGAGACAGAGCTTCAGTTGCATCTAAATGATGAGTAATACAGAGGAGTGAGTAATATGTCTGTCTGAACACAAGCCAAAACACACCCAGGAAGCACCTTTGATAGCAAAATATCAGAGGTACATGTGACACGTCAGATCATCTGTGAGCATAAGAAGAAAACTGTGGGTCTGTGGTACAATATTCAATTCTGGGTTCAACCCAAGTTCAGTAATAACTGATTTCTTTTGTGTTGCTGTAGCTGTATGCTCAGTAAACACTCACACAATGAATCAATAGGATGTTTTCAATTTATTCAACAATAAATATTATTTATCTCTACCACAACTAAAGTGCAAAATGTGATCAAATCATTTTGTCAATACATTACAGTCAGCACTGATCAAATTGTTGTTCTTTGTTATATCAAAACCAGTCAAAAAAGAGACACACATTTCAGACTGTGCTAAAGTAGCATACCAATCTTTAAATGAGTTACCATATTAAGTTATTATACTTAAGGATGAAATTTAAAAGATGTCTGATGAAAAGGGATCAATCAGTTGTAGTGACTACATTGTTTTTGGTACCTCAGTTCAAACACTGTATTATCTTCAATTTGTTATTCACAATATTAATTCAGTTACGTGAGACAGATCAAATAATATAATCACACAGCATCTCTAGCATATGCTACTTCAAACTACATTCTAGACCCAACCATACCAGAAAAACAAAAACAGACACATCTCTCTGTCACACCAGGAATTTCAGTAGTACATGGGAACACAAGAGAATGAGAATTTTTTTTGTTAATTATCTAAGGTGGAAGAGAGAAGTTTGCCCTAAACCTTTTAAATTATATATATAGGAATAACAGTCAGCTCTTGTACTGAGCTGTACTCTACTTATAAAAAATGACCTCTATAGAAAACGGCTTGGAGGAGGCATCTGACGTTACATTTCAAGAATCACCGTAGGCAAGGAAATCTATAAAGTAACATTTTCACTAAGAGGTCAAATGAAAAAAATGGTTTAGGAAAGACAATAGAGAGCACTCCACATTAACATAAAGTACGACAACAGGCAGGCAGCATTTCCACATTCAAGTAAATGGATGTTTGAGACAACTTTAATCAATCATTATTAGACAACGTAATCTTCAGTAGTATCTTATTAACACAATATTTAGATATAAAGGGATAACTGTTTTTTGTTGCTTTGTTGCTTGAACGATGCACTGTTTGTGAACCTATACTGTATCTCCTGTTTGCTCAGCTCATTATGGTCCTTATGTATAAAGTACCTACCGATACATTAATAGTACACAGATATACTCTAGAATATAATGGATTACTGGTACCTGTTTGCATCTGTATTTGGCACTTCTTGTACCAGAGTGTAAACTGGAATCAAAGCAGATAGTCCTTAGAGATCAGGCACTCTGTTGCAGCCGCAGATAACAGTCCAAGCACGTGTGCTAATAAAGAGAGAGTGATATTTAAATGTTTAGAATGTTTATGAAGTTAAAAGCCTAAGCTAATATACGTTAGCTGCCACTGACTCCACATTGTGGAAATAATTCTTTCCCACTCTCACTCCAGTTTTTCATTTAGATGTAAAGCAGAGGAATCTGGAACATCAACCTTACACTTTCCCATCATCACAGCTTCCATCGCAGACATAGAAGTCCTCACAAATCATCCCAATCATTTAGCATGCTCCAATTGAATAACAAAAAACAAAACCTGATGAGAAATACAGCATGGTGACACTTCACTGTGGGATGGAAAAGTAGGACTGAATTACTTTTTCCCATGGAGGTGATATGCTGTATGAATATTGAAAAATATACTGTATATACATTCCATTTGCTGGACACTGTTTCTTAAAGCACCTTACAGCATCATGAGGGCTCATATTTTTAGTTTAACCCCAGTGAGAATCATACTGTGGCAGTGATAGTGCAGCAGTGCCGCAGACAGACAGGACTGCCGTCCACTGGACCAGCCGTCTCCAGTTCAGACCACGGCTTTTTACTGTCCCTCCATCTCAACGACTGATTCTACATACTTCACTTCTGAGTAGGTTTAGATGCTACTGTTGCCTCTTTGGGAGCATCTATCTTCTCCTTAGAGTCCACTTCCTCCTTTGTGGATTCTGCTTCATCCTGTTTAGGAGGGAACATCCATGCCAGAGCAGCAGCAGCAGTGCCGTCGCCGCTCTGGCGTGAGAAGCAAAGGAAGGTGGCCCAGACGAAGGCACAGCAGCCGGTGAAGGTGGTCCGCACGTACAGAGGCACCAAGGCAAAGTTCAGAAACTAAGGGAGACATAAAGATTATAGTATATTTATATAATTGTTCTGGTATATAACATGTTTAAATATCAATACATAATTTTTATTTGAGTAGTAGTTTCTAAAAATAAATAATTCCTATGCAAGTATTGTTGTGAGATGACATACAGAAACTCAACTCTCTAAGTCTAAAAGAAACTGGGTTGATGGATTTAAAACAACAGTATTTATTTAGCCCTTACTTTGTCAGTTTTTGATATTTGAATTTGGGATAGATCTAATATTATATGGGTTGCTCCACAGGTTTGTCTTTCAAAATTCATCATATTGCAGAAATACCAACATTGAGTCCCTTTAAATATTATAACAGCTATTGAAATTACTGGGAATGTGAGGAAATTGTAGATTTTAATAGTGAAGAGAATGTGTACTCGAAGATCCACTTACTAAGCAACACATTAGGTTTATCGTGAGGCTGTGAGATGCGATTGAAAGCTAAGAATCATTAGTAAGTGGACCTTTGAGCTTGTATTTTCTTCACCATATATTGTTCCCAAAGGTCAAGAATTAACATCTGTGCATGGGAGATATTAATATTTACCTGCATAAATGGCCAGAACATTAGCCCCGTCTGAAAAGAGAGACAAACAAAAAGCATTTGTAGACTTACAACATGTTCAGGAAGAAAACCTCTACTGACACAGCTGAAACCTCTGATGACAAAAAATAAACTTTATCTTTCAACTGTAGTGACTGAGATGCATGTGTGGTAGAAGTCGGAGTTAGATAACTTCATCAGGAGAGCCATCAGTAGATAAGTACATAAACTGTCTACAGTTACCGGTCACAACATATCACAGCGGACACTACATTTCAGTGGCGAGCACTTGAAGGTTCTACCAAGAAGAGCCTGCTGTGACAGTCTGTCTCTGCTCCTACTCGCCTTATAAGTGTTGAGGAATTTGTCTCTCCAGTCTTCCATGATGTCCTCTTTGCCCTCCAAGAAGCTGACACCTGCGTGACAAACAAGACAAATGATTCATTTCATGGATCATTCTCTGTCAGCTGGAAAATGATTTCACTGATGGAAGGTTTATAGACTGTGTAAGCACACTTTGAAGAAACCATAAACACAGTATGTATATGTGTCTTATAGGAGTAGGAAAGATAAGCACTATGGCATATATGTCATGTTTTCTCAAGCTGTGTTACTGATAACACTGGTACAAATATTGCAACATATTCTCTTGCAAAATATAACCAGTTTGTATTTGTTTGGTATTTGAATGATAGCCCAACTGCAGTACTAACTACTTATTTTTCTAAAGTAATATAATAGAAATTTTAAATGGAGCATTCAACAGTATTGCACATTCTTGGCATAAATTACCACATGTAATACTAATCCTTTAAGTTTAAGATACTGATGATGTGATGTTTGGTCTAGTATAAAGGTTCATATTATCAAATCAAACGTTATCTGCTTGGAGCATATCATCTGCTCTGTGATGTCTTTCATGTGACCTCTGCTAGTCAAGGTTTGTTTCGCTGGCCACTGAGCAACTGCTGATCTTTACACTACAAGAATGAGCACAGAGAGGACTTGGGTCAAGTTACAAATTGACAGATATGTGATCTGTTTTGAAGTTAACCATTAACTGCCCGGCAGGCTCTCAGTGTGCCCCGGAGAGCTGTGGTGAGCTGTCAGTAGCTACTACCAACACCGACCTGTGTAGAAGACACTGGTTGCCAGGGGCGCCGCTGTTGTCTGGTCCAGGAACAGCTTCCTCATCACCATCCCGACGGAATTCCCGGGAAACCTCCGCTCGAGGAAACGCATCCAGAAGAAACTGAAGTTACCATGGAAACTGAACGCGATCACGGCGACGTTCCGCGTGTGGCTCCAGTCCATTTTCTCCCTCCGCGAAAACCACTGGTGGACGAAGTCCCCTCCAGCGAACAGACAGCCGTACATTGTAACGTTGGTGACCCACGGAAACCGACGGACATGTCTCAAAAACGCCTTTCGCATTATTTTACAGTTATTTGTCGCCCAGTGGAATGAAATGTGATGTTAACTAAATGTAATAATTAGCTTAATGTGTGACTTAGCTAGCAAACTGTGACAAATTACACAAGCACCATCTCTGTCTGGAAATCACTGTCCATTTCGGTCCGATTTCCGATGGAAAAGCGTCATAAAGCTTATCTACAACAAAGTGTATATGTTTCTCGTATAATGAGTCATAAAATAATATAATCTCAGACGGGATACTTGCTTGTAGTGAAACATCCGACACCCGGCACGGGACTGCCCGTCTACCACCGGCCGGGTTCGCTCATTCTGCGTAAAATTACTACGCCCCTTTTACGTAGAAAAAAACAATACAGTAGGCTAGAGTTGAAGGGCGGAGCAAAACTGTAATGCCTGACCTAACCATGGCAGCTCAATCTGACAGAGTACCCGGAACTGTCAGAACCATGGTCAGGATATTGTAGTTTTACCTGAGATGATTTGGGTTTGCTGGGAAAAATACTATCACATGATGCACCAATCAATGGGGGCCAAGGGACCTTCAGGGACCGCTGCATGGTTTAATGAAGCCTTGTTTAAATCCACCATGTTACTGGAAGCTATTATAAGTTGTGAATTTGTCTGCCTGTCTTCCAAGTTACATTTGTAATGTAGCCTAATAGTTGACTTTTGAGGCCAATATCGATATTGATACTTGACAGTTTAAAAAATCTGATAAGGATATATTAACTGATTCATTTTAGTTCATTCATTTTAAAGTTGAACAATAAACTTGTCAGTGGTCCCTGATGGACAAACTATGCAATGGAGAAACTGTTTCTACATTAGGCCTACTTCAGATATATCTTTGGCATTTCTCTACTGTTATTTCTTGTTATTTATTGGCTGACATATATTATTTATTATTATTAATATAGTAATACCCACTAATGACAATTATATCAAATTACATTGGACCAAGTACTTGGCAAAACCTCTATTCTTCTACTGAAGTGCGGAACTCCAAAAAAATAAAATGTCCACCCTTTCAACACCATTCACTCTGAACACATATAGACATAAGCATTCCAAACTAGATTTGACCATTTACATTTATTTAGCAACAGGTACAGTATGTTACAGTAACAAGTTGCACCAATGCTTTAAGCACCTTGCAACCTTCTGAATAACACAACTGATGAAAAGGCCTTATACAGTATATGGAGTTGTTTTGATTTTTAACAGTTTCAAAAACGACAAAACTAGTAAAATCACATTTTGTTGCGTTTGACAAGAATCCATATCACATTTAAACATGCAGTTTCCTAAAACATACACATTCATAGCCAAGTATACAGCAGTATGCAGAGTATGTGATGAAATATCATATTCCACTCTCATCAGGAAGGTACATTTGTAGAGAAAAAGAAACTTTGCTCAACTCTTCAACAATGCAGAGCTTAGCAATTAGTATTCTCTTCACTGTTTTAAACAAAGTGCCAAAAAAATATATATGCTTCATTGTTGTTGCAGCAAGTTCCCTCACCTGTAATTACTCCTTAACAGTAGGTCATGCTCTACATTTAAGGACCATTCATGTGGTTTTACGTTTTAAGCCAATTAACTACATATTGTGCATGTATTTCCAAAGCATAGCTATGTTTTTAGATTCATTTCATACCTCCAAAAAATGTATTATTTGTTCAGATAGGCAAGGTTTGATTTCCTTGCGGCACAGTACCTGACAACATTAACTGACTGACAAAAATATAAAAGGCAATTAACTGAAGTTCTGCAAGTTGATAGACTGTGGTATCAACTGAACAATGGACGCACGCAAGGTAGGAGATTAATAGAAAAAAAACGTTGGAAAAAGTGCAACAGTTGTAGTTTCTGGGGATAAAAAAGACATACGAAAACAATAAGCAGGGTTCTTTAACTGGACATAAGACAACAATGTTAATTATTTCCTTCGATAATCAAAACAGTCCAGCATAATAGGACATCAACCTCGCCTTACTGCAACACAGCAGATGGTGTAAGGTGCAGACTTTACACCACCTCACAAGAGTGGAAAAATGAACGGTTACAGGCGTGAACAGAATCACTTCCACTTCCTCTTCCTCTACTGTACCAGCCAGATGAGTCAGGAGAGCCATTCAACATACTGTCCCGTCGGGGGTTACCTTCATGTTAAGACACGATGAACAAAAAACAGACAGTGGGTGGATGGGTCACAGTGTGTCCACTGAGCTGAGAGGCAAAAACAGTCCCATGTTAAGGTTGAGTGAGAGATAGGAGTAGGGCTCTATGACTGGACAGCCCTCTCCCAGTCCCCCCCCTCAGTCCTGTGGTAGATCTGTGGCTGCCCACCGGGGAACAGGTTATCAGAGCTGGGGTGTTCTAAAAGGAACTGGATGGTGGACTTCATGTGCTGGACGAAGTGTGGCGGCTCAGCCATTGGCGAGGTGGACAGGTACTGGGCATGAGAGAGAAATACCAGAGTCAGAATCTGCATTATGTCACTTTCTGGACTGCTGCTTCACACTCAAATTGGGACATAACACAGGCTTGAATGAAGCATGAAAAAAAGGGAAGTATAACAAAGGATGAAGTAGATCACCTATATAAGACTACTAATTACTTCCACAGTCCTTTACCTTTAAAATTGTGTCATCATTTTGTGACAACCAGAAGGCAATATCCAGATTTGGAGACCACTTGCAAGGGCCGATTTTAACAAGTCCTTGACTTGAGTCATATATGTCAGCCATCTGCAAGACAAAAAAAACCCCAAAACATTCATTTTAGTAATAATCTTTGCATTAACTTTTTTTTATGAGCTTTGAATGAAATAGAGATTTAAAATTAAGTTTTTGTGCCACACTTTGAGGAGTTGTTCATTCAAAAAATGTCCAGTATTCACACATAGAAAACGACATGTTATATGTTATAGTACCTGTCCCCCAGTGAAGGTCCTTGCTGATCGCAGCTCCCCTGCAGGTCCTTTATGAGTGAATGACGAAGGGAACACGTCCCCTGTTTTAACATTTACACCTGTGCATAAACAGACATGTACACACAATATATTAGAGGTCACATGCCATGAAAGCACTGCATCCCTCTCACTCTGTAGCATATTCATCACTTACCTATTCCATACACTACAGGTCTATGAGTTCCATCAACAACAATGTCATTAACTTCTACAAAAACAGAGAACAAAAGGGTTGGTTGGATGAAGGCATGTAGAATATTTCTAAACAATAGTAAACAAGCCAAAACAGGTATCAAAGTTACCTGTGATGCAACATGTTTCCAGATGAATATCCTCTTTCTGTTTCTGGAATGTTGCTGTAAAGTGAAAAGAGTGTAAGTGTTACAAAGCTCTGATGCTGCCTGCATAATATTACAATGAGACATGAGGTAATTTAAAGACTATACCCAGTATGTTAAGGCTGAGTTCATGGGATGTTTTTGACTCGTCGTTAAATCCCCCGATAAGATGCAGCTCAAGCCTGCAAAATGGAAAGCAAAGGAGAGGAAATAAAGAACATCTGAATAGGATGTGCACGTTTATTATGTGTGTTTGTTTGTCTGTTTCATACCTGCCCTCCTTACTGAAGTTACTCAGTGACATGACAGCTTTCACAAAGAGCGGGACTTCAGACCTGGTGCTGGAACCATCACAGTGAGCAAGGCAAACTGCTCCACTTCCTAATAAAATTCAATCATGGTAGATGTTAGAAAAATGTCATTCCTAACTACATAGAAAGGTAGAATAAGGCCCACCGCATAAATAAAAATAAAAGGAACATTACCAGTGTGTCGCAGCACAACCAAATGGCAGGTGGTGGCATCATCAGATCCAATTACTGAAACACAGTCTGTGATAGGTAAGATAAAAAGCATGTATTATCATTATGTATTGTGGCGGAACTTACTGCATTACAGACTACTGAGGTTTCTGTTGTTGGAGACACTGAAGGCTTGATACTGACATGATCTATTCCAATCATCAGGCTTTACTCACTGTCTGCTGGTGTTGTTGCAGCAAACTCTCTTTGTTGGACATACAAGAGGCACTTTGGGTCGACATCAACAAGCGGCTTGGAGCGAAATGTTCTTGCGTTTTCCTGTGACATAACAGTAAAAATGTATTACTTACAAAATGTCAAATTGACCCTAGGCTTTATGGATTTGTCGCATTTAAACCAAAACACTATCAGGCTATGATATTTATTAGTGTTACTTAATCGTTACTAATACAGACTGTAATCCTTCATCTTTTGGATCTTATTGGTCACATTATTATTTTATTACATCATTTAGTTTCATAGAGGGAAAAAGCAACCTAATTAATCCTTATTTTTAAACTGATGAAAGAAAGGACTTACTGGATTTCTCACCCCTTGTATGTTATTATTTTCCACAAAGACCAGACAGGCATCATCAAAAGTTTCAAAGATTTGTCAATCAAGAGAGCTATCATGTGTCTTTCATTCCCATTTCTTTCTAATTTAGTAGTTTTTTAAATTTTATTTTAGGGTACATGCATGGAATTTCCAATTTGTTACACTTCTTTAGAAAAAAACATCATGACGGTTTTCTGTATCATCCCTGGCTGATTTGTGTCTGTCAACACGTAATCACAGTCAGTCCCGTTCATAAATGTAACGCTAACTGCCATTTCGCTCTAGCATTACCTGTCATAAAGTGTTTCTTTACAGAAATGTACTGTTAACTGGTGATGGCAGCTAGCTCAGCAAACTACTTTTAGCCACACTTTCTGGAAACAAACCTGTAAATGTGGATATTTGTCGAACAGTTCCGCCGTCGAGCTTATGCGGCCAAATCCTCTATTTTGAATTAACAAAGGCATTTCCTTAAGCGAGGTCCACCTTAAAATCAACTGGTTACCATACTATTATAAAGACTAGTAACTTCATATTATTATTATCTCATACTGTACATATATCGCAGATATAACTGCAAAATCTGTCCATTGGCTTGAACTTCCTGGAAGGCTTTCTTCTTCTACTGTTTCAACGAAAAAGAGGCTGTTCTTGACACACCACCAATTGTTAAAAAGCACGAACGTGTACACGAATCAAATTCACCATTATTACTTAGCGAACATTTGTACGTAGTGTCCGTTCTATTGAAACGAAGCTACGTAGAATTACTAGTTGAAGCTACGTCGCTAAAGAGGGCAGGGAGCATAGGACGGAAGGTGCGAAGCGGCTGTTTAGCTACATGACGCATACAACAATTTCGACGTTATTTAACAATATATCGTCTAATATACATATTGTTTTGCAAGCGTAAACTGCGGTTAGTTTGCAGTTTATAATAGTGCACAACGTAAACAAACCGGTGTCAACGTAAAAGCTTACGTTAACGTTACAAGTACTGCGGAGAGGATAGTAAGTTGTAACGTTTGTTTTTTCGCCAAAATGAGAGGGGGTTCCTCCTATGGTGACAGAGACAGGGACCGTGGACGAGACAGGTAGGTTTCTAGTTCATATATGGAAACAACACATATATTTATCACAGCAGTAGTGTTGCATAATGTCTAGACCTCTCAGAAAGTTTGACCAAGGCCATGGCTGTTTTGAGACTCCAGTATTCTCTCCGCAGTGGGCCGATAAATGCAACACGCAAGCAGAAAAGCTCAAACCTCCTCAAGGCCTCTCTTCAGTTTGCAACTTTCACTTTAAACACTGCGCTGAGTTAAAATTGGCCTTAGGGTGGCGCCAGGGTAAAGGTCATGTTATCACCAAAGTTTGTAGGCTACTGGAGCACAAAGGTTTACGGCTCAGGACTTAATAACTAAGGTACTCATTTGAACATGTAAATATTGACCTGATGGTGATGTAAAGGTGAGGTCACCAAAATTAGTTTGTTTCTTTTACATGAGTGTGAAAGTTGCACAGTAAATTTTATAGCCACAGGCGTCATAGTTATATCAATTGTTATATGTATGGTGAATCCAAATATGAACCAAAGACTGTAAAGAACCCTCCGGACCTGCAGACTGAGCTGAGCATTTACTCTGGTAATATTACACTCAGCTGAAAATTATCACACTCATTTTTGTCACGTTTGTGTATCTGACTCTGCACATTAGAACACAGAAACTAGACATTATAGCTAGGTGTGTCTGTGCAGTATCTAACTTCTATCTAAATTACATAATTGCACTTATAGATACAAAATATAAGAAAAAGATAGATAAATGTCTTCAAATGAACATGGAACATTTAGGCTGTGTAAATTGTGTATCAGTAGACTGGTAGAGCAGTCCACATACATAAAGAATTGCCACTCTGAACTTCATGAGAATAATAATTTTGCATGTGCAGTGAAGTCTGGGCACAGGGATTCAGCCATAAATACATTGGTCACACACAAACCTAAAAGACAGATAGAAATTATCATCACATGACCTCTTTGGTGAAGGTAGTAACTGCAGTATTGACATAGCAACTGTAGGTAGCTAGTCATTGGCGTGACGTAAGCAAACATGTCCAAAATATAGAGTACATTGCTGCAGGTAATGCCTTGCTGATTCCTCACTGCTCTTTATCTGTTGCCCCTTATCTTTCAGGCCACGGTTTGGGGCGATGAGCGGTCGCAGTGGACCCCCACCAATGAAGTTTGGGAACCCAGGTGAGCGCCTCCGCAAGAAGAGGTGGAACCTGGACGAGCTGCCGAAATTTGAGAAGAACTTCTACACTGAACACCCTGAGGTCCAACACATGAGTCAGGTAAATCTTTATTTTTCCCTCCCTCCCTCACACTCGCAAACAATAAGTGAATCATACAAACTTGTATGAAAATTTGAGAGCATAACAAAGTGTTGGATTTGAGCATATTTCCATTAGTGTCCCTCATTTTTAAACTACCACGGTGGCCATTATCAGTTGTGTTGTAGTTGCAGACAATACTGATACACAAAGCAACAAACATTAACACATTTAAACCCCTAAATGATACAGTACAGTCTTGTCTGATGTAATGCCTCCTCATAATCATCATCATTTCTTTACTACAGAGTAATTTCAGCAGAAGGTATTCTAAGAAACATGTCCAAATGTATGTTTTCTTTTCTTTTCCTCTTTCGCTGTTATATCCAGTATGAAATGGAAGAGTTTTGCAGAAAGAAGGAGATCACCATCAGAGGCTCTCGCTGTTCAAAGGCGATCACCGCTTTTCACCAGGCGCAGTTTCCTCGTTAGTAAACCATACTTTACACAAACTACAGTGTCTGAACAAATAATCTCTGGGAAACATTAGCATATACAATAAATAATGACTTCACTCACTCCAGCATCTAGGGACTTAATATCATTTCTGTTTTGAAGCCCCTTATATGGTCAATTTAAACGAAACAATACAACTGGTCTAAATTACCTGTTGGAGTGTTAGTGAAATGTGTTGTACAAGGACTAGTGGTATGTTTACAAGAAAAAATATTTTCAGAGATTGTCCTTGTGATGGAATGATTCAAAGATAGAAACCAAAGTAACAATGCAGCAGTGTAACTGTCTTGTTGATTGGCTCCCTCCTTCTTCTGGCAGAGTATGTGATGGATGTGCTGATGCAGCAGAACTTCAAGGAGCCAACAGCGATCCAGTCTCAGGGCTTCCCTGTGGCCCTGAGCGGCAGGGACATGGTGGGGATTGCACAGACTGGCTCCGGAAAGACACTGGCTGTAAGGCTGCCTGGCATCCTGCATGATGATGATGACACTTTATTCAATGTTTATTTGGAAAAGTTACATAGCACATTTCACAAGATAGAATGTTTAGATTATTTAAGAGTCTAAGTAATGTGTTTTTAATAGGAGACGTAACTGGTTTGCCTGATTGTAGGATAAATATTTAGTTGTGTTTTGTGTGTTTTTGTTCTCTGCAGTATCTTCTTCCTGCTATTGTACATATCAACCACCAACCCTATCTGGAGAGGGGAGATGGTCCAATTGTGAGTGCAAATTCCATGTGTGTTATCATGTTAGATAGGAGTGTTTTATCTAAATGACACTACCTTAGTGCGGGCATACAGTCAGTCTGTAAAACCTTCCTCATTCCTCTTCATCCTCTCTTCACAGTGTCTGGTGCTCGCCCCAACCAGAGAGCTGGCTCAGCAGGTTCAACAGGTCGCATATGACTATGGCAAGTCGTCCCGTATCAAAAGCACCTGTGTCTATGGTGGAGCACCCAAAGGACCACAGATTCGAGACCTGGAGAGGGGTGGGTATAGTTCAAAATAGTTTGAAATTCAAAATCTTTATATCGAAAATCCTGTTCAGTATGTACTGGTTGTGTACTTTTGAGTACTTTCCCAGCTTTGGGGCTTTGGGATGGGAAACTAAGCTGACTTTGAAAACTTTCCTTAACACCAAAATGTTGTGGTAGCACAGTGTTGTTAATGAAATTGAACAACACGGAACTGCAATTGTGAAATGTTCTGCATGAGCACCTAATAATGTGTATCTTTTTATTTATTTTTAACATGTTCATTTTATGTGACACTAGGTGTTGAGATCTGTATCGCCACACCTGGTCGCCTCATTGACTTCTTGGAGGCTGGGAAAACGAACCTGCGGCGCTGCACCTACCTAGTGCTGGATGAGGCTGACCGCATGCTGGACATGGGCTTTGAGCCACAGATTCGCAAGATAGTTGAACAAATCAGGGTAGGACAAAGGCTCAGTCACCATGACTGCTGATTTTAAAATGATCCCCTCGACTCATTCATGTGGATGTCTTTTTCTACATGCTTTCTCTCCCTCTGTCTCTCAGCCTGACAGACAGACCCTGATGTGGAGCGCAACCTGGCCAAAGGACGTCCGGCAGCTTGCCGAGGACTTCCTGAGGGACTACGTCCAGATTAATATTGGTGCTCTGGAGCTCAGTGCCAACCACAACATCCTGCAGATTGTCGATGTCTGCATGGAGACTGAAAAGGACCACAAGTAAGGATAGCCAGTGAGAAAATATCTAACCTAAAACAACATTATGTCATGATTATCTCATTAACCGCTATACTAGTGTTACAGAACATGAGCTTATCCTTTCACACAGTTGAAACTGAGTTTAGTACTGCTGATGTGCTATGATTGTCTCCCGCTGTCTCCAGACTTTTTCAGCTGATGGAGGAGATAATGGCTGAAAAAGAGAACAAAACCATCATCTTTGTGGAGACTAAGAAGCGTTGTGATGATCTCACCAGGAGGATGAGGCGGGACGGGTGAGGAATTACATGATGACAGTAGTTCTAGGGTGAATTATGCAAATATTTGATAGACAGAAGCTATTCAGAGTGCTCACTAAGTTTGCCACTTCATTGTGGTTTTGTTTCCTAGGTGGCCAGCCATGTGTATCCATGGAGACAAGAGCCAGCCAGAAAGAGATTGGGTACTCGCAGGTAAGAACACTTGTAATACAGTACCACCACTTCCCTCCTGCCCTTTGTTGTAGATCATTTTCTCTTGTCGTGGACAATACAGAACAGTAAAACCACTTCCCTCCAAAGACTGCTGATCAGTAGGTGTAGGCATTAGTTTTAAAGTTACTCATTCACTATCGCTTGAGTTGAGTGTGAGTAGACATGATGATTTCCATCCTGCTGTTCAGGTTTATTTTCAGTGTCTTTTTCTGTTAATATCCCTACTAATATTTTGTTTAATTTTACAGAATTTCGGAGTGGTAAAGCTCCTATACTGATTGCTACCGATGTGGCCTCTCGTGGTCTGGGTATGTCTGCTCACACATACAGCTAATCTCTCACATGATTGTCTCTTCTCTCATTCTTTCTGCATTTCCCTCTGAATAATACTTTTCCGGTAAATAATATTAAGTGTATTATACACTTATGGAGTAACGCAAGTAAACAGTCACCACAGTTAAATTGATGCGTACAGTACAACTGCAACTGTTCTTTCGGGCATCTATTTGCAAAGTTATCTTGACCAGTAGGTAAGTATACTACAGATGAGACCAGGTTGATCTTATGACAGCTTGTTTTTATAATAGGTAGCACACTAGGGATTTCCCATAATATACAGCTGGTAAAATATGTGGTATTGCTGTAAACCAGAAGTGTGAAAATAACAAAAAAGGTGTAATCCGTTTGAATTTAGTGATGTACAATGAAATAAATCAGCACTTTACTATTCTAACCTGACAGTTTAATGAACTGTTAAGTCCAGTATGGAGGCGTCAGGCCTCCTGGTCTGCTGGGTTCATAGTCTGTTTCTTGTTACTGCAGTTTAAAAGGCTTCCTTCAACCGGGGCTCTTTGGCACGCTGCCTGAGAGGAGGGGTGTGTGGGGCAGATGCTCCTGCGCACCTTTTCTCATGTCTCCTTTATGGTGTCAGTACAAATTGAATGAAGATGCTGCTCATATTACCCGTTCTTCCACATAGAAGATACTAAATTGTGTAGTTGTGACATTAATATAATTCTGCAAAAATGATGCATATTGTTATGTTTTGCAGATGCATTTGAATAGGACAGTGACAGCTGAATTATCTCCGGTCCACCAACAGGAAGGCTAGGATGGCTAGTTTGACATCTGATTTGTTGGCAGGATACATGTGAGAAGGGGGGATAACTGAAGTGTCTTTGACTTGCCAAAATTCCTATGACCGTATCCTTGTTCTTTTTTCCCCTCTTCTCCTCTCAGGGTTTGGCAGCACACGGCAGCTGTAACAGTCTGCGCTGCTGTCACTGCCCCCTCAGTCACGTTAAAGTAGAAGCTCGGCTAGTTTTAGACGGATTAAAGCCCCTCTTATTCTTCTTGGGTAACTAAGATCCCCCTGCCCAGTATTGTCAGAGTTTGTAAATCCAACGAGCCTTCCTTGGGAGAAGCCTGAGGTTCCTGTATGTCTGCCCATCGGTCCGTCCCAAAAAGCAGACAGACAGGGGAGAGAGAGTTAGACGGGCTCGTCTGGATCCAGTCCTGGCCAGGGTCTGAGGAGGGTCCTGCAACGCAGCGAGAGAGCAACAGAACCAGCCGCTGTGTGCGTGTCTCTTGAGGTTTTACGGTTCTGCTCCAGTCTGATGTTGCTGGTGTGTGCAGAAGGTGAGGGCCTCCCTCCCCCTCAGCCCCTCTCTATAAACCAGGACTGATCAGGGGGGACTGACTACCTTTGTAAAAACAACACGAAGGGGGTAAGTACCTCACCGCCCCTTTCTCTTAACTCCTCCATGAGCTCACCATACATTCAGGTACTTCCATCGTGCTCATGTTTTAGTGAAAAGAATAGCATAGTTTTTATCCCGGCACATCGTCATTCTGTTATTCAGTAGGTTACGGTTGATGAAATGGCTTCCCTCTGTCATGATGGAGGGGAAAAGGTAGACTTATTGATCAGCAGTGCTGTCAGAGCCCCACTTCTTCTGTAATAAGAAACAGACTCTTCGTCTTCACACATTTTGACCAGTAAACACATTGATGTGAAGATTATGAAGCCTAAACATGGTTTCTGTACACCTCGATGTCATGCTCACTACATGTCAAGTGAGCATGAAAACCTGAAGTCAAGTTCAGTTTTAACTGTATTTGATTTAAATTAGTTAGAATGGTGGTTAACTGACATGCATCTTTGGATGTATGGATTTTTAGACGGTGTCTGATAAAGCAGGTAAGTTACTCTTGTTTAGATTTTTGATTTCTAACCTAAAATATTATTAATATCTTCTTTAATGTACAAAATGAAAGTATGTAATATGTAATAAAACATAATATATATGTATTTATTTAAATACAAACCATCAGCTCTTGAGGTGGAATTAAAATTCTCAGTCAATTCTTTCCCCCCTTGAGATCATCATCTTTCTCCTTTACCCCATGCTGTAAAATCCATTACTCTTTATCCAAAAGATGTGGAAGATGTCAAGTTCGTCATCAACTATGACTATCCCAGCTCCTCTGAGGATTACGTCCACCGTATTGGACGTACAGCCCGCAGTACCAACAAGGGCACTGCCTACACCTTCTTCACCCCAGGGAACTTGCGGCAGGCCCGAGACCTTGTCCGGGTGTTGACGGAGGCCCGGCAGGCCATCAACCCTAAACTGCTTCAGCTCGTGGACTCAGGACGTGGTGGAGGAGGAGGCGGTAAGAAGGACTGTCCCAGTTTTATAACTTACCG
This sequence comes from Macquaria ambigua, assembly GCA_008360985.2. Classification (NCBI taxonomy): domain Eukaryota; kingdom Metazoa; phylum Chordata; class Actinopteri; order Centrarchiformes; family Percichthyidae; genus Macquaria; species Macquaria ambigua. The sequence goes on from VMKM01000143.1 coordinate 541,408, forward strand.
TAATATATCAGTCAATCATACAGTGAAATAGAAAAGAGGGGAATTTTTGAGAGCATACATCTGAAGAAGAGAGGTAGTGATAGCAGTTAACATTTTAAAAATGATACTGATTTTGCATTTGCTGTTCGTTACAGGTGGCAGAATGCGTTACCGTGGCAGCAGCTCCAACAACCCTAACCTCATGTACCAGGAGGAGTGTGATCGGCGCATGCGCCCTGGTGGTGGCGGCGGCGGCGGCGGCAGCAAAGACAGCCGCAGTGGCTTCAGCCGTGACAGCCGCAACAACCGTGATGGAGACCGCTCCACGTCTTCCTCCTCTTCTTCCTCCTACAGGGACAGAAGCCGGGATCGCAGGAATAGCTACAACGCTGGCTCAGATCAGTATGAGAGTTACAGTGGCAGCGGGGGCTACAACTCCCGCAGCGGAGGCCAGTCCGGAGGAGGTGGTGGAGGTCAGGATCAGCCTAGCCAGCCCCAGGTTCAGTTTGGCCAGCCTCCTCCTCTTCCTCCACCATCAGGGGGGCCACAGCCTCTAATGGCTCAGCAGTTTGCTCCACCACAGCCACCGCTCATGGGTTTCATTGGACAACCGCCTTACGCTTTTGTTTCTCCACCCCCTCCTCCTCCGGGCCCTCCACCTCCCCGTAAGTAGAATTATGAGAAGGAAGCACTGAGTTCATTTGCGCTACTTAGTGTGTTCACAGTGTAACTGTTTTTACTCTCCAACTCTTGTCATCTCCAAGAAGCGGGCGTTGAAAAGGCATATATCTAAGGAGGTATTTTCTATTTGTTTGATATTTTTAATACACCCCAAATGTGTGGAATTAAAATTTTCCTATAGAAAAGGAAACCTAGAACTTTTGCCCTTCCATTTTTTCAACCTCCAAAGTCTCAGTTGCTCTCAACCATGTACCATGAAGGAACAAGTTTGTTGTGTTTTCATTTCAATCACTACAGCAGTGTATTTCACCAGTTTGTTGTCCCTCTCTAGTTTAAGCTGTCACATTCCAGAGTCATGTCTTGCTCCAGCTTTATTAAAGTTCAAAATCCATTACTTATTTTGTTTGAGGGACACTTAGGTTTTGAGCTAGTCAAAACCTAAGTGTCCCTTAGGACACTAAACACTGAAGCAATGCAAGTTGTGAATCTTCTCCCATAGTTTTGATACCATGCAACCACTATTTTAGTTTTTTTAGTGTAATGGATTGTCACACAACATCAAGATACATGTTGTCATGCATGCCTTACGTTTTCCTGTCCTGTAGTCAAAACTGATGTGTTTCTATTTACTTGTAACTGTTTAACTTGCATACCGTTTTAATAAGCAGATCAGCTAACACAGGCTCATTTGTGTGTGGATTGTTGACTAAAATGCAGTTTGTTGCTTGTTTCCTCTTTCATTCATTGTGCTCTTTTTACAGCGCTTTAATAAATAAATAAATCAAAGCTGTATTTTCTTCTTTGGAAATTATTGATCACATTATTTATACGACAGGTGAATTCCCTGTACAAATGACTTTATTTGCCTTAAATACACATTTGTAGTACATTCTCAATTTGTACCCAGCAGCATGTACATGTATGCTGCTTTTATTGGTAAATAAACATCATGGCATGAAGCTTTTATTTACATTGTGAGCACAAATGGAAAAGACGATTTCCCTCCCTCAGAAATACATCTGTATAGGCCTCGTCACAACTTTTTTTTTTTGCTGTACTTTTTTGTGTATCAGTCTGAAAAATGGATCCAGTTTAGTTGATTGACACACTTTGGGTCTTAAATTGCATGTTTTTAGTTCCCTACATTTGTTGTTTTCTTCTTGCCAGTCCTAGTTAATGTGGGAGGTCCAGTGTGATTCATGTATTTTAAAGGACAAGGGTGACAGCATTGCATGCACAGAATCATGACTTCTTGCAGTGTACTGCAAACTGAAGCATAGAAGTTATTTAAGTAAAAGACTGAGGTTACCAGGAACAGGGATTTGTGTCTGTAATAGGTTTTGTAAAGGGGGGAACTTGGCAATAACTTTACCCCTATATGCACCTCAATGAATAGTAGACCCAGACATGAAATAGCATGGCTACAAGGCATGAGTTGCCTGTCTCATGTTTCAGGCAATTACATTTTTCCTGGTTGTGGGAACGGTGCGATAGCTGATACGCTAACTCAGGTTCCATCAGTGCAGACAGGGATGACAAATCACAGATGACTTGCTGAGATAATACCACAAGCCAAGACCCTCCATCAAGAAGGAAGAGCAATAGTCCCTGTCATCATCATCCCCACGTCTTCTAGAAGAATCCAGACTGGACTAATGTGGACATCTACTGATTAATGCCACTCCAGTCAAACATTGAGGATGATACTGTGGGGAAGATGGAGGCTGCAATAAACTTGCCGTTCTTGTGGCAATGACAAAAGGCGAATTTGCACATGGTCAAACCTGTTACAGTCCCCCCAATGCATAGTTTACAATTAGACATGCTGGGAGCGCAAATGTTCATTATTTACAATCTGCTTGAGCCATGAAGGTTACTGAGGCTACTTTTTGTCTCATTATTGCTTTTTTCCTTCCAGTCCTAGACCAGTCAGTTGTGTAAATGTATCTGTAAACAAATAAAAGCTAAAACGCAAATGAAATAGCTGCTTTATAGTATTACAAACCAGCCTATCAGAATGATTAATGGCACTGTGTGTGATGGCTGTTTAGTGATGTGCGTTGATCTACCCTATGAAATGTAACACTTGCTCTCAAGTAGGTGTATAACTGAATCAATATTACTCAGTGGGTTATTCTTAAATTGATCCCTCATGATATTATAAACTGGATCTCCAGCTCTATCTCTATTGCAGTTACACACATTTGGAGTTTCACATGTATTTCAGAATCTCATTGCTCAGGTGGAACCAGTCTGCCTCCAATCTCATTTTATTTTAGTCTTTATGACCCTACGAAGTGATCACAGACCCGTGCTCCAATCAACACAATGACCATGGATATTAGGATGATTCTGTAACACCATTTGTGATTTGTTTCACAAAGTCTTTTCTGACATGAACATACAAAAACAAAAATCAAACTAGTCATTTGTATACATATATGTACAAAGCAAATGAAAATCAAACATTTCATCTCAGGCACATGTGGTAGAATCAAACTGGATGTCAGCAATGTCAATTCAGGACTTCACATGTCCCTCTTTGGGTCAATCAACAGTTAGAAAGGCAGCGAATGAGAAACGATTCTCATTTGGCCATCTTTTTCTATGTTACAGTACAATGTACTGTAATAGGGAATGGTTTCATGTGCAAAATCTAAACAAAATAAGTGCATGAAGGTTCATGTGTAAAATAAATCTCCAAATCAAAATCCTGAGTGAAACATGTCAAAAGTGTCCCAATCTCTTGAAAAGTGCAGAAATTAAAAGCTCAGGTGTAAATAACGAAATCAATGATGGTTGAAATCCATTTAGCTGCTTCAGTGTCAGGGTCCTGGTATTGTTCACGCTGGTTCACTGTCACGGCTTACTTGGACACTTGAATAGCACAGAGCCATTGTTAATGTTATTAGTAACAGCTGTGCTTTTCCTTTTCCTGCTATGACACGTCTGCCGTGGAAAAGGCCTGTTGTCACAGCTTAGACACTGCCCAACTATGATTTTCCAAAGCATGACACAAATATTAAAACCAGGACAATACTTAAAAACGATGTACCAATTCATTATGTATGCTCCCTGGACACATCCATTTGGTTCTCCTGACACTTTTCCAGGTATTACAGCATTTCAGGTCAACTCCTCACTCTCTGAACCGTCTCCATTGGATAAAAGGGAAAACCGTGTCAATGATTTCAGTGTGTTTACAATCACATTTAGTTTCATCACCTCCCTATGCAATTCTGTGTTTGACAAATAAACAACACAGCCTTTATTATGGGGTGAAGTGGAAGTGGTCTGCTAGTAAGTTGAGCATGATGCCATCGGACTACCAAATCCACTGCTGCTGCTCTTCCTCAAACACTAGGGCTGACACAATTAGCCAATTAATCAATTCATCATTTGATAGGAAATTAATTTCAATTCTGATAATTATGTTATTTATCAGGTAAAAATACCAGCTATTCCATATCGTAGGTTGAATACATTGGGTGTTTTGGCTGTTAGTTATACTGTAAACATACTTAGGATATCACGTTAAGCATTTAACTGACTTAAAAAGCAATATTAATGGACTGAAAGAAAATAATGATTTGTTGCAACCCTAGTCTGAACACTCAATAAACACTGTGTGCATAAACTGTGACAATACACTGATGCATTCCTAACTTTGGACAGCGTGAGCAAAAACATCCCACATTCAGACACTTGCTTTAGGTTAAGCATTGGGCTTTTGCAAAAACAAAACAAAACAAAAACAATGTGCGACACCAGCTGTTACGTGTAATTCACATGATGTGGGACATCCGAGGGGATTGTTAAACAGTATGTAAATCAGAAAAAACTGTTTTTAAAAGGCTCAACTTGTTTCCCCAAAAGTCACTGCATTGAATCAATGTTTCTGACAGTTTGCTTTATAGTTTGCGTTGGACTGATTGTTGGAAGAAGAAAAAAAAAAAAAAAAGTAGCTATAAAACACAAAGATGATGGAATAAGGACAGGAAGGCTGCGAAGGAAGGCACAAGGCTGGTTCCCACAACTGGTCTCGTGTCAGTTTGTGTTACCAAACCGGAGTTTGAGACCACTGAAGTGTAAATAGGCCGTCTTGCCTCAAGCCAGCGATGAGGGACAACTTCAACCTAAATCTAAAGGAAGCAGCAGATGACAGGCGGTCGGTCATTCACACTAAAGGTTCCCCCAGGTGTTTGGAGGCGGGAACTGGTCCACGTCACCAGATTCATCAAGAGACTTGTCCCCCAGGTTGAAGGTCAGCTTGTACCGCAAACGCGCTTTTTCCTGAAACACAAGAAAACAAAATGTCAGTTCAATGTTACATCACCAGTAATGATTGAATCTCAGTTGCTGCTTAAAAGGAGCACTGTGGAGTTTTGTTAACAAATGAGGAAAGTTGCTGATTACTTTCAGTGTTCATCACCAAAACGCACCGTGTCTCCTTGAGGTCTAACAAACGTGTTGAATGCATTTCCTTCCTCAAAAAACATTTGCAAAGACGATTTTTTAAATAGATTTTAAAATTGCGCAGCGTTTACATCCATGTTCGCTTACTAGCAGTCTTCTTCACTGCCTTTGCTGGCACATTTCTGCATTGGCTTGCATGTTACCGCTACAAACTGTCGATTAGCAGAATAGTGTGAAACCAAAGGCAGGATGTGGATAACTTGTCGCCCACTTGCTCGCGCACATGCGTCCACGGGCACAACACAAACAAAACAGGGGCCACCTTGTTTATAAAAAAAAACAAAAAAAAACTGCTTCATAGCACTACTAGATGTCAAACACTCCACCTTTAATTTATAAGATCACTACACATTTCTAAGTTCATAAAATGTATTGCATATATAGAGCAGTTTGCTTGAAAAAAAATGACAAGTGTTTCCCAATCAATGCCAATGTGTGAGTTTCATTGTGTCTCACGACGACAGTATAATTACGTACATGTTATTTTTTCCTCCCAGTCTTATTAGCACCAAAAATGTCCACGTCAACAAGAAAATAGGGACTCAAAGCTACCGTTTCAAAAAAATGTTCCAAATTATTATAAACTCTTAATATTTCTAAGATTTCCATAAAATTCTTCATACACTTCTGTCCGTGACATTCAGAGAAATGTGATCAAATTGACCGGTAGAAGCTGATTTATCAAACAATCGTCCTGAACTGAGGCCGACTCTGACAGACAGTATGAAAATAGAGCAGTCAAGTGGCAGAGTACCTTGTGAGGGTTAGCCAACAGCAGGATCTGTGTGACGGCAGCTGGAGGCAGGATGGGATTGAAGGCTGGGAGCTCCGTGCTAGAGGGAGGCTGCAGCTTTACTTTCATCACCTAGGCAACGTAGACACAGCCACACAAAAACCATATTAACAAGCGATATCCAGAAATAACAACATTTTAGTAGAAAGATCTGGTTTCCACCTGACTGAATGTTAAGACTTTTACATGACGCTCTAACAGATTGATTTAAACTCAGGAGGTAGTGGAAAAATAAAATGGCTGTTTTTAGGACAGGACCTGAACCCCTTCAGGTATGGGATGACCACTACGTACTGTGTCCGTCATCAGCATGGACAGCAGACTATATGAACCTACCTTTGGTACAGCTGCCTGAAAGCGGATGTTGGTGACAGGAATGGCGGCCGAGGACAGCATGGAGATGATCACCACCAGCACGTCAGGCCGTGACGGAGGACAGTCGCGAGCAAAGGTGAACAAAACCCGGAGACTGTGTTTGTCGAATACAGTCACTGGTAATAAGCTGCCTGGAATATATTGGCAGAGAAAAGGGAAAAACAAAACAGAATGAGATGTAGAGAAATAAGAGAAAACTGCACCTAGGACCACACCTAGAGTCACTGGTCTTGGGTCTGGTGTTATTGCTTATGCTTACTAGGTTTGATTGCTTCCAGAGGCACGGTAACGTCAGCTAGAGAGATGTTGTCGTAGGGGTCAGCAGCAGCTAGTGAGCCTTTCTCAGCAGCTGTGAGACTGAGATTGGAGAGGAAAAGAGCGTCAGGCTGCTCTGAGTGGACGGCCAGGCTGGGCGTGGGCCCCGGAGCTGGACCAGAGGAGGTGGTGGTTGCGTTAGGAGCAGGTCTAGAGTTGGTGCTGGACTTCTGCAGATCTCGTAAGGTGACTCTGGACTGAGGTTGGAGCTTATCCCTGCATGTAGAGGAACGGAAAACGCAAGTTACAAAAAAAAAAAAAAGAAATTAAACACACAACTCCCCTCAACAAGTGATTTACACTTCAGGGCTATGGAGGGTTAGTGCATCATTTTAGGTTAATAACTCCACACCCTCCAGTCTAGTGTTTACCATACCATTTGACCTGCTGGCTCTCTGGAGGTAGGGACTGCTGTAACAAAGTCTTCCCCAACAAGTCCAGCTCTTCCATGGGTTTAGGAGCAGCAGGAGGAGGCCCTACTGGTGGAGCCTGCGGCGCTTGGACCACAGCTGGTAGTAACACTGAAGCAGGGACCGAAGTAGCAGATGATTCTGTGCCATCAGTGGACTGAGAGGACAAACAGAGGGTGTCAAAGAGCATATAAGGAAATGGAGACGATGTAAAATGGTTTCAAAATGAAATCAGTATTAGTATTAAAGCCTCTACGTGTAGAATTTGTATGCGATTATTGTATATTTTAAATGATTTCGATGGCTTAAGTTTTTGTTCAGAGTCAGTTTTGAAACTTCCACTGGGTGGCGCCAAAAATAGATATTTTAAAATTCTACATATAATGGCTTTAATGTGACATATCATCTTACAACTTGCACCTGAAAAATGTTCTGAGAGTCGCAGTTTTCCGTTACATTCAGTCCTAAGAAATGAGACAACAAAAAGGTTAATTCAATTTTATTCCAATTCTTGGTGGTGTTCAAAATCGTGTTCAAATTAATCCTGAACACAATTTAAGGCTGTGAATGTGTGTAGCTTTGTTGTGGTCTAGCCAGATGTGGTCTGCTTCTGAGGATGCTGGGTTTCAACCAGCCAGCCAACAGGAGGGCCACACACTGGCCAATGGAAATAAGGTATAACGGTGCTGTGCAGAGTAGACTGACTCATGCCGACTCGTCCTTTTTGGCTTGTTAAAAAGTTAAGCTTAGTAATCTACCTTTGTGTTTACAAGCCAGATGAGTTTTTTTGTGCTTACCCAGCGACATGAGTTCATCGTCCAAGAGGCTGATGCCCATGTTCTGAGTCAGGGTCTGTAGGCTGGAGGGCTCCGAGTTGGCTGATGCGTCAAGTCCCATCAGGTCTACGAGTGCTGAGCTACTGCTGCCTGATATGGACAGAGAATACCCATCTGTAATCTTACAGTCTACAGAGATGTTCTGAGAATTTGTTAAATTAATCAAGCTTAGTAAACACTGAAGGATGCCAAATCACACTTCACCGCCACATTCAGCAGCGAACACACACACACACACACACACACACACACACACACACACACCTGGTTGTGAGGGCATGGTTGTGCCATCCTTTGTCACATCCTCCCCCTTTACCAGCTGCCTGTACAGGTTGATGACCTGTGTCAGGCTGTCATTAGCCTGTAAGATATCCGCTGTGAGCAGAAAAAAGGCTCATTAGCAACACCACAGTGGTTTTTAAATCAAACGTTTTGGAATGAGCCTAATTCCATGAAATTGTTATGTTGTATGTAAGTGACTTCATTAATGTCTTATTTAATGACATACTGTCAAAGTAATGAGGTCAGCAAACTTACCTAAGGCTTCATCACTATCCTCTGTATCACTTGCTAATCGGAATAGTGTAGGCCTCATCTTTTCACAGCGCTGGTAAAGATCCTGCAAACAGACACGTGTTAAAAACACTAAAAGCACACCTCCAGCGGGTGGTACAAGCTGAGTTATGAGCATGTGGCTGTGCATGTGAAAGGCGCTCACGCTACCTGTGCGATCTGGGAGCAGCTTGTTTGTTTTATGTCTGTCTGCAGCCGTTTATGCTTAGCATGCACATTTTTTAAACTTTCTGCTGGTTTCACATCCTCACAGTGAAAGACAGAAACAGCCTGAACATCATTGTGTCGTTATGTTTTACCCGTTTGTAAAACTAACCGCTATTCTAAATCGTTCATTCCCTCTGCAATTCGAGTACGAAATGCTCCATAGGTTTTTCAACCATTGTCATTGTTGGTGAATGTTTTATTTGATCTTTTTATTGTGTTTATCAAGTTTATTTATGAATAATATTTACAGATTCTATTCCACATATGACAAACATATGTTTGGTTGCATGTTACTGTGTTCTTGTGTACAACATGCTGCTCCAAACAAATTGCCCCTAGTGGGATAAATAAAGTTGTTTGTATTGTGTTGTGTTGTTGTATGTGCTGAGCTAACCTTAATGAGCTCCTGGTTGCTCTGGGAGCAGATCTCCTTGCTGTAGCCCTCCAGCAGCTGGCTCAGCAGGCTGACACTCTCCTTCACCTCCTGGATCGCGCTCACTCGCTTTGACACCTTCTCCACACGCTTCTGGTCCTGGAAAAAGAGCGACAGGATCTCACAGTGCCCGGGATCAGTACACAATTTTAGAAGGCATTTTTGCAGACCTTCACTTTGACTGAATTTGTTCATCAATGTGATTATGATTAAGCAGACATGACGATGTAATAATAAGTTATTACAGTTTAAGACTTCATTTTTCACAATAAGTATCAAAATACATGAATGTTAAGTGGGTTTTACATTTAAAAACTTAAGATATTTAAATGATTAAATGACATATTTTCCTTTACTATTAATCTTGAGTGCCATGTGTTTGTTAACAATTAAATCTGTTGACACCTATTTCGCACATAATCATTAATCTTGATGACTTTAGGAATAACCTGTATTATTTTGTGATTTTTACATAAAACCTTTTGATGACATTCAAATGTGTTGAACATCAGAGATCATTAACTTTTAATAATTTATTATAGAAATTAAAGTCTGATGTTTGATTATACCTATATCAAACCTTGATTATTAATTGGATATTCAGCTTTCTATATCTGTTGCCAATATTAGGGGAAACTGAGTCCACAACTCACACCAAAGTATTAATCACTATAATGATCAAAACATTAGGTGAAATATCCTTGAGACTACTATTCAGGTCCATTAATGTTATCATGCTGCATAATCAGGTGTGAATTTTATAATGGTGTAAAAACGCAGATACAAATGCATGCGAGGCCACGTACTGTACAGCACATTTGGTAAAGAAAACAGATGACACACCTCCTGGACCATTTCCTTAATGAGCTTGTTTGCTGCTCGTAGATCCTCCGGGTGAGTGCTGTTTAACAAGCGAGACAGCATCTACAAAAACAGGATGGGACAGAAGAGGGAGAGGAAAGAAAAGAGGAAGAGAACTTTGTAAACCGTTGGTCCCTTAATGATTTTCTCAGGGGTTTCACTTCAAAAAAGGACTTGATGGGTAGAGAACATTTCTATGAACCCAACATCATAGCGATGCAACACAGTCCTTCCTTTTGAAAACCCATTCAAAGCGATCTGTGCTTCTCCATCATCACTCATGCTTCATACCTTGGATTTCTCCTCATCCTCAAAGACGGCACTTGTGACTCTGGGCGGAGGGGGTGGGAGCGGCTTGTCATCAGGAAGCACGGGATCCAGCTTGACAATGCCTGGAAGAGAACCAGGACACCTATTAACCTCATGTGTCAACATCACAGCTCCCATTTTATATATGTACACTCAATATTAGATCTCAGTTACAGAATCTAGGTCACCTCTGACTCGGAGTACTGTCCATGACATATGTGATACTGGTACTACAGTATAACATTGTACTTGACACTTCTTTTAGATAAATGTAAGCACACACGTTGTATTCAGTCAAAACACAACAGAAATAAATGTGCTATGGATATGGTTCATACACAACCCTACATGAGTACTGACTATACCTCAGGGCAACTACTCAACTTTGGTAGAAGTTCATGCTAGATTCAACCAAGCATGACTAAGGACATTGGTCTCATGCTTGTAGCTCATCACCATAAAAAAGGAGAACTGATACTACCTTGTACAAACACTATTTGTTAAAACAAAGAAAATATCAGGAAGCAAAAGCAGCTATCAGTGAAATATAGGAACTAAAAACACTATGGCAAAAGTATGGAATAACACACCATGCATGTAACCATGAAGAAAACGAGAAACCTCAAGCTAAAGAACTGGTCAAAGTCCTTTGTCTTGATGGCGAGTCACATTCTCAAGCTTCTGGAGCGCTCACCCTGTTTTTTGAGCATCTGATAGGCGTCTGCTATCTTGGTCTCATCAGGCAGCCTCACCGTCCAGCTGTACACCATTTCTAACGCCTTCTTCTTCACCGGCTCTGGAGCCCGGGCACCCAAATACTGCAGAGAAGAGGAGATTAATGCAGTTGTTAAAAGGAGAATGTGTTTATGTTTTAACAACTACATATACAGTACTGTGCATAGGTTTTTAGGCAGGTGTGAAAAAATGATGTAAACTAAGAATGCTTTCAAAAATAGAAGTGTTAGTTTATTTTCATCAATTAACAAAATACAGTGAATGAACAGAAGAGAAATCTAAATCAAATCAATATTTGGTGTAACCACCCTTTGCCTTCAAAACAGCATCAATTCTTCTAGGTACACTTGCAGTTTTTGAAGGAACTCGGCTGGTAGGTTGTTCCAAACATCTTGGAGAACTAACCACAGATCTTCTGTGGATGTAGGCTTCCCCAAATCCTTCTGTCTCTTCATGTAATCCTAGACAGACTCGATGATGTTGAGATCAGGGCTCTGTGGGGGCCATACCTTCACTTCCAGGACTTCTTGTTCTTTACGCTGAAGATAGTTCTTAATGACATTGGCTGTATGTTTGGGGTCGTTGTCCTGCTGCAGAATAAATTTGGGGCCAATCATACGCCTCCCTGATGGTATTGCATGATGGATAAGTATCTGCCTGTATTTCTCAGCATTGAGGACACCATTAATCCTGACCAAATCTCCAACTCCATTTGCAGAAATGCAGCCCCAAACTTGCAAGGAACCTCCACCATGCTTCACTGTTGGACATCTTCCAATTTCGAAGGGAAATAAGCTTGATGTGTTTTTCATCTGCTGCACTAAGTGTATAACCTGTGACATGAAACTGTCCTCCACAACCTCACTGGTAGCAGAGTTTGGCTGTTCCTCACCCAGTTTTAAGCCTCCTACACAGCTGTTTCTGTTGCAGTTAATGACTGTGTTTCAACCTACATATGAAATTGATGATCATTAGCACCTGTTTGGTATAATTGGTTGATCATACACCTGACTATAATCCTACAAAATCCCTGACTTTGTGCAAGTGTATCTATAAGAATTGATGCTGGTTTGAAGGCAAAGGGTAGTAACACCAAATATTGATTTGATTTAGATTTATCTTTTGTTCGCTCACTTATCATTTTGTAAAGTGATAGAAATAAACAATTATTTATATTTTTGAAAGCATTCTTAGTTTACAGCATTTTTATATATATGTGCCATAAAAGACAGGGATCATTACCTTGGGTGAGACCACCTTGATGAGCTCATTGAGAAAGCGAAACTTTCCCACCTCACTGTGAAATCGCTTTCCACAGTTCTTCATGCACGTCTCCAGAACCTGGGAATTGTTCAAAGTTTGTTTGTTTTACCTTTGTACAGACAAGCCTTCACAATAAAAGTATTCGTTTTGCAGACCTTTACACTTGTTAGCCACATAACACAAACTGTCACTTTGAAGTTTTGATGGATGACAATCTCTTACCGTAAGCGCTTGCATAGCCTCCCACTCCTGAGGAGACTGGATTTTGTGGGCCAGAAGTCTGGTTGCAAGCTGGGGACTGATACAAACCAAGAATAATGCAAGACATGAATTTTAAATATGCCACAAACACACGTTGTACAAACATACACAAATTATTTAGCAGAAACACCCTTGATGCACAAAAAAACCCCAAGAAAACGGTAAAGCAAGTTGTTAGAATTTAGATCAACAGCTAGCACAGTGCTGATTTGTTTCTGCATTTTGTATGTGGTGAGAAACAGAACAACTACTCTGAAATGATGTGCTTATCTTCATCGTCATCTCACCCTTCTGGTTCATTGTTGAGCTGATCACAAAATCCTTTGATATTGTCCCAGTCAGTCTCCTTATTCAAAGGGTTGGTGGCCTTGTCTGTGTAAAAGGAAAACACATTAGACTAAATTCTGCTTTATATCCACATTTTCAAATGCTGATTGTGAGCGAATTTTCTTTAACCTTACATTTGGCAAAAAAAACACAACAAAACACGAGTCTCCTGACATTCTTTATTTCGGATTGTTCTGTATAGATGTGTGAATTCTGTCAAATCTGTCAGAGTGACACCAACCTGATGCAGGTTGCGACAATTGACGCTGGGATTTTACAACAGCAAAGGTGAGAGTTAAATCTGAAGTGTTATTAAACGTCTGCGATCCCTGTCAGCAGCTGTAGCCTGTAGTAGTAGTAGTAGTAGTCTGGTAGTTTGCATACAAACTATCAGTTCTCTGGTTTGGAGCAGATGAAGAGAGTTGCTCGTGTTTGCAGAAAATGTGTGACTGAATCATGTGTCTAAGGTTATAGCAGAAGTAATGAACGGTTCCTGGTTTTTTGTTCGTTCAACTGGCTTGTCTTGGTCCTTGAGGAAACGGTCAGCAGCTAACTAGCTTAGTTGATTTTGTTAGCATTCGTGATTCAGCTGGACATTGCTAGGATTTTTAAATTTAAATGTTTGTGTAGCATCAAACTGTCAACAGTAAACATAATGTGAGCTCAAAATACGAGCGCATTACAACAAAGGTGATACATTATCTGAGTTTCTTCCTTATCGACAACTGCACTTTTTTTGATTTGATGACATTCGCTCTCGACTCTCAAAAATATATTCTCTAGGTAGAGTACTATGGCCGACAGCGGCAAATTCAAACTGTGAATATATCTCCGTATCCCTTAACAGTACATCGGCTATCGCTTTACGTTCAAAAGTTAACCTGCTATTATACAGAGTATGATGACTTACTGATGCGAGACTGCAGGCTAGCCTCATCAGGAGGCGCTGCCGCCATCTTTCGGGAATTCTAAACAAGTGGCTACTATCGCGTGATTTTTGTAACATATCGCGTGGATAGCCGTCAGAGCAGCGGCTCTGTGGCTCCCCCGGTTGGGCGCGAAGAGAAACGACAACGTGACATTGAGTAGGGTGGCAGACAGGTTGCCAACGTTTCAATCGGTGCAACTAGGATGGCTTGGCACCGGCGCTGGGCTGCTTTGATCAACATTCATTGTCCGGGATGTATTTTTTACAGTGTGATTTAATTTTGTTGTCGCAAACAGGGCGTCGTGAGTATCGCGCGGTGTAACAGACTTTTTATCCAGCGTTTTAACAACCGTTGCAGTCACTCACTGCACCAACAAACAAAAACCGTGTTGTGGTCCACCTCAAGAGGAAACTGTCACCTCTGCTTCGATTGAAACTGAATCATCGCCTCTAACAACCCTCGCAGTGCCAGCGCTCACCAAAAAGAAGCAAACCTGCAAACTGCAGACATAAGCTAGCAGCAGGCTCACGTAACGTTACCTTAGCTAGTTAAGTTGGCTGCGTCAAGAACTTTGTTTCAAGCTACCGTTATCAACTCTAGATATCAGCCGTGTTTTTAACCCCCTGGTTCTGGTCAAAGTTCCAGTTTAGATGTAGGCGTCGCTGTCTGAATAACTCGGTACAGAAGATAAAGTGGGGGCATAATGCATTCTGTAGTTGCAAAAGTTAGCTAACATCTAGCTAGCTTGCAAGCCATGCTAGTTTTAACGTGACTCACTGGCTGTTAATGAATGTGTAGTATCGCTACATCGGGTGTTGCCTGGCAGTCGCCCCTTCACTGTAGCGCTGCTGATGACTCGTTTATGACTAGAGAAAAGACTTTTTGTTGTCTCAAAAAACAAAACGCCTCGATTTTATTTGACAAGAATTCTTGGATTTCTATGATAATAGTATCATGGGGTCTCTGAAGGCTCTCCAGGAGTGGTGTCGGATACAGTGTGAAAAGTACAACGATGTGGAAATAAAGGACATGTCAACGTCCTTTCGGGACGGCTTGGCGTTTTGTGCCATAATACATCGTTACAGACCAGATTTGATGTAAGTAACCCGAAATCTAACGATACTAACAAAGTTAACCTAACTAAGCTAATAGGCAAATTACATGTGAGAAAACAGTTTACAGTGGTTCAGGTTAACGGTAACATGATTTGGACATAAAAGCTGGCTCCAGTGAAAGGTGTACACGTCTTTTTTCAGGAGTGACAGGTTGTTTATTGTTGTCTTTGAAATAGTTTTCAAGTGCTGTAATAATTGGTATGTTAATCCATTCAGGATATTAATGCACAACTAACTCAGTAGCCGGATCGTGAACTCATATGTGCTCTAGTTTATTCCCTGAGACGTTTTTAAGGACTGGGATTATGTAAGGCTCCTGTCAACAAAGATTAGAGTTTCTCTTTTTTTAAATACATTTTTAAAGTAGAAAGCTGTCTAATTCAAAACACTGCATTAGCACGGCCAAATATGATATTACTAGTGGTTAGACAACTTTTACTAATGTTATATTTGTGTATGTTTTATCATAGCCAAAAACACCAGTAAAAATATTTTTATGTTGTTGTAGGTTGAGAGGCCAATGTGCTGTAATTAACTCAGGCTGACAAGCTATGCCCTGTCTGAAACAACACACCCCTCCTCTGCATTTTACACCTACACACACAGTACAGAAGCTACCACAAAACATAACCACAGTATCAGTGTGACTGAAATTATTTATTACAGGGATGAGGAAATGATGACAGGCCAATGTTTTTGAGACCAAAAAGGGAAATTCTCTTACTTATTAACTTACGGTTGATAAGTGGGTTTGACCAGTCTTTGCTCAAACACACCAAAAAGATGAAGTATGTTTTATTTATTGAGTATCAGTCTCTCAGTACTTCCTTCCATCTCCCATGTAAGAGGGCTATCATGTGTTTGTAACAAATATGTTTCTAGAACTTGCGTAACAAGATAGGTGAATCATTTGATTTGAAAAGTTTCTGTCATTTTCAGTGTGACAGTAAACAGACACAGAAACTCTGACTTTCATATGACTCACAATGGACATGCATCTCTGTGGAAAAGCACTAGTCCTGTGTAGCATAACGTAGCTCAGTGGGTAGTGCATGCTGTTGACAGTATCAGGATTAGTGGTTTGATTCCATCTGAAACAAGTCAACGACCCATGTTGTTGCAGGGGTATGGTGTAAAAGCATCCAGTAAATGACATGTTATGTCCCTCCTTTGTTGTGGAGGAACAAAATGTGGTGTGATGGAATGATTTTAGACAATAAGCATCTTGCTCATGCTGCTAACCTCTCAGGTGGTCCAGTCAGACCTTTTGTGAGCAAATTGGACTATGCTTGGGTGGTAGTAGAGCAAACATTCACTGGACCAGCCACTGAAGGACAAGTCAGTGAAGTGGAATATGTCTGCGTGCACAGTGCAGCAGTAAAGCTGAAAGTAAGAGAGTGGACAAATCCTAAACGCCCAGCTTTCGAGCTCTGCCTCTTCAATTTGTGTCCCAGCATGCCTCCCTGTTCAGCCCTCTGTGTAACTGCAGTGGCCCAGCAGAACTCGCTGTGATCCAGACAGACAGTCCGTCAGGCTAATCTGCAGCTGAGACCTCCGCCTGTCAAACTGGATTTATCTCCAGTGTTGGGCCAGGCCATTGTAACGCTGCCCTACACTCTGCAGCCAGTGTATTCTCATCAAAATACATCACACTGATGCAGAGGAGAGACGTTAGTACAGCAAATGGCCTCATCTGAATTTCATCCGAGACCACTGGAGACAGGAGGAGTAGATATGGCTGAAAGAAATCATCCATGCTCTAGTTAACCAAAGTGCATCTGACAGTGCAGTCAAAATTTCATTTAAATTAAGTTATGTTCATATATGCAGCTCCTGTTCAGACTTGATCATGCAGTATAGCAGTGCAAACACTCACATCATCTACTTAGTTGTGCTTTTTACAGCATTGTCACGACATCGCCATATCCCAATCCTGTATGCTCCAGCACAAACTTTTCCGTCCGACTGAACCAGATTTAGCAGATATACTGGTTCACCCAGGTTTTGATCATGTGGATTTTAAATGCCCGACACACACAGACACACCGCTCCTCAGCAGTCCTCTTTCCCAAAATAAACCTTGGAGTGAGACTCTGAGTCACAGTGGATTAGGTTCGCAATTCAGATCACACCTTGACACTGCACTTCATCATCCATGTCGGTGTCGGCTGGCACTGTCTGTTCTGTGAACAGTTGTTTAAGTTGCTGCAGTTCCATCCAGCTATGTTGGTAGATCTGACATGGTGGACTTGTTTTGACATGATCTTGACATTATAGCTGCTGCTCAGTCAGTGTGTTTGTGACCATGGGAACCAGATTAGAGAGAACAGAGGTCACTTTGTGTGGCTCCAACACGGAGCTCATTTACAGGGTTTTGCCTTCTTGAGAGTTCCACATGGTCTCCACAAGCTCTCACCAGGGTCATGGTGTTTTCTTATGCCATACTGTTGTCCTACGACTACACACTTGGGTCAACGTACAGTTAGTTGTGCACACACCCACACTTTCATCCCAGAACACCGCAGACATTTTCCAGTTTTACTGCAGGATGTTTACTGGTGAGAGGCCTGGCTTTAGTTCCTTGCTCCAGGCATTTCAAAGCGGAGCCTTGTAATTATCAGCCCATCACTCCTGTTTGGTGTAGCCGCTTCTTTCCTTTTGTCCCGGCAGTTTTTCACATCAGACATCACTTATGTACAGTTTGGGACCAATTGTCAGCTGTGGTAGTTTGGAAGCTTAACTGCTCACCATTTCTGCAGCCATGCTGTCAAGCCAATAATAGCTTTTTGATGGTACATAACATAAGTGGAAATAGGTCAGGAAGCTAAATACAGTATCGTACTGTATCAGCATGGCTTGGACAGTTACTTCTTTATGGTCTTCTACAAGAGTCCTGATATAAAATTAAGGGATCATGCTTTACATATATATATATATAACTGTACACTGACACTTGACTACCTGCATACTCAGCCTTATCTCAAATGTTATTTTGAATTTTAACATTTTTTTCTGTCTTGTCATTCCAGAGACTTTGACTCGCTGTCTAAAGAGAATGTCTATGAGAACAACCGACTGGTAAGTCAATTTTACACCTGTGTGTTTTGAGGTTTTAACACCCCTATGATCTTGTGTTGCGTGATGCCTTCATTTTGTGTGACAGTGTGCTCTTGAAGGGAGGGTTAAATCACCTATGAGCTAATTTATATCTACCGCTTAGCTTCAGGCACTGCATCTGTTACCGTATGCACTTCATTCAGCCATAAAATTATTAAGCCTTGCGATGCAGTCATGGTGGGTGTGACTTCAGTGTATTTGACTGTCTGTGTGGAGAGAAGTGTTACCTAATCCTGATGGAGCCTGGCAAGGTCAAAGAGGGAGAGGGAGGAAGCCAGAGCATTCAGGACAAAAAAAAATCTTGACATAAGCCTGTGGAGCAACCATATAAACAGGATTTCAAGTGCAAAAGTGCTGAATTCGCATCTTATTATAAGTCAGTGGACTGAAACCAGCAAAGAACCTCTTTTTTAAATCAAATTTCCCTTGTTGGGTTTTTCCCCATCGTCTGTAAGCCAACAGAACATTGAGGGATGAAATGGGAGTCTCCTCATTTTCAGTCTGAGCTGAGCTTTGGCAGCTCTTTGCTGCTGTTTACATTCTTTTTATCCAGCAGCTTTCAGGGAAAGTGAGGTGGTTGGTGGTAGCACCAGAAACAAACTCAGTGTGCTGGCTGTCATTTGGGCGTTTATAAATAAAGCAAGTAATTCTCTGTATTCATAAGGCCTACTGTAAGCCTGAGTGAGTAATCTATGACTGTAAATGTGAGAAGCACCTACGTTAAATTTTTCTATTAAGGAGCCTTACATGTGTTCAAGATGTCTCTCTCCTGGTATTACTTTTCTAATACCCTTTCATCCAGGAGGACAGGACATATACATGGGTCTACTTAACAAGTAATCCATGTTTGACCCTGTTAATATATCACTGCTGTCACAGGTTGATCCCTTGTTGTCTGCACATTAGTGCTGTAGTTCTACGCACATTACTGCTAACTGTAGAATCACTCTGAATTACATTACGCAGGTAGCAAATAAAGTTACTGTAAGTGTCCGTTTCACTTCCCTCCACAAGCTCTCAATCTGTGTCGCTGGCCTTCCCATGTATTCTTGCTCTTTCTCTCTTTCTCTTTTCTGGTATCAGTCATCACTCACATTAAAATAGGGATGGGTGATACATTACTAACTTTCAGCTATGAACCAGGTATTATTTGTACAGTGCAGTACAATGCATAATTAATTTAGGTTTAGTTCCACTTTGCCATGTGCAGCAATTGTTGGCTGGATTATTTCAGTGTTGTGTGACTGCCAACGATTGTATCTGTGTTATGTAACCGTACCCCCTCTCTCATTTCTTTAGTGGAATTTTTCATTAGACTGATGGTTATCCTCAAAGGGCAAAACATTACATTATGAGCAAATGACTGATGTTTTGGCAGCAGAGTTGGATTATTCAGGGCATCAAGTATGTGCTGGTTGGTGGGCTATAGCAAGCATCTTTCTGCATGTTTACATGGAGACAAATAACTGGATTTCTGTGATACCCAGATTAAGGGTTTAGTTAGATTAAAACATTTTCATGGTATGCAGTAGCTCGATTCCCCGAACAAAACACTCTTTCTCACTCACAGCTAGTGGTGTTGAGTTTTTGGTTTTATTTGCCGAGGTTTGAGATATCAGTCTCTGAGATTTCTCCTGCCAGCCCAGTACAATGAAGGTAAATCGACTTTTGTTGGAAGCATTGAAAAGTAATATTTAAAAGCCAACAGCAATGTGTCTTTCCATAAACATTGTCCTGGTTATTCAGGATGATCCACAGACCTCACTGTCAACAGTTTCCATTGCAGCTACTTTATACCACAGAAATAGTCCCAACACACTGAGGAAAATGAGACCAAAATGCCACAATGCTTTCGAATATTAATAAGCAATCCAGGTATGTTAAGTTGTGCTTAGTCTGATTTTGTCGAGTTAGTGACCTGCTTAAAGTGAATAGATGACAGTTGGGATAATCAGATCACTGCCTTTGGTTATAATTGGCAGTAATTATAATTATTATGATTTATTATTGGCATGTGTGTAAACACACTGCTTACAGTTTCTCAGCTTCTCAGTCATCTACGACATCTGCCTCCCCCTTCCCTCCTTTTCTCTGTCTTTTCTTCATCTTAGGCGTTTGAAGTGGCAGAGACACAGCTGGGGATTCCAGCCCTGTTGGACCCAGAAGACATGGTGTCCATGAAAGTGCCTGACCGACTCAGCATCATCACATACGTCTCCCAGTATTACAACTTCTTCAACAACAAGTCTCAAGGTGGGTGCAATCAGATCTGTTGGATTTCACTTAAAGCAGTGTGAACATGTTTTTAGGTTAATTTTGACCATATATTTTACAGATATATTAATTTGATGATGATTGATGCAAAATCTGCATTTAGCATGTTTCTCATCCAATCATAATTTCAGAGCCATAAAAACTGTCCACCCTCTGCACATCTTGAGATGGAGCAACTTATATAACTTGTGGGTGTGACAACACTTACATACTGAGTTTATGATATTAACTGATGACTTTTCTCCTTTTCCACAGCAAACCCCCCTTCCATGAAAAGGGTGAGTTCTGTTGGTCATAATGAGCCAGCCCAGAAAAGGTCCCCGACCCCTCTTGAAGACAAAGTGGTTGAGTCTGAGGTAAGGACAAGACGTGGCACCAGGAGAAGGCATAGAGACCAACAGAATTACCCTGCGCATGTGTTGATTACAATTTTTTTTTTTTACTCTAGGCCACACATAATACCTGTAAAAACTGCATCATTGAAGTACATTACTTCTGCATGACACTCTACTGGAGCTGCATGTTAATGAGCTGTATTTTTATGGTGTCCTTTTGAGGCCTGGATAAGCACAATGAAACCTCACACATGTTTCTGGTAGTATATTGGTGTGTATCTGAGAGCCTTGGGTTATTAATAATTATTAATTCTGCATGTGCTATTTGGGGGTATTAAGTCATCTGTACAATACAAATCCCATCCTGCCATTGCAGTACAACAATGTCCACATAAGTATTTTATAATTACTACTTCCTTGTGTGGGCTTTGTGTTGCACAGCAGGGGAAAAGCAAAGCAACAGAGGTAGAGTAAGTCTATAAAGATAGCCTCTGTATCCTGTCTCTCTTTTCTTTCGCATGCCTTCAACTCCTTTC